>JALPQD010000301.1:2038106-2350606 GCA_023101885.1 Typhlomys cinereus | reverse complement strand
TTACCAGCCTATTCTTTCTCTGTGCAATAATTCCATCATTTGTGATCTACTGTTGCTACATTCAAGTCTGTTTTTCTTACCTGAGAGGAGATCTATGGCCTCAATAGTCTCAAATTAAGTAAATACCTTAGGTGGACAGCGGAGGTGTAAAGAATGGAAATGCTATTGCTGCTCTGAGAGGAGGAATTATTTTGTTGTTGGGTGGTAAGTAGCTTGTTTGTTTCTTATATCACAACCACAACTGAAAACCAAGAATGAGTTAATGAATGAATAAAACTTGCCTTCAAATCTCTGTGCCTCAGATCACTGTACAGAAACTATATAGAAAGCCTATATAAAAATATTAAAACAAAGTAAATAATTCTTGTAAGGTTGTCATGAAAGGGGGAAATTTTCATATGAAAGGGGTGGGAATAAAGATAATTATAGTTATTATGCAAGGTAGTGTGACTCTTGCTCAGTAAAGTAACAGCAGAAGCATTCCACGGGCAGAAATCCTACTGGGGTCAGTGAGATGGCTCAGCATGGAATGTGACCTGAGTCTACACGGTGGGTGGTCTACACTATCTTCTGAGATTTGTATCCTGACCTTCAAAAGATCAATGTGACGTAATCTTTCTGTGTCCTCTTCTTTCTCTCCACTGTCTCTTTCTGCCTCTAACTCACACACACACAATAAATAAAATAATTAAATTAAATCCTGCTACCGGGAATTTATCTTTAGGAAATAAAATGCATGAAAGAGACTTGCTCATGACAGAACTACCCATGGCTGCTGACATATCAAAACAATTTAAGGGTTTATCATTTAAATAGCTAAAAATGTGGCATGCGCATATTATAGAATACTATTTAAACACACACACACACAAAATTTCTTTCTGTAATGATACAGGCAGACCTGGAGATAATTATATTGCCTGAAACAAGCATGCGCAGAGATGCAAGTACTATATGATCCAGCTTTTACATGCAATCTTCAAAAAAGGAATATGAAATTTGAAGTAGAATGGAACTCGCAAAAATCAGAGAGAATAGGAATGTGGGCAGAGAAGGAAGGAGGAAATATTGCATACTGATGGCTGTGACATGGGAGCAGAGGTTTCAGCAGAACACCTTTCACAGTGTGAAATTTCTGACCAAGATTTTGATAAT
Source organism: Typhlomys cinereus (assembly GCA_023101885.1). Classification (NCBI taxonomy): domain Eukaryota; kingdom Metazoa; phylum Chordata; class Mammalia; order Rodentia; family Platacanthomyidae; genus Typhlomys; species Typhlomys cinereus. The sequence goes on along the minus strand of JALPQD010000301.1, from coordinate 2,349,451 downwards.
ATTCATACATGAGCTTCGTGCTCACTGAGAGGCCCTGTCCCAAAATATAAGGTGAAGAGTGGAAAGGAAGACCCTCAGTGTGAGGTCCAGCCTCTGCCCACATGCCCACTAGCCTTCAACCCTTGTACATATACACATGCAAGTAAAAATTAAAATTATTTTTTAAAGTCCCGGGCTTGTTTTTCACTTTCTTTATAGGTTTCTAAGTAAATGTTCATTGAGGACCCACCACATAGTAGGTGGGCTCAATCTCAACACAATATGCACTGCCTCTTCTTCCTCCAACTTAACAGACTCAGGTTGAAGCTGAAAATCACTGTCTTCATTACGAAATGACCTTTGGTTCACATTAGTATACCAGGTTAAAAATAAATTGTCTTGTGAGAAAGTTTGTTGCTTTTGGCAAAGGATTTGAAGCTTTATTTTGGATCTTGGTAAAAGTCTTTGGATCTGTGTTTATCGATTCCTTATGATTAAGGCCCTATGTGCTCAGAACGCTTAGGGATTCCAACTATGAGGAAAATTGCTGCTCTACTTTATGTTGGAATACTTTCCTAGGTGAACTTCAGTTTGCTATGAAAGTTAAGTTTCTAAGTTTGTTTTGACCTTGCATTTTTTCTATGTTCTATGGGTGTCGGTGTATACACCTGAATGGATGTGCATGTGTGTATGCATGTGTTTGTGTGTGTGTGTGTGCACACATTTTTCTGTGCATTGCAGTCTTAGCAAAATGGACTATTTTATAGTTATCTTGTGAAAATGTTTTTATTCTAAGTTTATATTTTGTCATGTATGCGTATTGTGTCACATTACAAATATGGATTCTAATTGTACCTTTCTTGGTTTAAATGGGAAATGTCTCTAAAATGTGTTTCTCAGCTGTAATAATGTTTGGAAGGATGTGGAACCTCTGGAATGTGGACAAGTGCTGGAGTAAGTGGGTCACTAGGGGATGCTCTAGTGAACCTTGATTTCTGTTCTGGTCCACCAAGATATGAGCAAGTAACCTTGTGCTCCTACTGCCATGTGAGCCATTCCTGCCCCCCCCCGTCTACTTGGCATGCACAATTTACTACCACAATGACTGTACCCACCAACCATGATCCAAAGTAAATTTGTATTCAATTGGCTGTCAATATTTGGTCACAGAAATAAGCAAAGCAACCATCCTCCCTTGCTTTCTCAACTTTGAATATTTTAACTTTTATAATTTCTTAATAATCACAGTGGAGGAGGCAGAAGAATATGGGAATAGAGTTCTGTCACTTTTACTTTTAACCCAATAAAGTTAGGGCGATTTATTAATGGAAGATATTTTTTAAAAAATCAGGATAGACTTATTATGCTATATAATAGGAAAAAAATAGCAGTTGGGAAAGACCAGAGGGCTATAACACTCCCTTATGGGTGTTGGCTGCAATTCATAAATTGTGCTTCAGAAATGTGTTATTCTAAGCCACACTATGGGCAGAAGGCCACACTGTCCTTCCACTGATAGTTGCTAGACTATTCTTGGTGTGGGGGGTTTTGGGAAAGCTCCCCTAGCACAAAATGATTAGGGATACAGTCACACCAAAACCAGCACATAATATATAAAGGAGATTTGTTGTCAAACAAGCAGGAGAACAAAACAGGCAAGTGACATGCAGAATGGCTGTCTCAGAAACAGACAGAGAAGCAAAGAGGCAGAAAGAAAGACAGAGAGAGAGACAGAGACAGAGACAGAGAAAGGCAGAGACAGAGGCAGGGAGAGACACATAGAGAAATCTAGTTTCTGCGGTCTGTTATTGGATATGGTCATGCGACTGGGACAAGAAAGGGGCAGGAGTGTAACTGTAGTCCAGGGGAAGGTACTGGGATGGAAAGGGTGGTGGGTGAAAGTCCTTGGACAAATGTGCCAGTTTATCTTAGTTGCATGTGGACTGAGGGCTGTGGAGAAGTTGCAGACAGGGTAGGGGTTGTAGAGTCGTCCTTGGGAAAATGGAGCTGCTTTATCTAAGTAGACCAGGAGCTGTGAAGAGTTCTTGGTCTGAACACAGACATCAGAGGGAGAAGGGGAAGCCGCTTGATTCGTTTTGTGTTTAACATTCCTAACATCTAACACTTGGCACTTAGCTGCCTGGAGTCAACCAGCCTTTTTCTGGTACCAGTTCCTCTGTTACTGGGGTAGCACAGCTGTTTTAAACATTTCGACAGTGCACGGAGCAAGTTCCATTCCAACTACAGAACACTGTGACTTCAGCACTGCTGAGGACACAATTGTTTTAGGGTTCTCTTCCAGCTACACCTTCTTCAGTCAACATACTTAGGAGAAAGGTCACTTCAGTCATGACAAGGCTTTGTCACTTCTAGGTGATTCAGCCAACTGTACTTGTTGGGCCTGAGACCAGTGCTGAGCATTTCATAACAAAGTGCTCTTAACTCAGGAAAATGCAAGTCTGTGACTGGAGGAAGTAAAAGCCATGTACAAGTGAGACGGCGACTTGTAGAACAGGAAGGTGTGCACAAACATACAGTGAGCTTTTTTCCATCTGTGTAAGAACCATTTCCTCTGGGTTAGCCTGGGCGACTTCTCTCTTGTGCATAACCGTATTTGTATTGAAACATTAGATACCCAATGAAAGACTCTCTGAATGGGCTGGAGAATAGCTTCAAGGACCACAAACCCTGCCAAGCATGCCTCAGTCTTCAGATCTCATGTCAGCTTGGTGATGCCTGAAGAGTTCCAGAGTTCCAGGAGATCTGAAAAGCTGAGGGGTGCAAAGGTATTTAAGGACAAAGCAAAAACAGTACAGATCCCAGTGAATGAAATAGGTTCACCCAGGGCCAAGACTTGAGGACTCCAATCCTGAAGCCAGAGAGATGAGTGCTGAACCGCTGATACCCAGGGCTCAGAACGCTAAGCCTCGTCCTTGAATGAATATCTAGAGCTACATCTAGAGAATCAGGTGGTTAGGTCAGGAACTGTCCAGAGCTTTAAGTATCTGGACTTCAAAGCTATAAGCATCTGGACATTAACGTCTGCATACTAGCTTCCGTATACAAGACCTTAGGGATGTCAGTACTAAGAGAACTCTACCCAAATAGACAGATAACCTTGGCCATTTGCAATGCCATTCCAAAGTAAAAAGGCATGCTTGCTAAAAAAATCGATATTCTCCAAGTCACTGCAAAGAAATTAATGCATTCAATTAAAGTTTGAGATTATTGAAATCAGTGAAAGTATGTCCAGGTTTGCTGATAATTTTGCCTAGGAAACTCTTAGACAAGCCAAGGGTCAGTTTCAATTTGCCAAGTTATACCCATTCTTTCTGAAGTGTTCTTTCTGTCACTGAAGTTATACATTGTAGAATGAAGTCTCATTCTGGCATTAGTTTTTTTAACTATGGCACAGAAAGAAAGGAGAAGAAGAATGTTCCAAATGGAAAATAAGTGCAAAAAAAAGATAAAATTCTGTAATTAAAGAATGAAGAGACAAGAGTATATCAAGAAAAGTAATAAGGCAAGAAATCCCAATATGATGTCAGGTAGACATTGTGTGACACTTTTTCCTCTGGACAGCTATCTTAACCTCTGACCGGATTCAGTAAGTAAATACCTTTCTACTCTTAGGAAGTTCCTGAGATTAACAAGCTAGGGGCGGGGCTTCCTCTAGGATATGGAGAAAGAGTAAACAAGAGCTGCGGGAGGAGATTCTTCTGGCAGTAAAGCTGATAGAAGGTGGGCTGCTCAGGGTTAGAGGCAGCCTGAAGGAACACGGTCACTGCCCTCTAATTGTCCCTGCTCCTACAAGTAACCTTCCCCCTTTCCTGTAAGCAATTCAAATAAACTTACTGGTTTGTTCTCAAGTTGGCCTGTCATGAAACTTCTCTCTGGGATGGTAGATATTGTGTGGTGCCTTCCCAGAAAAAAATAATTCACACAAAAGTGTGGTCTATGTATAATCAATAATTAACATCTTTGCTTCTGTGAAATAGCCTATCATTCATGGTATGCAGTAAAATTTATGTTAAAAGTCTAGAGAAGGAAAACATAAATGCATGTTAAAAAATCAAGAGAAATTCTGTAATATTAAACTGTAAATCTTGATCTTTCAGAAAGCTAAGTCTTTAGATCAGTTGATTGTTTTAAAAAAATACACTTTTTTCAAAGCATGGAATCCTTAATCCTTAGAGTAATTGAATTGCCTAATAGACCACTACTTTTTGAGAGCCAACTGATTTTCTCTCTGTATTTTGTTTGTGAGGAACAGACCATGAATGGACATGTGTGTGTGTGTGTGTGTGTGTGTGTGTGTGTGTGTGTGTGTGTGTCTGTGTGTGCACAAGAGGGCACTTGTATGTGTGTTCCTCTGGTGGTACAAGGGTGACATTGAGAACAGTCTTTGACTACTCTACCTCTTTGTTGGTTTGCTCTGGGATTTCCCAGGATTGCCTTATAGGGCTCAAATTACAGGTCTTTCACATAACTGCATGATATTTTTATGCGGTATCTAGAGATATGAACTCAGGTCCAATTGCTTATAGGTAAAGACTTGAACCTCCTGAACTATTTCCCCAGCCATGATTCTCCTGAAACTTTTTTTGAGTAGCATCATGTTCAAATATTCAGGCTATTAAAGCTTCACTGTGCATTTTCTCAGTAATCCCAAATTCTTTAGAAACTGTTTTTGTTTTGTTAATTGCAAAATATAATTAACAAAATTCGGTTTACTTTAGTCATAAAAGTATTCACTAAATCACTTTTGTTTATATCTTTCCACACTCCACATGGCTTAAGTGTCTGATCAAAATCCATGTTACAATTAACAACAAAACAGTGCTTGATCTATAATTAATATTCAATAGAAGATCACTTTAGTAATGTAAGCTAAGAGATGTAAAACAAGAAGAAAAAGACTCTAAGAAATATGATGAACCTCAGTGTGCAGAGCAAGTCATCAAAGCAAAGACATTATACAACTGTAGGAATAAATCAATTTCAGGATTCTAACAGCAAAATGTTTAAGACAATGTGTGATGTATCTCTGTCTTTTCATCTCACTCCTGTATCCTATAACCTCTTCCCCTCCTTCCCTTCCTCCTCTCCAAAGTCTAACTGCAGAATCTAGTAGACTCTCAGTGCAAAGATCAGACTACAAGTGGATTTCAGAGTGTTTAATGAAGGAATGACCTATAAATCCTTTTGAAAATCAAATTGTAAGCACCTCATTGTGCAAGAGTAGAAATACGAACCTTCCTTTGATGGAATTAGTAAAAGAAAACTTAAAGTACTTAGTATACATGTCAATAGCATACACTTGATAGGGACTTTTCTTGTCTGTAAAACATTAGGGGATGTCACAGGTCCTCTTGTACCTGCATAGCTGCTCTAACCTCTAGCACACACAAGGATGCAGCTTAAAAATTAGTGCATTGGTTTCCCAAGGATCACAGCACTGAGGGAAATCTGAACAGCAAAGATTCAGGAGCACTGGGGAGTCAACTATGGTTGAATAATCAGCTGTGGCTAACTAAGGAGAGCGTCCCACTCATCACATCTCGCTAACCAGATACCTCTCTTGTTATGCGACCACTGATTCCTGCAAATTTCTCGCTCTGTTTGCAGACTTCAACCATACCATAGCTATATCATTGCAGGTTCTCTAGGGGGAAAGAATTGATTTTGTCCATGTATGTATGAACTTATTGGATTGACTTATAAAATTAGAGTAGCCACTTATGGCTGCTCAGCTCTTCGGCTCAGGCCGAAGGATCCCCGGACAGTCTTGACCCGCAGGCATATTCGGAGGACCAAAGATGCTGACCTTTGATGCCAGTGAGGAGCAGCTCAAGTCCAAAGATGCTGGGCTCCAGCATCAGCCAGGAACAGCATCAGGCCGCAGGGACTCATTTTGTGTGTGTAGGCATTTGAGTGTTGGTGTGGGTGTGCACATGCTGCTGCCCCGTGGAGGTCAGAGGACGCTGCAAGTTTTATCACGTGGGCTCTGGTGTTTAATAGTGGTTCCCACGCACCTTCACTCTCAATAATCCTTTTCTATTTCTATTTGTTTGCTTTTAGTGTGTGAATGCGTGCGTGTGTGTGTGTGTGTGTGTGTGTGTGTGTGTGTGTGTGGTATGTGCAGATGTTCATGTTTATTTGAGTGCACCTGGAAGATAAAATTTGACATTTAATGGTCATTTGATCATTTTCTCTTTCACTTTCTTATCTTACTATTTCTATTCTTTGACAATATCATATATGTATACAATGAATTTAGATCAGAGCTACCCCCTTCTCCTTCCCACTTGCTCTGCACATTCCCTTTGCAAGCCCACCTCCCACCTTTATTTTTTTAAGCTGGAATATACTATACTATAATTAATATAATTAATATAATATAATTAATATAATATATAGTGTAGGATCAATGAGAAAGTAAATTTAGGATAAAGATATAAGCTATAACTGAGCTTCCTGCTTAACGTGGTTAAGAATCAATGATGAAGTTAAGAATGGAAGTTTTGTGCATCTTCTTTGAGATTGAGTCACTTCATAGTGTGAGCACAAGGAGTCTGTCCACATAGTGAGCACATGGCTCCCTGACCCAAGGAGCTTTGAGTTATCAAAGGTTTGGAAGATAGACATGACTAGAAGCTTCCCCTGCTTTGCCTCTTTTGTTTGAGACAAGCTCTCCTTGCTGTCCTGTCCCTGCTGGCGCCAGGCAGCGGGCCCGCGAGCTGCTATGCATTGTCTTCTCTCACATCGCTCAATAGGAGCTAGGAGTTGTAGGCTGTGGCACTATGTATCTGCTTTCCTGCAGGTTCTGAGATTGCCACCCAGTTCTCACTCTTGGACAGAAAGCACTTTTACCTTCTGAGTCATCCCTGCGGCTTCCAGATTATCATCATTTCAGCCTCATGGGAGGGGCTAAACTCATAGCTGAAGACAAGGATCTCCTTGGGTGTACCCAACATATCAGATTTATGGTGAGTTTGTTTGGCCTCTCTGGGTTCCTGATTATTTCCTATGGCTCTGAATAAATGTAAGACTTAAGGCTTAGAATTCTCAAAGGAGAGCTTTTTATATTCCTAATCAAAAGGAAAAAGGAAATATAAAAGAGCTAGTTTTTATATTACTTGAGAAAACCTATAAGAAAATTCTTGATTCTTGATTCAAATTAATTAGATAATAAAACACTTAACTTTGCAAGTTCTTCAAAATAAATATTTTGTTATTATGTAACAATATACACTTGATTTCTACAGTACGGTTGAATCATGGTCTGAGTCTGATTGCTCCATCTAAGGAGCTAGGAGGGAAATCGTTAAATGTTTGGTTTCCTCATGGGCATGACGTGACAGGTCTTCTTTCTGTCACTATATTAATACATGGAAATCATAATATTTAAATAATTTTATAAAGAATCTTATGTTTTAATAAGCCTGTACTGAATAAATCTAATAGAAATTGATACAGGAGCTAAATTCTAACAAAATACTTACACAATCGTGATAATTTCTCATTCTGCATTTGATCCCTCAGTAAGAATACCAACTAAACATCCACTTCGCTTCTGCCTGACAGAAAATAAACAGGTGTGATTAAGTAGGTAGCCAGGCAGATTCTGAGTTCAGGAGCACTGAGATTGTTGAAGATATTTTCTTGAAAATAGTTTAAGCAAGTTAAAAAACGTAGAGCAAAATTCAATTTTAAAATATATTCATGGAATTTTCTTCATCCTACTTCCTGCAGATTTTTATTCAGAAAGTTTTGGGGCCTCTTTCTTGTGCTGATATCAATAAAACAAAAGCTTTGTTTTCAATTCATTAAAAATATATCTATGTACAATTTGAGGGTTAAATTATTTAATCCATGCCTCACCACTAGGTGAGATTAGCCACAGCTAACCATAGTTCAGGTCATAACTAGAAAACCCATGTGCATATACAGGTCTTGGGTTAGAAGTTGACCCCTCATGAGGCTTAGAGAGTTCAGTATAAGAGAAAGCAACAGATTAATCTCCACAGATCATTTAGATTTATGCACTATTCTCAAATTTTAGAATTGGTTACCTAAATTGATGGATCTGTTATGACTGAATGTTCATGTTCTAAGTATACATTGAAATTTAATGGCTTTTATAATAGTGAAAGTGGAAATGTTAAGACAGGATGAAGTTATAAGTGGTCCTCCTCCTTGAAATAAATGCTGCTGTCAGGGCTGTGGCTTCTCTAAAAATACTAGTTTTCTCTCTTCTTTCTCTCTATCACCCATGCCTTACACCATAGGTTGGCACAGTTATTGGCCCAGTCAGATGCTGGCTCCTCAATCTTAGGTGTTCTACCTTTCAGGAACACAGGACAGTTATTTCTTCATTATAAATTGTCCCATCTGTACTGCTTTATTGTAGACACATAAAGCAGATGCAATCAGCCCTAGAGAGATGTGTCAGGGGTTAAGTTGCCTCACAAGCAGAAGTTCTAGAGTTTGTATACCAGATCCCATGTAAAGACACCAGACAGAATTATCAGAGGCCTGCACTTCTGACACTGGAAGGCAGAGCCTGGCAAACTCCAGAGCAAAGCAAGAAGAAGGTAATGTAATCCATGGTCATTCCAGAAGTCACCCTCGGGCCTCCATAGACATGCAGTGCCCTCTTACACAGGCATAAATACACACACGCAAGGAGGGAGGGAATGAGAGAGAGAGAGAGAGAGGAGAAAAATAAAGAAAAGGTGTAATCAGTTCTCTTCACTTTTTAGCTTCTCCTAATGTCATTCAATTCAAACCCTTATCTAACACTATATAATAAATTATGCTTTTAAATATGTGTAATCTACTAAGATATACAAATTATGTAGAAAATAATTTTGTGGATTTTATTTGCTTCTTTGTGAAAAGATATTTCTGAAAGAACAGAAATTCAACAAACCTTTGCAGAATAAATGAATAGAAACCAAGTTCTCTACATATATCTTATATTAAGTCTAATTTTAAATGTGATGTTACTTCTTCAGTGTGTATCTGATAATGATCCCTCCTTTGAATAGTATTTGTCTGGGGATGCCTAATTTATGTTTTTATGAAAACAACTTTAGATCACTGTCTGATAATTAAAATTCACATATTAGCATGATGCTAGGCTAGACCTTCAAGATGCAATTACCACATTGCTTTATAATACTAATTTTAATTAATTTATTGTAAGATAACTTTTTTCTTATTATTTCTGCTCATACAAACTTAATAGGTAGACCAGTTCCCTCTCCCCTCCTCCTACCCCCGAACCTCCTACTCCCCCTCCCTTTCCTCCCCATCCCCCAGTGCCTCCCCCCCAATTCCCAGAGAGTCCTTTATTGTGTATGCCTAACTCTCCTCTGGGTCCTCCTCTCCGATGACGTACCAGGACCCAGTGGCATTTCCCTGAACCCTTTCTCATGTTCCCCTTAAGCATAGGAACACTATTGTGGCTGTCAATCCCTTGCCTCCAAGGATCTTGGTGCCTTTAGCAGATGTTAGACTTTGTGAGGTCAATAGTGTGTTGGACATTGCACAGGGCATGCAAAGTCCTATTATGATTGCTTTGGCCCTAACTAGTATGGAGAATCTTCAAATCATTGCTCCTCCCATCCTTTTGCTCTTACAATCTTACCGCCCCCTCTTCCGCAAATGTCTCTGAGCTTCAGGATGGGGAGAGATTAGGCTGGCCTAGTTCTATGTGGTTGATATAGAGTCTCTGAAGTTCAGGATTGTGGTTTGTTGATTATTTTTTCAGCTCCTGCAATGCCCTTCACTACATCCTACTGGGCACTGAATGTCACCCCCTGGCCAGAGACAAAAAGCTGTTAAACTGAAGTCTAGCACATCCAAGGGTAGATGTAATAAAAGTAGGAAACCTCAGCGAGGGAGGGGTCAATCACCCATTTGCAAAATGGTTACTTTTTATCAGCCAGACTATATGCCCTCCACTTCTGGTGAGATAATACCCCCTCAGTTGTAAATGAACAGGAACGAACGTCTGTGAACTTAACCAGGTGTCTCATTACTTACTTGCAGTCCTTGATGGAGGCCTATTTTCTCTGCTGTAACATGGTCCCCTCTCTCCTTGTGTCTGGTGTGGCCCTCCAACCCCATCACTCCTGTTCATAATCCTTGCAATTACTGTATTACATAGGTTTACCTTTGAGTGTCTCAATGTGGGCTGGGTGAGTTTGGTACAAGGAGACACCTATTAGGGAGTACATACGGCGCTTAATTTTCTGTGTTTGGGATACTTCACTTAATATAATTGTTTCTAATGACATCCATTTGCCGGCAAATTCCAGTACTTCATCATTTTTGATGGCTGAGTAGAACTCCATTGTATAGATGTACCACAGTTTCCTTATCCACTGCTCAACTGTTGGACATTTGGGTTGATTCCATGACTTTGCTATTGTAAACAGTGCTGCTATGAATATAGTCATGCTTGTGCTATCGAGGCGAACCTCTGCTGCATGGGGGGTTATTCCCAAAAGTGGGATAGCAGGGTCATATGGCATTTCAATCTTTAATTTCTTTAAGAATCTCCAGACGGCTTACCAGAGTGGCTGCATGAGCCTGGAATCCCACCAGCAATGTAGGAGAGTTCCCCTCTCTCCACATCCTCTCCAACATTTGGTGTTGTTTGCATTGTGGATTTTTGCCATCCTGACCGGGGTGAGAGATATCTCAGGGAAGTTTTGATTTGCATTTCCCTGATGGCTAAGGAAGTGGAGCATTTTTGAAGATATTTGTTAGACATTTTAATTTCATCCCTGGTAAAGTTTCTTTTACGTTCCAGAGCCCATTTTTTAATTGGGCCATTGTTTTCCTTGGTGTTTAGTTTTCTAAGTTCTTTGTGCACTCTGGACAGTAGAGGTCTATCAAATATGTGGTTAGTGAAGATTTTCTCCCATTCTGTGGGTTGCCTTTGAACTCGTGTTACAATCTCTTTATCTGGACAGAAGCTCTTTAATTTCACATGATCCCAACTGTTGAGAGTTGGTAGCAGTGACTGTGCCATTGGATGTCTGTTTAGGAAATGTTGGCCTAGCCCAATCAGCTTGAGGGAGTTCCCTATCCTTTCAACTATGGTTTTTATAGTCTGTGGCCTTATATCAAGGTCCTTGATCCATTTGGAATTAAGTCTTGTACATGGTGACAAGTATGGGGCAAGCTTTAATCTGCATGTGGAGATCCAGTTTTGCCAGCACCATTTGTTGAAGATGCTGTTCTTTTTCCATTGAATTCTTTGGGCCCGTTTTTCAAAGATCAAATGGCTGTATTTTTGTGGGCTTATATCTGGGTCTTCAAGCCTTATCCATTGATCTGTGTATCTATTTTGGAGCCAGTACCAGGCTGTTTTTATAACTATGGATTTCTAGTATAGACTTAGGTTTGGTATGGTAATACCTCCAGCGGTGTTTTTGTTACTCAGGATTGTCTTTGCTATCCTGGGTCTTTTGTGCCTCCATATGAATTTTGAGATCATTTGGTCAACTTCTTTAAAGAATTGCTTGGGATTTTAATTGGTATAGCATTGAATTTGTATATTGCCTTTGGTAGGATGGTCATTTTTACGATGTTGATTCTGCCAATCCAGGAACATGGGAGGTTTTTCCACCTTCGGGTGTCTTCTGCTATTTCTTTCTTTAGGGTTTTAAAGTTTTCATTGTAAAGGTCTTTCATCTCCTTGGTTAGGTTTATACCAAGGTATTTCATTTTTTTAGGGGCTATAGTAAATGGGATTGTTTCTTTCAAGGCTTTTTCACTTCTTTCATTCTGAACATATAGGAAGGCCCCTGATTTTTGCACATTTATTTTGTATCCTGCCACCCTGCTGAACTTCTCAATTAGTTCCAGAAGCTTCCTGGTGGAGTTTTTGGGATCCCTCAGGTATAGGATCATGTCATCTGCAAATAGAGATAAGTTGACTTCTTCCTTGCCGATTTGAATCCCTCTTATGTCCCTTTCTTGTCTTATGGCTTCAGCTAAGACTTCAAGTACAATATTGAATAGAAGTGTTGAGAGTGGAAAGCCTTGTCTAGCTCCTGATTGAAGTGGGAATGCTTCCAATTGTTCCCCCTTGAGCATAATCCTTGTTGCGGGCTTGTTGTATACAGCTTTCATTATATTGAAAAGGTTCCTTCCATTCCTACTGTCTCTAGCGTTTTGATCATAAAAGGCTGTTGGATCTTGTCAAAGGCTTTTTCTGCATATATCGAGAGTATCATGTAGTCTTGGACTTTGGACTGGTTTACATGATGAATTACATTTATTGATTTGCGTATGTTGAACCAACCTTGTGTGCCGTGGATGAAGCCTACTTGGTCCCTGTGAATGACCTTTTTGATATGTTTGAATCCGATTTGCTAAGAGTTTGTTGAGAATCTTTGCATCGGTGTTCATCAGAGAGATGGGCCTATAGTTTTCTTTTTTATGTGAATCTTTATTAGGTTTTTGGATTGAAACGATATTAGCTTCATAGAAGGAATTTGGTAGTGTTCCTTCCTTTGCTATTTGATGGAACAGTTTAAGGAGTATTGGTCTTATTAACTCCTTAAATATCTGGTAGAACTTTGTGCTGAATCCATCTGGTCCAAGACATATTTTGGTGGGAAGTTTCAAGATTACTTCTTCAATTTCCTTATATGTTATAGGACTATTTAAATAATTCACAACTTCCTGATTCAATTTAGGTATGTTGTGTTTACTTAGAAATTCATCCATCTCTTTTGTGTTGTCAAACTTCACAGAGTATAAGTTTTTGAAATATGATGTTATAATTCTCTGAATTTCTTGGGTGTCAGTAGTGATAACTCCATGTTCATTTCTAATTTTGTTAATTTGGGTTTTCTCTCTCTTGCTTTTGCTTAATTTAGCTAGGGGTGTATCAATCTTATTGATTTTTTCAAAGAACCAGCTTTTTGACTGGTTGATTTTTTCTATCGTTTTCTTAATCTCGATTTCAGATATTTCTCCCCTTATTTTGTTAATCTCCTCTCTTCTACTACTTTTGGGATCAGATTGCTCTAGTTTCTGTAAAGCCTTAAGCTGCATCATTAAGTTATTTATTTCTGATGTTTCCATTTTTTTGATGTAGGCATTAAGAGCTATGAACTTACCTCTTAGGACAGCTTTCATTGTGTCCCAGAAATTTTGGTAAGTCGTATTTTCATTATCGTTCACTATCAGGAAATCTTGAATTTTCATTTTAATTTCTTCCTGAATCCACTTCTCATTCAGCGTCATATTGTTAAGTTTCCAGGAGTTAGTGTATTTTCTCTTGTTTGTTGTGTTGTGGATATCCAGCTTTAGGCCGTGGTGGTCTGATAGGGCACAAGTTAGAATTTCAACTTTTTTGTATATGTGTAGATTCATTTTGTTTCCCAATATGTGATCTATTTTGGAGAAAGTTCCGTGTGCTACTGAGAAAAATGTGTATTCTTTGGTGCGTGGATGAAAAGTTCGATAGAGATCTGTAAGGTCCATTTCTTTCAGGGTTTGATTAAGTTCCAAAGTGTCTCTGTTAAGCTTTTGACCTGTTGATCTATCCCATGTTGAGAGGGCAGTGCTGAAATCCACAAGAATTATCGTTTGGGAATTGATTTCTTGCTTTTGAACCTGTAGGGTCTTCTTAATGAATGTGGAGGGGCCCGTATTGGGTGCATATATGTTCAGTATTGTGAAGTCTTCCTGGTGAATTGTACCTGTGACTAAAATGTAGTATCCATCTGTGTCTCTTATGATTTTCTTTGATTTGAAGTCCACTTTGTCTAAAAGCATAATTGCTACCCCTGCCTGTTTCCTGTTTCCATTAGCTTGCAAGATTTTGGACCAGGCCTTTCGTTCTTAGGATGTGCCTATCTTTTGTGGTGAGATGAGTATCCTGAAGGCAGCAGATTGTTGGATTGTGGTTTTTAATCCAAGTTTTTTATCTGTGTCTCTTAATCTGTGAGTTAATACCATTGACATTTAATGTTATAATGGAGAAATTATTTTTAATTCTGAACATTTTTTATGTTTAGTAGATTTTGTAAGCATGTCGTTTGAAATTTATGTTTTGGTGTTGTTATACTTCCCTTCTGTCCTCCTATGTTGTTCTTTTCTTTAAACTTGAGTATTATTTCTAGCATTTTTTGAAGGCCTGGTTTGGAAGACATGTATCCCGTCAAGTTGTCTTTGTGCTGGAAAACTTTTCTTTCTCCCTCAATCATGACAGATAGTTTTGCCGGGTATATCAGTCTGGGTTGGCATTTTTGCTCATTTAATATTTGAAGTATGTCTCTCCAAGCTCTTCTTGCTTTTAGTGTTTCCATTGAGTAGTCATTTGTTATTCTAATAGGTTTACCTTTAAAAGTGAATTGCTTTTTTTCTCTTGAAGCTCTCAGCACCTTTTCTTTGTCTTGAATGTGGAGTATTTTGACTATTGTTTGCCGTGGAGATTTTCTATTTTGGTCATATCTGTTTGGAGTGCGAAATGCCTCTTGTATTTGGATAGGCCTCTCATTCTTTAGTTGTGGGACGTTTTCATTTATGATGAATTTAAATATTTCCTCCGGTGTGGTATTTTGGGATTCTTGTTCTGGTATTCCATGAATGTGCATGTTAGGCTTCCTCAGGGTGTCCCATATCTCTTGAATGTTCCTCTCCAGTGTCTTCTTGGCTTTAACAGTCTCTTCCATTGATCTGGTTAAATCTCCCACTTTGTCTTCAAGATCTCAAATTCTATTTTCTGCCTCATTTGTTCTGCTGATAAGACTCTCTGTTGAGTTTTGGGTTGAAGATAACTTGTCTTTTAGTTCAATTTAAACTCTGCCTGAGACTGTTTTAAATGCTTTATACCTTTTTTTGTTTCTTGAACTGTTTTTCTCAACTCCTCCAAGTGCCTGTTGTGTTCTTGTTCAAAGTGGTTGATAAGGTTGTTTAACTCTTCTCAGATTAGATTTCCTCTTTCATAGTATTAATCATGGTAAGGATCATACTCTGGAAGTCGTTATGTTGGGTCTGGCTTTCATGGCTATTTTTTGTGGATTTGTTCTGGTTGGAATCCATAATTATGGGATTGATTCTTTCCATGGGAGATTGGTCTTCTTGGGTTTTGTTTCTTGTGGATCTGTATTTTTACTTGGGCATTGTTGTTTTGTTTTTCAGGACCTTTCAGTTTCTGTGTGTTTTTCACTGAACCGATGTAGTTGGTATTGTTACACTTGCTAGTTATTACTAGTGCTTGCCTTGGATTGGGTATGTTTGTGTATTGTTATTGTTATATCCTAGATGAGGGTACTAGGCTGTTAGTATGTCAGTTAAGTCAGGTTAAGTAACCAGGGGGTGAATATTAGTTTGGTAGTGAACTTTTATGATTTAGCATCTTAGTGAAATGTGAAGGTGAGTGATGTGCTCCCTGGAGTTGTATATTTTTGGGGTGGGTGTATGAGGAAGTTGATCTACAGCATTGATACTAGAAAGGATCAGTAAGGTGAAAAGAAAAAAAAAAGTTTATCTTTGGGCTGGATGTGAAGAATCTCGCCCACGTGATATAATGATTGTAGTGGAGTCCAGATGTACAGCCTGTGTTCCCTTTGTTCCTTAGAGTTTTGCTTGAGTTTCCTTTGGGCTCTATTGAATTCTGAGTAGCAGTGTGTCTTCCGTGGACCACGTGCATAGGTCCCCGGTGGGCCAGAGAGGCAGACGGTCTGATGTTGATGGCAGAATTCTTCACCGGAGACCTCGGGGGGCGGCAGAGGCACGCGGGGGTGGGAGGGCACGAGGGTCTGGGGTCTGGTGTGGGGCCCTGGGGCTAAGCTGGCAGGGCGGCTCCAGGGTGGGTGGCTGGGCTGGGAGGGGCTGTCTCACTCGTAAGATAACTTTTAAAATCGAAGGATTTCCAATTTCTGAAATTATTTTATTGAAATTGACATCACATTACTCTTTTAAGATCATTTTTAATGTATTTGCCTACCTGACACACAGCCAGCAGAAGCACAGCACATTTTAATTTTCTGTCTTCTGTGTCCTCCTTTGAAGCTACCAGGTCATCTGACCTGCATAGCACTAGACTATTATAGGTAAGACTGTGTCAGAGCTAGACTTTGAGAATTTGATCTCTAGATGTGTTTACAAAGAATCAGTGGTTGAGGTGAGTCTTGTGAGAGTTTATAGGGAGATTGTCTGCTTGAAGGGGAGGCCCAGGCACTGCGATTGTGGCTAGTCCCCATACCAATGGGTAAGGTAAAAAAAAAAAAAACAAAAAAAACTAGGTAAATAAATTGGCATCTTTTGGTATAGTTGGCCAGAAATACTGGTCTGGCAAGTAGAGAATATTCCTCTCTCAGCTGTCCTATGGATGTATGAATATGGTTTGGTCAGTTTCCTTGGTTCCTGGGCTTGGTATGAACTCTTTTTTCAAACTAGACAAGGGACTGTCATAAGAGAAAATAACACCCTTTTTCCCTAAAGTATGTTTGTGTATTTATCAGCAACAGTACAGAAAAACTGTAACAGTATTTGTTACCTTAGAAATGGGATGTTGTGAATAAATCTTGCTTTGTGGACTTGTGGATTTTGATCTTTTTTTTTGAGGTATATGGAAATACTTGAAGATATTAAGATCGTGTGCTGCAAAAAAACATTAAGTAGAGTTTAGTGGACTGTTTAGAAGACAGTGTATTGAGAGAGTCATGAAACACTCAGGCCCAGATTATGATGAAAGAAGCAAGGATATGGTAAGATGAATTTACAGACAATGAACCAGTTTGTTTGATAGAGAAGAGCTATCTATGTTGACAGACTTTAAGTTTGGGTGTGGAAAGGGCAGAGAAGCTGTGGCTATTGGGGAAATAAATGTCAGTGAAGGAACCTCTAGTGCTTGGTACTGGGATAGGAAAGGAATGAATGCTACCATATGGAAATTATGTGGTTTGAAAACTTGGATTCTTCTTTCAGAAGTCAAAGATCAAATTGAAACTTTTTTTTTCCTTTGCACTAAAAGGCTTTTCCAGGAGCAGCACACAGAAGTTGGTAGAGCTGTGGTTTGAGCAGACTAGGCTAGATCTCAGCCTTGTTACAGAACCTTGCAATGTTTTCCTTGTGTTTTTGAAGAAAAGATCTAAAGATTCATAGAGAGTGATGGAAGTTTCTTACCAAGTAATAGATTTGGAGTTCCTACAAAGGAAGGTGAAACTTATAGCTGCAAAAGGAATTCTGTATATTGTTAGAGAAGCCAGAACCAGGGGATGTGTGCTTAGGATTGCAAAGAGTGAAGATTCAATTTGGTCCAGGAAAATGCTGCTTGTTCAGCTTTTAACTGTAGAGAGGGACTGGGATTGCACAGAATCTATGAGCAGTTGTGACTACATAATGAGCAATAAAAGATGGACTTTGAGATATAAAATGCAGTATTGATTTTTTTGGGCTTTAGTCTTAATTTTTGGTGTATATATTGGTGTATATTATGTCATAATACTTCCATTTTAATGATTTATTTGTGCTGAGGTATTTAACTTGATTTAATTTAACAGGATCTTATGGTTAAGAAATTTTAGTCTAAAAGGAAACTTTAATTTTCATAATTTGAAAAATTCAAATTTTAATGACTGCCATTTTAAAACTAGATTATGAGAAATTTTCATTTTGGACTTTCAAAACAAATAACATTAAATGCATATTATACCATAAGAAAAATGTAGCTCCTGTGCAGACAAGGTTCAAAAAGTCATAGTTTAAAAGTGATACATTCTTATATCAATTCAATAAAGGCTGAAGTGTTGTAGTTAGATACAGGTGTCAAATTGACAGTTGAGGATTTGAGCTTTGGACACATTTGTAAAAAATCAGTGGTTGTGTTAGTCCTCCAGCAAGCCTAAAGGAGATTGTCTGATTGGTGGGGAGGCACAAGGCATGGCTGGGTGTGGCCAGTCACTGAGCAGGTAGATAGATGGATGGAAATAAATAAGGAGTGTAGGAGACTGAGAGTCAGGAGAAGTACCCCCAGAAAGTTGCCACATCTTATATTAGGGCTGCCCTACCCAAGAACTCAATGCAGAGAGGCCAATGTCTAATTCTGCAGACATCCATAACAGCTAAACTTTCAAAATTTTGCCACAGAAGAGGGAAACTCTCAAAAGAGATAGAAAGACTGTGGGAGACTGATGCAAGTCTTAAGAGGGAGAGGTTATTAATTTGACAATTAGTCCATTGATCACGTGAGCTGATCATGCCCCAGTTGATACCCAGGCCAGTTCAGGTTTCCTAGATCAGTCCCAGTGATCTTACAAGCTGTGTCTCATAGTTAAATACAGGTTTCAAGTTGATTATTGAGGATTTGAGCTGTGGGCACATTTTAGGGAATTAGTAGTTAAAGTAAGCCCAGCGTGCATTGCAGGAGATTGTCTAGTTGGTGGGGAAGACTCAATCCAGGGTGGATGGAACTAGGCCCTGGAGATGTGAATAAAATACAGAGAGCTAGTTGAAGAAATTGGTATCCTTGTGTATACTTGGTCAGACATGCTCATCTGGTAAGTAAGGATTGTCTCTCTCTCTCAGCTGTTATGTGGAGATGGCTTGGCCAGTTTCCTTAGCCCTGGTGTTGGTGTAGGCTCCCCTTTCAGGCTGGACAAGCAATTATAGCCAGAAACAGTAAGTCAAAAATATAAGCCGCTTGTTCCCTTAAGCCTTTTGATAGAGATTTCATCAGCAACCTTGCAGAGCAACTACACAGGAGAATAAGTAAGGTGGAGGAAGAATGGGTGGAAGGAAATCAGTAGTGTGTGATGGGGAGGTGATAGGGAAGTAATAGGAAAGAAAACAAATTCATGTGAGAATATCATTAATTTGCTATGTTCACGAATTAAACACTAAAGAATAAAATTAATAAAGAACCATAAATTCATTATATTTGTACATGAAAGATTCAAAGAGTAAAAGGAAAAACATTTAAAAATATGGCAAGCAGTTGTATTAGTTCTCAATAAAATGGTCCTTTTTGTCAAATCAATACAAACTTGGACCTTTAGGGCTTCAGGTATTTGGGGCCCAACTTGTCTCTTCATCTTCCATCTCTAGTCTCTTTTTCTGAGCACAGATGAGAAATTATAATCTACATAATTACTCCAAATACTCTTGTAATTATGATGAACATAAAACTATTTACTTGTTTATATTAAAGCAATAAATATTTTGTGAATAAAAGACTTGTCACATCTTGTAGAGAAAATCTAATGATCCCCTGAGTGAAAATTAACCAGTGTAACAGACATGCCCCTATCAGGTGTCTATTAGGTGTAAATTTGGGCAGAGTCCTCTCTTATTATGATGCATGCAGCACTGCATTTTCTTTATACTTTGGCATTTTATAGTCAAATTTACCAAGCTTTCATATACACAGATGCTATGAAATATAGTAAATAAATTATGGAATCAAAATATGAAGCAGGTAGAAATATTTTAATGCACATTTTAGTAGAAATATTTTTCATGTACATTGGACAACATGACAAAACACACACAGAACATGAAAGTGGAAAGAGTTGTTTTCATTGTATGCTAGGTTCATTTTAAAGGTCAGATGTGGTGGTTTTTCCTGTCTTCCCAAAGCTTGGGAAGCAATGGAAGACTTTGAAGTCAGGACTGTGTAGCAAGCATGTCTCTCAATAAATTTGCTCTTCATAAAAAGAAAATGAGGTTAGCCACTTATTTGAGTTTAGAGTTGTATACCCTTGTCTCCCATTAACTCTGTCTTTGGGTAGTTAGTTTTGTGGAATTTCCTGGGCACTTTGTCTCTGAGTTTTATTTTCATAATTGCCTTCATTTAATATTTTTTGAAACCAAGTTGCACTGCCTGTCAAAATAGAGAATTGTTCTGTGTAAGTACGAGGTACATCTACTATTAGAAGCAATATATGTGTTCATACACATATTTGAAATGTTTGCTTTACTCTTGATATTTATTACTTGACTCTTGAATATGTCACTATAAAACTATCCATCTACATTGGCTTGTGTCATTAGAAAAGTATCTACATTAGTCTTTCCTAACACTAGACTGTGTTATTGCGAATATGGCTGCTTTAGTGCTTACTTTTAATTATACAAGTCCTTAAATGTCACAGCTGGAGTTTCATCAGCTTATTACCTTTCTTCTGTGTAAACTTTTTACCTTTCTCATGAAGATTGGCTCTGGACTTTCTATCAGATCTTCACATAGTACATAAACAATGGATAAGAAAGGCTGGCGTCTGAACGACTGATTCCTGATCATCGGGCCATAAAATATTTAGATTCCTAAGCAAACACATACATTTCCTACACAATAGAAACACAATAGGAAACCTTTAAGCACAAAATGAAGAAAATCATCTTTCTATATTGTAGGCTTTTGTGTGCTTAAGTATACTAATGAAAGTCAGTTACTTTGAATGGTGTACTATTCAGATGCTCAAGACAATTGTCACTTTTATCACAACCCCTTTCTTTGGCTGCCTCAGTTCCATTTGCCTCTCATTCTAATGTTGGTCTACAAGCACTCATTCGTGCATCTGTGTTTAGTGCTTACAGATTATTTCATGACTGTACTGTGTGTCAGATCCACTTATCCTCTATGTTATCTCCTGGTCATTGTGTTTCAGTTCTTCAGTGGTATGGGAAGAACATGCATTCTGTTGCCCTAAAGCTATTATATCATTCTCTTAAACTGCTTATTGAGTTATGCTGATCTAAGTTCTCTCTGTGTAATTATCTATTAATGAAGTATTGCTACTATGCCTTGCAGGAAGCTTCATTTTAAAATGATGCATTGTTGCTATTGATTCTACTTCTTTCTTCCCACCTCCCCTTCTTTCTCCCCTCCCTCCCCTTTTTCCTTCTCTCTCTCTCTCTCTCTCTCTCTCTCTCTCTCTCTCTCTCTCTCTCTCTCTCTCCTCTCTCTCTCTCTCTCTCTCTCGTTCCTCTTTAAATTTCTCTTCCTTTGTCTTTTATTTATATAGTTTGGGTACAATGAAATTTCTTGATATTTCTTATTTGGCTATTTATTCTCTGGTTAGTTTATTTTTCAAGATTATTTCAACTTCTGTAAAACACATATGGTATTTTTCCTAGAATTTCTTGCACTTTTATAAAGGCATAAGTTCTATTCCATTTCTTTCCCTTGTTTCTGATCTGGCATTTCACTGGAAGTTGAGGGTCTGGATCCTTGAACCACTTACATTTCCAGGAGGCAACAATCTTTGTTAGGATTGCATTACCAGGAGACAACAGGATAAGAAGAAGTAGCTTGGGCCTTATCTCTAGTGGAAGGCAATCTTACATTGATAGACAATTTCAGAGAACACACTATGTCTACATATTTCAATAAGAATGGCAACAACAAAGTGAGTGAGATCATACTGTTGGGAAACAAAATGCATATTCTACACAAATAACTGAAGAATTCAGCTGACTATGATCACTTTAATAATTTCTGATTTTTCTCCTGAGAGGAGTCATAAGGGCTGTTTTAGTTATCCTGCATGGCTGAGGATAAATTGATGACAAAAAATGCTTAAGGGAACAAGCTGTTTATTTCTGGCTCATGATTTGGTTACAGCTCCTTGTCCAACTTGGCAGGAGAGCACACACCAACACTGAAGACAGAGGGAACTTGCCTCACTATACCACATATTGGCTGAGAGAAGGACAGGTCCCATTTGCCAGACCAGCATGTCTGGTCAAGTACTCTAAAGGATGCCAACCTCCTTAACCAGCTCTCTCTATCTTATTCACCTTCCCAAGGCCTAATCCCAACCACCATGGCCTAGACCTTCCTCATCAACTGTGCAATCAATCACCTGCAAGCTTGCAGGAGTCTTAACTCAACTGCTAATGTGCTCAGAGCACTTACTTTCAACCATCAAGCTGATAACTGTCTCTAACTATAGCAAGGATCCAACACTCCTGAAGAGCAGAATAGACCCATCACCTTACTCTGTCCCTGTGAGTTAACCCTTGAGGAATTTTCACTCTTTTTGTTTTTCTAGATCTGATATGTGAGTATAGATACAGCTAAGGATGGATGGGCAACAGATATGCCACAGTTTTGCCTATTTATTTCAAGAACAAGGAAGAAATATTTGGCGATTTCAGTCATCCATTTTTTTTAAACGAAAGCCACAAGTGAATCTTTTCAAAGTGCCAGATGGCAGTTTCTGACAGAACCTAATTAAATCCTACCAGAAACACATGTTAACTGTGCAGAATTTCTTTTATTATAATTTTATCTACTGAGATGATTTATAATCACCTGCTAGAGCAAAATTCTAAAGTGAGACAAATTAATACAAATAATTATATGAACAAATTTTATATTTTCACTATAATAACTGGTGTTGACTGCAAGAACTCAAATAAGAAATTACATATAAATGTGAAACAGTATCAATGAACAGCATGGAAACATTAGTGACACCCTTGTATATTTTGCTAAGATGGCTTTGCTTCAGTTGTGTTTGCTGCTATAGGCTGAGAACAGGTAGATCTAATCCCACTGCTGAGTGGGGTTAGGGTAATTCTGTCAGGAACTGCATAGTCCAGGATTTTATCATCACAGAGTGGGATTCAGTTTCTCGACACTAAAATTTTCAATAATGTTCTATTTTGCTTGAAATATGTGCATTCTCAAGCTATATTCAAAGCTATAATTAGTTGAGAGTCAGACTAATGAGATTTCAGAAAAACAAAGATTACTCGTAGCACAAACTGTCTTGAAGATAATTATAGCTTAGTGTTTTGGTCACTAGTGAATTTTAAAACAACAATTTTGTTGTGGAATCATAATCCTTCATCAGTTTAGCTGAAGCTAAGCTATGGGAACAGATTTCCAGCTTTGAGATGACAGGAACTTCCACAGAAAGAAAGCTCATTGGCTCATTACTGAAAAATCATTATTATCTTAATCGCTTCTGTGGATAGGCCCGCAAGTGGAGCCTGGTTTTAGGCTAGCACAAATGGTGTTGATGAGGTAGACATAGGATAATAAAACTTAAATAGACTGGCAGGTAATGCTTAATTCTCTCTGGCACCACTGTGAATTGCACAAGGCTACAGGAATCCAACAGGACTTTCATAATGCTTACCGCATGATAATGATTCTAAGTGAGGACACACACTTTTGTATTCAGACTTAATTTACTGTTTGAGTCAGAACAGCTCCTTTTAGGATGTCTGGCACAGTAGGTTGTCCACTAGTATGCATAGTAATGAGTCTATTTTTAAAGGCCTGCTTCACAGCAAGACATATGTTTCTCTAAAGACTCACCATCAGAAGCATTGTCCTGTGGAAACCCACTCAGAAGCAGCTCAACTGAGATACTAAAATGACTGGAGGTTGATTAAAAATTTATGACCAAAAAGTCCGTCTTAAAATGAATGCAGAGAAGCAATGGCAATAAAATGAATGTCGGGTGTGCTTTCACTGCTAGGGATGGCTCAAATATTTACAGATCCAATTAGAAGAGGAGCAGCTCTGCAGTTACAGTGTATCCTGCTGTCTTCATATTTTATTGTGTCTGAGACACCACTGTGTTTAATACACTGTGGGTTAAATTTGTCATTTGGAGAATGTTTTCTACTTTACTTCCTTCAAATTTTTTATCTGTGAGTTGATAATGTTAAATACCTAATTGATAGGGATGAAAATATGCTTGCTAATGGAAAATTTTATGACATACGTAGAAATACACAGACACATGCAAATGCATACACATGAATATGTAAATGAACACAAAAACACATGCCATAAACAAACACAGTAGCATAATAAACAAAATACAAATATAAGCATGTATGCATAAAACACAAAATAAATATATGCATAGACACATATATTCATAGATACACACAAATGTATTTGCATATAATATACAAACACATACATATGAACACATACACACATGTGTACACACACAAACACATGCTTTCATACACATAAAACAAAGCTGCAAACACACCAAGTACACGCATTTTCCAGAAACATACATATTTACAGAAACACATGTGCACAAATACACATTCCTATATAAGAAAACACATATGCATGCATATAAACAGACACTTACACAAACACATGTATAAACATACAAATGTACACAAATACACATGCAAACATGTACACACATTCATACATGAATATATATGTTCATGCACACACAGATATGTATATATAAAAACTGAAATATCATGTGATTTTCCTTTAGGAAATTTGAGTAAGCGTGTATTCATTCTGATAGGACACTGATGACAGACAAAGAAATGATTTCTCCAAGTCTAGTTTAGTGAGACAATGAATACTTCGGAGTGACTTACAGGAACATGACTGAGGGGTTACTTACAGTAGTCACCAGTTACATGGATGACCCAAAGACAGCTGTGTCATTGAAAATCCTGCCCCAGTATGGGGAAGACTCATGAATATTGCATCCTTGCATTTCAGTGATGTCTTACATGGGACTAGACAGGTCGGTCAGACACCTTTGCTTTCTAGAGACTGATCATATATAAGCTTGGGAAGGAACTCTGTGAATCTTGTTTCAGTAGCTTCTTGAGGTAAATTTTCCCTTCCCTCTTCTTCCTTCCTCTGCATATCTTTCCTCCACTGTCCTCCCCTTACAACTCCTTTGCTCATCTCTTCTTTCTTCAACCATTCTTCTGTCCCCTCCCCTTATCTCACTTCTATTTTTCCCTATTGAAGGTAACTTGAAGATATGTTACATTATCTCTTAAGATTTTAATGTAGAAGGATGAAAAAAGGTGAAGTCTGGGAGACCTCAAAATAAGCAGTAAGGATGTAAAGCAATCCAGAATAATTCCTGATCATGCTTTGGCATTTGAAAGCACATCCTCAAGTGCCTTGTGGCGCACACACACACACACACACACACACGTGCGCGCGCACACACACACACACACCAATTGTTACAAAAAAGTATTTTATGGACTTCATTATAATATAATACAAAACACTAAGTTATCTTTTACCTGTAAACTGCCTGAAAATATATCAGGGTTATAAACTTTATTCTTTAACATTCTGATAATTATCACCATCGTTTGCCTACAATCTTTCTTCTCTTCTTCTTCTTCTTCCCCCAGCTTTCTCTCTTTTCTTTCCATTCTCTTCTTCTCTTCACTTTCTCTTTCCCGTTAGTGAAAGTCATCAAACTCAAGATCCCTTGCTTCTGCCTCTAGGCTGCTGGTGTGTTGCCCCCACTCCTGGCAGGCTTTTCTCTTACTTTAAACAGTTTCTGTTGTAAGACACACACACACACACACACACACACACACACACACACACACACACACACGTGCGCGTGCACACACACGCACATATATTCCCCCAGGATATTTGTGCTATTCCTAAATGACTAATGTATTTATTTACTATACAGTTGTAGCTGAGTTTTTAGTTTAAATTGAGTTATTTTATAACACTGTAAATATTTTAAATGTACATGGACCAAAATGTACTGAGCAATTTGATGATAACCACAGTCTCAATACTTTGCTAAACTGGAATGGGATTCTTGGAAGAAACCACTATCTCAGATCCCTGGCATCTCCATCCGAATGGCTTTGAGAAAAGACTATTTCTTACATAACTTTTTTTCCTGCTCATCCCTTTTCCCCTAGCACCTCCTGGAAACATTTGATAGCCATTAAAAGTGGCCCCCTGCCCAGGGGCTCCCTTTGGATTCCCCTGTCATGCTGTCTGCGGCAGCTCTCTCCTTATCCCTTTTGACCGATGCTATCTCCAACTTCATGTTAAATCTGTAGTTCCCTTAGCCGCCAAGTCCTCAGCTCTGGAAAACTTGTTTTTCTTAAGTTTCTCCCTCCCTAGGGTTGATTTCTCTTTATAAATGAACTTTGATTTTGACCTCGCACATGGTCAGAGTTATCTCTTTCCCAAGCTTTCCTTTCCCCAGATGGTATCCCAACAAACATAAATAGTTTTCTTTCAAATACATGCATCAAATACTTGAACACTTTGGAACACGTTTCATTTATGAGGCTCAAAATATTTCAATAATTATAAATTATATATTATATATACACAAAATATAAAATATTATATAACACAATATAAAATAAAGCCATTTATATATAAAATTATAGACTGCTGATGAGATGGCATCTGAATAGGCCACTGATAATGTAATACTATTTCTATCCATTCGAGAGAATAATTTAATTTTGTTGACTAGCTAGTGCACTAAGAAATATCCAGTCCTGTGGGAACTTGCCCACCACCCTTCTAGACTTGCCTCACTTCGCTAGTAGCTCTGGACACTCGTTAGCAACACATGCACTGTGAAAGATAGTCCTTCTCTTTCTCTCTCTCTCTCTCTCTCTCTCTCTCTCTCCCAACATGTGGCCATACCATGGTGATTCTGTCCTCTTCTAGCCTTGTGTTCGTGGCTGCTCTCTCCCTATTTTCACTGATCTTAAGCTTTCTCCTCTGCTCTAATGTTCTCTCACCTTAAAGCTATGGCTTCTTTCTTGCTTCCCTTGGACCAAGCATTCAAGAGTTTCGGCTCTTTTCTCTCATTTTTCTGTAAAATTCCTACTGTATTTCTTAATGAGCTCTGGTTGCAATTTTCATAAGAACATAAGAACCCCAAGGAAGAGAAACCCATAACAGATTGATGACTTTAACTTGTAATTCTCTATTATAATACTGCAGTCAGGAAAAGAAAATATCTTCCATAAGACATATAGCAGGATGACACTCTAGTGTTGGCATGTGTATAAATTAACTGAAGTGTATGAATCTCCTCGCACATGGCTGAGTGCCATGACTCTAACATTCTTAGAGAGACAACTGTTATCAGAAGCTTTTCTATAATCATGAAAAATATAAACATAAATATAAACTAAGTAGAACTTCTTTGTGCAAGTGAATATGGTAACTAGGGAAATAGAAGAAAGTCTGTTTAATGTTTAAATGAAAGGTATGGAAAATTAATATCACATGGAAATTTTATGACCCTGGGAAAAGTAGATATTATTGTCTCCAAAGGCCATTATGTAGACTAAAATATTAATACATGTAGGGAAATGTAAAAAATACCTTCATGCTAACACATATCTTAGTTTTCCAAATAATTTAGGTGTTATTATTGATGTCAATATTCCTAGTAAATTACAAGGTTTTGGAGAATAGGCAGGTACATCACCCCTTTAATACTCAAAAATCAAGCCTTGTATTTTGCTAAATACAGAGTGGCCTGACAAACCATATGAGCTGACATCTTGGAAATGCTAGAGTTCTGAGCCAAGTGTAGTGCTTTCCAGGGCCTGCCCAAGCCTACAGTCTGCCCAAGTGTCTGTCTTTAATTCTGGAGGATAATTTTGTGTTGTACATCATTAGATGACTGAGTGATACATCTAGATATGCTCCATTTGAATGCATGACTTTTAATATCTTAAAATTAAATGCAGAATGTCTTCAAAACTGTTGCAAATATAATGTGGTTATTAAAGAAATATGTAGGACAGAAAGTGACACAATAAGGACAGATATGAAGAAAAATTAGGCAAAGTCCATAGATGAATGCACACTAACATAAATATGCAGATAGATAAAAAGGAGGGAGAACACCAGGAGATGGAGGAGATTGAGAGAAGATGAACATCAGGCTGCATGAAAATGCTTAATAACTATTCCAAATTTCAACATCACTGGTTAAACAAATCACCAGTGACTACATTTCTACTCTGCCTTCAAATCTCATGTCCATGCTGCTTCTCAGACTCTCCTTCCACTTAATGCCTGCAAATCACAGGAAAGATGATTAGGACAACTATATCCCTTTAAAGAGGATATTTATGGGCTAGAGAAATGGCTCAAGGGTTAAGATTCTGTCTTGAAAGCAGAAGGTCCTGAGTTCAGATATCAGGCAGAAATGGTGGCAGCCTGCACTTCTGGACTGGTGGGCAGAGCCTGGGAAATCCCAGAGCAAAGCAAGAAGGAAGCAGTAGCAATCCAGGATGATTCCCAAAGTCACCCTTTGTCCTCCACAGGGACACACAGTGTCCTCTGATACACACGCACACACACACACAAATAAATAAATAAATAAAATATTAAAAAGATGATACTTATACACCATGAAAATAAAGACAGGCTCCATGTTCATTGTATCCAAAAGAGTTTTCTGGCAAGAAATAAGTCATTCATATGTGTTACATGGTGGTAAGAATGGCCTGTGTCTTTATTTAGATATGCTAATTTTGCATTAATATTTTATTCAGATAAAAATACTAAATATGTTATGCATTTAACTTCTTTTCACCTTGCCATAAAGTAAATATTTGTCTTCAAATTTAAAAATAAACTATCCAACACTTTAGTACCTGTTAATGATTCAGGTACCAGCTGTGAAATGACAGTATCAGGTCATTATTTTTATCATGATTACAAACCCTAAAAGAGATTTTACATTATCATAACTATATTCACTGAAATGACTTTGGAGACACTGGAAAATTCTTTCTACTATTCTATCCAGGAAATATGTGTAAGACATTAATCCTTTTTATATTTTTGAAATGATTTGTTCTCAAGTAATCCTAAGATGCAATGGCATTTTACCATTTATTAAAATGAAAGAAAAATCTTCTGCTCCAATAACAGAAGGTTTCTGACATTGTGTCTGTTGGTTTAATATTTGTGCAGCAAAACTAAGTTCAGCTTAATATCATGTTAAGTTATAAGAAAAGTTGTAAGAAAAACATTTTTAGAGCCAGTAATGGATTGAGAGTAAGTAAGCAAATATGCCAATTGGGTATAGTAGCGTTCACTTTCACCTATGAAATGTAAATGTATTCTGATTTAGTTTGAGAATAAAGAACCTTGTGCTTTGGAATGTTAGCTTATGCGCTCTGTGAATTATTTAAACAAATGAGAGTGGAGTCAAAATAAGTAACTGTCGAAAAACAGATGGCCTGACTCATCCCATTCCAGTTAGTGCCTGTCAGTAACAAGAAAGGTAATTTGAATAAAAATAAATTATGCCCCTTGGAAAGAAAAGATATAGGAGATGAAAAGTAAAGATAGACTCACTATTTACTGTTAATCAGATTTTTCTGGTGGAAAACAAAATGATTTCTTTCAAGCATATACCTTCTGTGTCGAGAAAGATGTATTCTTCATTTAATGTGTTGGTGAGAATTTTTTATTAAAATGTCTCATATATTAAAAATAAATATTAAACTGGCAAAATAGTGAATTTTTGTTTACATTAATATTATTTTTGTATGGCATCATTGGGACCATCAAATGTGCCTTCAAATTTCAGTTAGATCTGTTCCATATACTTGCATCTATGTTATAAATTTAGTCTATATGAAAACAGAAATTAATAAATGAGTCTTGACTTGTCAAATACACATCAAACAGTAATGTTTGTTTCAGGTGCCTAGACAGAAGTAAAAAAAAAGAAATTTCTCTGGGGTGTTGAGGAAAGGTTGGCCCAATTGTACTTCAAACTCATAAATTTAGTTCATGTCCCATTTAACCTATAGAGAGCATCCTGACCAGTACAACAGGAAGGGTGCTGAGCAAGTATTGATGGGGCATGGGCTTCTTTAATCACTCTGCAGATAAGATGAATGACCTTTGCTAAGACCACAACTATTCTGAATTAAGATGTGTATTAGTAATTTATGCACAAATAATTTAGTTCTGATAATTAAACAAGTTGATTATCAACAAAATATTTTTATAAGAAACAATGTACAATATTATGCAGTTATTTCCAATCAGGCATACAACAGCAGAACTGAGTGATACTAGCATATTTATAGATTCATTGATACTATGAAGGCTATAGTGCTATAGTTCTACATGATAGAGGAAATCCCAACCACATTTGACTGCTTTCTAATGAGAAAGAAATATTTTCATAATTTATTTCACAATTCATATAGCTAATAAAGCTAAGTCATATGAGAAAAAGGATGCACTCAAACACATATTCTTAGAACATTCTATCACAAGTGAAAGTTCAGAAATAGATTGATGTATGCACAAAACTTAGACCATGGAAAAGATAGCTGCTTATGCCAAGAACATCATGCCAAGAAGATGCTAGATAAACACAGAAAACAAAAACCTGAATCCGTAGCTAAAGTCAGTGCAGTGCTTAGAAAACTTTAAGTTATAGCTGTGAGAAATTAAATAAAAATAAAGTCAAAGAATTCTATTCAGATTAATATCATTATGACTCAGAGTGAATGCTTGGAATGCTAAAGTCAGAATAAGGCAAACTATTATCCTGATTATGTTACCTTCTATTGAATAGAAGACATCAAAAATGCTGATATTGACCATAAATATTTTTAAAGTTGATAATTAAGACATGTATCTAAACTATATCAGAAAATCTTGAAAATTAGCTAGTTAACTCCCTTCTCCCTACAAGTCACTTCCGGTGTTCATGCCTGTGTTTGTTTTGTGACCCACTGAGTTTCATTAGTGTTGTCAACATGACCTTCAATACTGAACTGCCCACTGAAATGGGTGGATGTATCGTGGGTTCACAACTGAATACAATGATCTCTCCATCTCCAGCATGCATCAATAGCTAACCAGGGAGGGGTTAGGCCTTATGAGCCCCTCCCCATTCATGACTGACTGTTACCAGTCTCATCCTGTGCAGGCTCAGGGCCTGCACCATGGCAGCAGTGAGTTCATGACTGAACACTGTTTTATTGAAGAGCATTTCACTGCTTTCCTTCATCATTCTCCCCCTCTCCACAATGTTCCCTCAGCCTCAGAAGCAGGTGCATGTCTGCATAGAGCTGTAGAGCACTTAACCATCTCTTTTTGTCAGCATCTTGAGCAACTAGGAGTCTCCGCATCCATAGCTGTTCACTACCAAAACAAGCTTCTGTAATTAAATCTGTAGCTATTAACAGAAATATTGAGAAGGTAGTTTGACATCATGCCAATTTAGCAAAATAGCAGTAGAAAAGTTCCTCCTTAAAATGCATGATCCATGGGCAGGAGTAATGTCAGATAGTACCGTCTGGACATAACAGGTCTCTGCAACTGTGAATTCAGCTGTGTCTACTTCTGGAAGAGACCTGTAGCAATATCTGGCCTAGTTGTATTATGCCATGAAAAGAAAAGACAAAGATGCTAAAGAGACACCACACACCCTTCAGATACTAAGGCGAGTTAAGCCTGAATGGAGGAGACAGAGTAGCTCTCCAGTGGTGTGCCCAATGGTATATAATCCTTGCTCCTCCAAGCACTCAGACACATGTGACTTATGGCAACCCAGATGAGACCTAATAAGTCATACACAGAGAAGTGGAAGTGGAAGTAAGTGGAGAAGAAAGAATCTTGTAGTGGGACAAAATGGGAGACTAGATTGGATAATGAGGAGTGAAAATGACATGAATGTATGTGTAAAGCACAAAGAGTTAAGTAAAATAGATAAAAAAAACAAAACCCTATGAACTTCTTAGCCATTTTTTTTTTTGACCAGATTTGTAGTACCAGGCACGAATACTTTCCTGTGAAGCAGGCCACCAATACAATGGCAAAGAGGTTGGTAACTCCCATAGTAACCTTGCCACTACTGCCCCCCGGGCCACCTTGCCCGGAGGACTAGCATTGAGGCACTCAAGGTTCAGACTAGTTGACGACATTTCTCCTCCCACACGTGCTGTACATGCAGCCGCTCACTGAAGCAGGGGAGCTTCCAGTTAGATGCACGTTGATTTCTCTGTGTCTCGCCATGTAGTTCTGCTGGTCATCAGATATGGTAATATCCTGTGTTGGTTTGTAGACATCTGGGACCTTTCTGACTGACAGCTCCAGGGGGGCTACCTACATGTGGCAAATGGACATTCAGTTGATTACTCGTGTTTTCTGAGATTGGCATTATCTTCCTATGAAGGCTATTGTTGCACATTTTTTAAAGTATTTTTAATCAGCTTATAGAGTATTAGTTTCCCGTGCATCTTCTTTCATCATTAGTTTTGGTTAATCTCCCCACCTCTCCACATCCACTTGTTTCTATTCCTTCCACATGTAAAGCATACCATCCCAGAATACTTCTATCTTGATCTTATATGAGTTTTACTATCAAACTTGAAAAAGAAAATGACCTGAATTCTCATAGAGGAGACAATATAAATTGTTCAAATTCTTTATAATTTGAATAAAAGTATTGAATAATATTGAATAAAAATTATAAATAGCTTAAATAATAGGGGCAGCATATGTGTTTATACCTAGCTCTCAGAACGAGTGCAAAATGTAGAATAACTTGATAAAAAGGGCGGTTAAGGACGAAAGCAATCGCCCTGTGATGGTTTGCTCCAGAATGCTTACCCATTTAAAAGAATAATATTTAAGTAATACAATTAAAATGGAGTAGCCCTGAGTGTTTGCAATAGAAGCTGTAGTACAGCAAAACCTATTTACTTAAACCTACAGCACTTAAAGTTACCTTGTAAGTGATCTTACATAATTTGTTTATATATCTTCTAGAGCTCTTATTTATTTTCTTTGTGCCCATTTAATTTCGTGCTTTAGAAAACTTAGAGCAAGATTAAAAGATATGCCTTCCTAAATTAATTTTGAAACGCACTGAGTTTTCGACTTTATTTAGAAATATGAAGATTGCATTAAAAACAAAGAACAATCAGATTTGAAAGTGTGAGTCTCAGCTGACTGGGCAAATGGAATCGAGGCATGCTAGATGCCTATCCCAGGGCCACAGGCAACTGTGTGTAGCTGCTTCATGGTACGAGGCATTTGAAGCTGATACAGATGATTATCTGGAGATGATAAATATTTATAACAAATTATTCAAATAGAAAATAACTCACTTTCAATTTCAGCTTAGACATGTAAAGGCCTTGAATGTTGTATCACTGCCAAAAGAGAAAAAAAAAGGCAAAAATATAAAAATCAGAGACTCTTCTTAGATGCACTAGAGAATTAGCATCTCAGACAAATCTTTCCTTTATAACCTAAATAGTGAGCCAGGCAGTAGGAAATATAGGTACAAAGAGAGAAATCATATAGCTCAAGTGGTGATATCCAATATGTGCAAAAGAACATTAAATTTTCATCAGTAACAAAGCCAGGCATAGTGGTATGTACTTGTATTTCTGGGTGGAGGTTCAAATAGGAAGATTACTGAAAGTTTGAGGCATGCCTGAACTACACACTGAGTTCTAAGTCAGTTTTGCTATAGATTGAGACTTTATCTCTACAAAACTAAAAAAATCAAACAAGCAAACAAAAATATGCAAGATTCCAAATGAGAAGAGATATCCTACCAAAGAAACTATACGATGAAAATCATATGAAAAGCTGTTTAATAACATGTCAGTAGGAATTGCAAATTCAGCCAGTAATGAGCTACCTTTACTTGCCTATGAGAGCAAAGATTCAAAACACTGGAGACACCAAGCACTGAGAACGTGGAGCAGCAGTGCTCTTATGCTGGTGGGGACGTAGCAAACGTTGGCAAACCTGTTGAAACCCAGGATGTTGGAGAACTGACTTCTGAAAGTATGTTCTGATATCAACCCATTTGCCCTGGCCTGGAATGCATGATTTCTCTCCCTCTCTCTCTCTCTCCTTTCTCTTTGTTTGTCTTTCCCATAAATCTCTCTATTCCATAAATAAAATATTTTAAAAGAAAATAAATTAGCTAATTATGCTTGTGGAGGAATTTTCAATATCCCTAAAGGAAAGAATCCAGCCATAAAAAGAAAAACAAACAACTAGGATGAGTACCAAGAAAAGTCATTCTGCAAGGTCAGGGGAGACCAGCAGTCACCAGAAACTGAAGGAAGAGGGGTTCAGAATTACAACACAGGAAAGATGGAGACCGGAGAAACCCCTCTGCACAGTATCCTTGCTTTGTGTGGCAATAGGTCAGGCTCTCTGTGCTGCTTCTAGTCAACACTCCTATGGCATTATCTAGTTGCCTGCTTTATGTGGCATTTCCAGCCATTCTATCCTTGTGGTGTTAGCTGCTCAACCTCTCTCTGTGACTGTGTCTATTTGACTACTCTATGTAGAATCTCCTAGTCACCTCTCTGTGTGACATCTCTCTGTGTTGCTGGACCTCGCTGTTCAACTCTGGTCTAATGCATTTGCCTTTCTGTGGCATTATCCTGTTACCCACTCTGTGTGTCATTATCTTGTTACCAGTAATGTAGCACTTCCTTGCCTTCATAGTGTGTCGACTCTGTGTGGTGTTACCTGCTCTGTGGCATGTGGCACTGCTCATTCTGTGTAGCATTTTCTCATTGCCTGTTATGTGTGTTTTGTTCTTATCTCTGTGTGTCGACTCTTGTGGCATCACCTGCTCTGTGTGGCCTTACTAATTATCTGCTTGCTGACATTGTACATCTTGTGCAGTGTTACCTGCTCTGTCGCTGTGGCACGTGCTGCCATTGTGCACCTGTGAAACCCATAAAGTGATACAACAGTGCAACTCAGAGTGAATCTCAGCAAGAAGTATGCACTTTAGTCAGTAATAAAGTGTCATTATTGGCTGTCAGTTGTGATGAATGCACTACACTCACAAGGGATGGTAATAATTAGGATAAACCAGAGTAGGAATTAGCTTATGTCGACTTTGTTAATTTGATACTATTTTCCTGTAAATTAAAAATGATCTAAAAATTAACCCAATGAAGAAAATACTGACAAAGTAACACCATATATTACATGTATAGTGAGATATTATTGAAATGAACAGGAAATAGGAAAAAGTAGGAATCAGAGACAATGATCAGAAAGAACTTAATAAGTAATTAAAATTGCATGAAACTGAGGGATAGTAATAACATTTCTCTGCTTAAGAATCCATAAAGGCATGGGACGGGAAGACAGTTCTGCAGTTAAAGGCACTTGCCACCACGTCTGATGAGTGAAGTTCACCCTTAGAATCCACACCGTGGAAAGAGACAACTAACTCTCCCAAGTTGTCTCTGATGTCAGCATGTGTGCCCCCGCACACACAGACATACATATACACAAAACATACAAACAAAAATAAATAAGCAAATGAATGCAAACATTCACAAAGGAAATAAAAACAATCACGTCTACACTCACGGTATTGGAAACTTGGGCCCATTTTTTTAAATAAAAGATGATCACAATTTGGAAACCACATGGCAGTAATGAAGAAGGCACAATGGTGTGTGAGGAAAGAAGTGTGTGCAGAAAGTAGATCTCACCTCGGATGTCTCCGATGTCTTAAGTGTCTCATATTAAATAGCTGTGCTATGCTTAAACGATGCTGGCTAGCTGTAGCTTGCCCATCCAGCACTGTTGCCGTGGTCTTTGGTTGCCCACCTGAACAGTATAGAAAGACCTTATTGTTGAAGTCACAACACACATTGACCATAGGACATTTAGAAAACAAGCTTGTACTGATCACAAAAATCTTTCTGCTGTCCTGATTTCACAGATCCAGAGGTCTAACACGCTGCTCGGGGAAGACAGCCAACAGCAGTCACACCCAGCTACAACCACCACCTATAATGAGGTGACCATTAGCACAATAGTTACAGAAAGATTAAGAAAGTGACCTATGGGGGCTGGAGAGGTGGCTCAGGGTTTAAGCTTCTGCCTTGCAGGCAAAAGGTCCTGAGTTCGTGATCCTAGACCCCACCTATAGACGCCAGGCGGAAGCGGGGCTGCCTGTGTTTCTGGTCCTAGTAAGACTGAGCCTGTGAATCCTGGGGCAGAGTAAACAAGGAGGAGGTGGAGGTGGTCCATGGTGGTTTCCGAATTTGTCCGTGGTTCTACCCACACACAAATACATACACATGCATACATGCACATGCATATATGCACAATTGAATAAATAGTAAATAATAGAAAAAAAGAAAGTGACCTATGGATGGCTGAATTAAAGCTCCACTTTTCAGCGGAGTATTAATACATGTGTCACAACGTAAAACAAACCAAGAGCCGGTGGCAGGGGTGGTCACAGACACCAGGGAGGAGCAAATTAATGTAATTTAGTTATAAAGACACGAAACCAAACAACTTGGTGAATATTTTCCATCATATTCATAGATTAGAGGAGCTGTTAACATTTGACCTGGTAGTTAAATACTTCGGATTTTCAATTTAAATGGTATTATTTGAACGTTAATCCTTGTTTATATCATCAGTTAGTTATATATCATCTATCTCCTAAGTATCTCTCTAATATCTATCTATGTATCATGCTTTTTCTTTTACCCAAATATATTATGTATTTAATATGTCTAGTAGGTTATGCATATATATGTATATATATAAACATATAATACTTTCTATATATATTATTTTCTACATTTGTGCAACCTCTTAATACATTGCCACATGTAATATTTTTGGTTTTAATCCTTGTAATTTTATTTTCTGTTTCTGAAAGGATTTGTAACATTTAAAAATCATAATATATATTTCAAACTACCCTTTTACATAAATGCCAAAGTGATTTAAGAAAAAGCAGAGTTTATTAAAATAATAAGTTGAATTTTTCTGTACAAAAACATTAAAGAAAATAATTAACTGTTCCAACAGGAAGAGTAAACTGGGTGATCTCCAAATTAAATTTACCACTTTTATTTACAATTAGTTAAGCAATTATAGAAAAAGGATATGACCACAAAATAGAAAAAAGAGTAGACAAATAACCAGTGAGTATGGATGAGGTATGAGCCAGGGCTTGATTGCCATGATTGGGTATTGTCCTACATACCACAATGGACATTGTTTTGGGGTTTGGTGGATCAGTAAACACAGAAGCACAATGACATGCCTTCATGGAGCTTTCCTTTTAATTTACAAAATGAAAATAAACTCAAACAAGCAAAGCGATCATAGGTAAGTGCACAGAATTCAATAATTGTATGTATTCCTTCTTATGAGCCTTCTACAAATTAAGAAAAAGAAGAAGTTGAACATATTTACTGATTAATGATACACAGTTTTCATCAATGCAGTTTTTCTCATTTTTGGATATATTGGTGTGCAAGCTTCAATTGTCAATTTATTAAGTTCTTATGTCCAAATTTTATGCTACATGTTTATGATATAATTTATACAAATTATATATCTAGTCAATATTATTCAATCAACAACTGTTATTCATCACAAAAACATCAACATGAGAGGGTTGGGGAGAGAGAGAGCTCAGCAGTTTACTACATGAGCAATAGGACCAGAATCTATATCTGCAGATCCCCCATCAAAATGTCAAGTGATTTGGATGACCTACCTTTAATTCCATCTCAGAAGGTGAAGCCTGGGATTCCCCAGAAAGTAGAGCCTTGGATTTTCCAGAACAAGCTCGCTAGTCAGACTAGACCTGTAGGTGAGCTCTGGATTTGATTAGAGACCCAGGTTCAAAGCAGTAAAGTGGAACAATGTTTGAGGGTGATTCCCAGTACGATCCTTGAGCCTCCACATAAATGCACAGTGATGTACACCTTTCCCCACCACATACACACATACGTGTGCACCCCTTCTATGCAAATTTGCACGCATACTCTATACATGCATAAACACAAAAAGAAAGAATTATCCACTTTGAGGATGTACAACTCGAGTATGTATTTTCAGAACTGGTTGTGTAAGCCATTCTTGATGTTCCTTTATACTTCCTTAAAAAGTTTTTTTGAAAATAATCAATTAAGGTCAGAACATGATTTTGCATATGGACTTTCCATTCACATAATATGGTCAATGAGAATTATGCCCTTAAGGTGTGACACTTACAGAGCAGGTAAAGTGCCTGCTAACTATTTCAAATCTTTAGCTAGAGCAATAGTCATAGCCCACTGTGCTCTAGAATTAGAAGTCATTGATATGATTGAAACTGTATTATGTATTTCTAGGACAAAGTAAGTAAAACTTGAAAAGACCAAGAATACAGTTACACATACGAAAGTCAATACTAGGGAAAGGACTAGTGCAAATTTCCCTGCATGCTATTTCCACTCTGTAACCCAAGGTCATAACGTACAAATTTAGTCTATAAACA
The DNA here is from genome assembly GCA_023101885.1 of Typhlomys cinereus. Taxonomy (NCBI): domain Eukaryota; kingdom Metazoa; phylum Chordata; class Mammalia; order Rodentia; family Platacanthomyidae; genus Typhlomys; species Typhlomys cinereus. The sequence continues at coordinate 2,311,397 of JALPQD010000301.1, read as the reverse complement.
ACATCTTCATAGATCTGAAAAAATTATAAATGCTTGGAAATTGATTTAGGTGTTCAAATTTCAATAAAATAAACAAAAACAAGAATATTGCATCAAATGGCTTATCAATATAAATGTAGACAACTTATATACTCCACTTGGTAAATACCAAGAAACTCATTCATTCTGTCTGGTAGTAGGAAGAAAATGAGGAATGCCTTTGCAGGAAATGGAATATTACAAATTGATCATTAAAGTGAAAATTCAGTAGTTATTGAGCCTGTGTGAAGAAACACAAAACACATAAATGAAACATATGAAAATGTAAAAATGTAATATATTTTGCATATATTTTTTATTGATAACAATGAATTCTACTATTAGAATTCTACTATTCTACTTTCATGTGAGTACCTCAGTAACTTTTTCAAACAAAGTTTTCATCTAAAACTTTGAATAAAAAATAGATTTTCGCTATCATTTACCCTAAAATTAAATTACAAACATAATCTAATTCTATGTAAATTGATACCCAAAGACTTCCAATGAAATGCACCAGTGAAAGTTTCTTTTTTTATATACCTTTTTGATTATTATTTCAGCTCATACAAACTTAATAGGTACACCAGTTCCCTCCCTCCCTCCTCCTCCTCCCTGAATCCCCTGTTCCTCCTCCCCTCACTCCTCCCTCCCCATCCCCCAGTGCCTCCCGCCCCAATTCCCAGAGAGACCTTTCTTCTGCATGCCTGACTCTCCTCTGGGCCCTATTCTCTGATGATGTACAAAGACCCAGTGGCATTTCCCTGAACCCATTCCCGTGTTCCCCTTAAGCATAGGAACACTATGTGGCTGCCAATCCCTTGCCTCCAAGGATCTTGGTGCCTTTAGCAGATGCTAGACTTTGTGAGGTCAGTAGTGTGTTGGACATTGCGCAGGGCATGCAAAGTCCAATTATGATTGCTTCGTCCCTAACTTGTGTGGAGTATCTTGCAAATCATTGCTCTTCCCATCCTTTTGCTCTTACACTCTTACCCCCCCCTCTTCCGCAAATGTCCCTGAGCTTCAGGATGGGGAGAGATTAGTCTGGCCTAGTTCTAGGTGGTTAATATAGATTCTCTGAAGTTCTGGATTGTGGTTTGTTGACTTTTGCAGTTTTGCTGCTCCTGCAATGCCCTTCACTCCATTCTGCTGGGCACTGTATGTCACCCCCTGGCCAGAGACAAAAATCTTTTAAACTGGACTCTTATTATAAGAGCACATTCAATGGTAGATGTAATAAAAGTAGGAAACCTCAGTGAGGGAGGGGTCAATCACCCATTTACAAAATGGTTACATTTTATCTGCAAGACTATATGCCCTCCTCTTAGTTGTAAATAATCAGGAACGAACGTCTGTGAACTTAACCAGATGTCACATTACCTACTTGCAGTCCTTGATGGAGGCCTATTTTCTCTACTGTAACATGGTCACTTCTCTTCTTGTTCTGGTGTGGCCCTCCAACCCCATCCCTCCTGTTCATATTAATGCAATTACTGTAGGTAATACATAGATTTACCTATGAGTGTCTCAAAGTGGGCTGAGTGGGTTTGGTGCTAGGAGCCACCTATTAGGGAGTACATAAGTAGCTTAATTTTCTGGGTTTGGTATACTTCACTTAATATAATTGTTTCTAATGACATCCATTTCCCAGCAAATTCCAGTAATTCATCCTTTTTGATGGCTGAGTAGTACTCCATTGCATAAATGTACCACTGTTTCCTTATCCACTCGTCAACTGTTGAACATTTAGGCTGATTCCATGACTTTGCTATTGTAAACAGTGCTGCTATGAACATGGTCGTGCTTGTGCTATCGAGGTGAACCTCTGCTGCATGGGGGGTTATTCCCAAAAGTGAAATAGCAGAGTCATATGGCATTTCAATCTTTAATTTCTTTAAGAATCTCCAGACAGCTCGCCAGAGTGGTTGTATGAGCCTGCATTCCCACCAGCAATGTAGGAGAGTTCCCCTCTCTCCAGCATTTGTTGCTGTTTGTATTGTGGATTTTTGCCATCCTGACCGGGGTGAGATGATATCTCAGGGAAGTTTTGATTTGCATTTCCCTGATGGCTAAAGAAGTGGAGCATTTTTTAAGATATTTGTTAGACATTTTAATTTCATCCCTGGTGAAATTTCTTTTAAAATCCAGGACCCATTTTTTAATTGGGCCATTGGTTTGTTGGTGTTTAGTTTTCTAAGTTCTTTGTGCACTCTGCACAGTAGAGCTCTATCAGATATCTGGTTAGTGAAGATTTTCTCCCACTCTGTGGGTTGCCTTTGAGCTCGTGTTATAATCTTTTTATCTGAACAGAACCTCTTTAATTTCACATGATCCCAACTGTTGAGAGTTGGTAGCAGTGACTGTGCCATTGGATGTCTTTTTAAGAAATGTTGGCCTAGCCCAATCAGCTCAAGGGTGTTCCCTATCCTTTCAACTATGGTTTTTATAGTCTCTGGCCTTAAATCAAGGTCCTTGATCCATTTGGAATTAAGTCTTGTACATGGTGACAAGTATAGGTCCAGTTTTAATCTTCTGTATATGGAGATCCATTTTTTCCAGCACCATTTGTTGAAGATGCTGTTCTTTTTCCATTAGATTCTTTGGGCCCCTTTGTCAAAGATCAAATGGCTGGAATTTTGTGGGCCTATATCTGGGTCTTCAATCCTTATCCATTGATCTTTGTGTCTATTTTGGAGCCAGTAACAGGCTGTTTTGTAACTATGGATTTGTAGTATAGACTTAGGTTTGGTATGGTAATACCTCCAGCAGTGTTTTTGTTACTCAGGATTGTCTTTGCTATCCTGAGTCTTTTGTGCCTCCATATGAATTTTGAGATTGTTTGGTCAACTTCTTTGAAGAATTGCTTTGGGATTTTAATTGGTGTAGCATTGAATTTGTATATGGCCTTTGGTAGGATGGTCATTTTTACGATGTTGATTCTGCCAATCCAGGAACATGGGAGGTCTTTCCACCTTCTGGTGTCTTCTGCTATTTCTTTCTTTAGGGTTTTAAAGTTTTCATTGTAAAGGTCTTTTACCTCCTTGGTTAGGTTTATACCAAGGTATTTCATTTTTTTAGGGGCTATAGTAAATGGGATTGTTTCTCTCAAGGCGTTTTCAGCTTCTTTCATTCTGGGCATATAGGAAGGCCTCTGATTTTTGCACATTTATTTTGTATCCTGCCTCCCTGCTGAACTTCTCAATTAGTTCCAGGAGCTTCCTGGTGGAGTTTTTGAGATCACACAGGTATAAGATCATGTCATCTGCAAATAGCGATAGTTTGACTTCTTCCTTGCCAATTTGAATCCCTCATATGTCCCTTTCTTGTCTTATGGCTTCGGCTAAGACTTCAACTACAATATTGAATAGAAGTGGTGAGAGTGAACAGCCTTGTCTATTTGCTGATCGAAGTGGGAATGCTTCCAATTGTTCCCCATTGAGCATAATCCTTGCTGTGGGCTTGTCGTATACAGCTTTTATTATATTGATAAAGGTTCCTTCCATTCCTACTGTCTCTAGCGTTTTGATCATAAAAGGCTGTTGGATCTTGTCAAATGCTTTTCCTGCATCTATCGAGAGTATCATGTGGTCTTGGACTTTGGACTGGTTTACATGATGAATTACACTTATTGATTTGTGTATGTTGTACCAACCTTGTGTGTCAGGGATGAAGCCTACTTGGTCCCCGTGAATGATCTTTTTAATATATTTTTGAATCTGATTTGCTAAAACTTTGTTGAGAATCTTTGCGTCTGTGTTCATCAGAGAGATTGGCCTATAGTTTTCTTTTTTAAGTGAATCTTTATTAGGTTTTGGGATTAAGATGATATTAGCTTTATAGAAGGAATTTGGTAGTGTTCCTTCCTTTGCTATTTGATGGAACAGTTTAAGGAGTATTGGTGTTATTAACTCTTTAAATGTCTGCTAGAACTCTGTGCTGAATCCATCTGGTCCAAGACATTTTTTGGTGGGAAGAATCGAGATTACTTCCTCAATTTCCTTATATGTTATAGGACTATTTAAATAATTCACAACTTCCTCATTCAATTTAGGTAAGTTGTGTTTACTTAGAAATTCATCCATCTCTTTTGTGTTGTCAAACTTCACAGAGTATAAGTTTTTGAAATATGATGTTATAATTCTCTGAATTTCTTGGGTGTCAGTAGTGATAACTCCATGTTCATTTCTAATTTTGTTAATTTGGGTTTTCTCTCTCTTGCTTTTGCTTAATTTAGCTAGGGGTGTATCAATCTTATTGATTTTTTCAAAGAACCAGCTTTTTGACTGGTTGATTTTTTCTATCGTTTTCTTAATCTCGATTTCAGATATTTCTCCCCTTATTTTGCTAATCTCCTCTCTTCTACTACTTTTGGGATCAGATTGCTCTAGTTTCTCTAAAGCTTTAAGCTGCATTGTTAAATTGTTTATTTCTGATATTTCCATTTTTTTGATGTAGGTATTAAGAGCTATGAACTTACCTCTTAGGACAGTTTTCATTGTGTCCCAGAGATTTTGGTAAGTTGTATTTTCATTATCGTTCACTATCAGGAAATCTTGAATTTCCTTTTTAATTTCTTCCTGAATCCAGTTCTCATTCAGTATCATATTGTTAAGTTTCCAGGAGTTAGTGTATTTTCTGTTGTTTGTTGTATTGTGAATGTCCAGCTTTAGGCCGTGGTGGTCTGATAGGGCACAAGTTAGAATTTTGACTTTTTGTATAACTGTAGATTCATTTTGTGTCCCAATATGTGATCTATTTTGGAGAAAGTTCCGTGTGCTGCTTAGAAAAATGTGTATTCTTTGGTGCGTGGGTGAAAAGTTCAATAGAGATCTGTAAGGTCCATTTCTTTCAGGGTTTGATTAAGTTCCAAAGTGTCTCTGTTAAGCTTTTGACCTGTTGATCTATCCCATGTTGAGAGGGCGGTGTTGAAATCCCCAAGAATTATCGTTTGGGGGTTGATTTCTTGCCTCAGACACTGTAGGGATTTATTAATGAATGTGGAGGGGCCCGTATTGAGTGCATATATGTTCAGTATTTTGAAGTCTTCCTGGTGAATTGTACCTGTGACTAAAATGTAGTATTCATCTGTGTCTCTTATGATTTTCTTTGGTTTGAAGTCGACTTTGTCTGATAGCATAATGGCTACCCCTGCCTGTTTTCTGCTTCCATTTGCTTGTAGAATTGTTGACCAGCCTTTTATTTTTAGGGCATGCCTATCTTTTGTGGTGAGATGGGTTTCCTGCAGGCAGCAGATTGATGGATTTTGATTTATTAATCCAAATTTGTAATCTGTGTCTCTTGATAGGTGAGTTAATTCCATTAACATTTAGTGTTATAATGGAGAAACGTATTTTTAATTCCAGACATTTATTATGTTTAGTAGTTTTTATAAGTATATTGCTTCGCTGTTAATGGTGTTATACTTGCCTTCTGTTCTCCTAGATATGCCTGTTTTTTTCTTCATGCTTGAGTATCATTTCTAGCATTTTTTGTAGGCCTGGTGTGGTGGACATGTATCCCTTCAAGTTGTCTTTGTGCTGGAAGATTTTTCTTTCTCCCTCAATCATGACTGATAGTTTTGCAGGGTAAATCAGCCTAGGTTGACATTTTTGCTCATTCAATACTTGAAGTATGTCTCTCCAAGCTCTTCTTACTTTTACTGTTTCGACTGAGAAGTCATTTGTTATTTTAATAGGTTTACCTTTAAAAGTGACTTGTTTTTTCTCCCTTGAAGCTCTCAGCACCAGTTCTTTATCTTGAATGTGGAGTGTTTTAACTATTATTTGCCGTGGCGAGCTTCTGTTTTGGTCATATCTGTTTGGGGTGCGGAATGCCTCTTGTATATGGATGGGCCTCTCTTTTTTATCATGAGCAAAGTTTTCCTTGATGATCATTTGAAAAATTTCCTCAGGGGTGATATTTTGAGATTCTTGCTCTGGTATTCCATAAATACGCATGTTAAGCTTCTTCAGGGTGTCCCATATCTCTTGAATATTTCTCTCAAGTATCTTTTTGGCTTTAACAACCTCTTCCATTGAGCTGGTTAATACTCCCACTTTATCTTCAAGGTCTGAAATTCTGTTTTCTGCTTCATTAGTTTTGCTGATAAGACTCTCTGTGGAGTTCTGGGTTGAAAATAACTTGTCTTGTAGCTCAGTTTTAAACTCTGCTTGAGTCTGTTTTAACTGCTCTATGCCAGTTTTTGTTTCTTGCACTGTTTTTCTCAACTCCTCCAAGTGTCTGTTGTGTTCCTCTTCAAAGCGATTGATTCGATTATGTAATTCCTCCCGGATTTCCTCTTTCATAGTATTGAACATGGTGATGATCATATTTTGAAAGTCGTTATCCTGGGTCAGGCTTTCATGGCCATTTTCCGTAGGTTTGTTCTGGTTGGAGTCTAACACTATGGGATTAATTCCTTCAGTGGGAGATTTGTTTACTTGAGTGTTGTTTCTCATGGATTTGCACTTTGACTTTGGCATTGTCGTTTTAACTCTTAAGATCTTCTTTCAATTTTTGTGCATTTTTCACTTAACTGAATTATTTGGCCTGGGGTCCTGGGGGTGGGCAGGGACGGAGCTTACCTAGGTCAACGTGAGTCCAGGCTGGACCGTGTGCATCCCAGGCAGCGGAGTGGAGGAAGGCAGCAGTGAAAGTTTCTTTCAATGGTTAATGGTTCACACTTTGACCACAATGCTGTGAATACTTTTAGTACATTTACATATTTCTCATAGGCACAGATATGATTATTTTGCAAAAACATATATGTTGAATGAAATTATGACATTCTGTATAGATAAGATGTAAATTTTTGTTTATAAATATAACTACTATAATTTTATTTTTAATTTAAAAATGTTATTAGGCATTTCTCTTCTATCCCCAGTCTACTTAAGTGAGCCTAGTACGAAGGGACTTGGATGACTCTAGGTTCATCAAAGAAGGTGGTGACAACTTCACCCAGATAAAAATAGTTCTGTATGATTGTCAGAGTGTTTATAATATCAAATCATTGCATCAATACCCTAATTCAATAGATATGAAAAGACATTTTAGTGAGAAGTAATGGAATATGAAGAGTAAAGCAATTAATTATTAAACAAATAATTGAAAATCCATTTACTTAGGAAAAAATAATTTATTCATGATTAATATGTAGATTTGATTGTAATGTTAAACTTAAGAAAGTATTTGAAAATGCATAATTGGCAGCAATTGATGGTGGCATAGATTTGTAATACTTACTTTTGGGAGGTGGAGGAAGGAAAATCAAAGCTCAAAGATGGGCTCAGTTACAGAGTTTCAGGTCAGTTTCACTGCATGAGGTCCTATTTCACAAAGGATATAGCAAAATAGCAGAAAGATGCACTGAATCGTTGTATAATTGGTTGGTCAGTGATTCATACACGTGAAGTAATTGAAAACAAAGCAAAACATACAAAACTTAGTTTATAAACAAAGTCTTCAAAGATCTGAAAAAAATTATAAATGCTTGGAAATTGATTTAGGTGTTCAAATTTCAACAAAAGAAACAAAAACAGGAATATCAAATCAAATGTCTTGTCAACAAAAATGTAGAAAACTCATATACTCTATTTGGTAAATAGTTTTTAAAGATAGTGAATAACTTTTTGTGTCACAAAACAGAAGTTTCCCTTTGACTATATGAGATTCTTAAATAGCTAAAAAACTATATTAAGTGGAATAGAAGTACAGATTCTTAAATAGTTAAAAAAAACTATATTAAGTGGAATAGAAGTACAGAATACTGTATCTTCACTCTTCAGATTATCTTCTTTAAAACAAAACCAGTCACATTTAGTAAATCATTTAAACGAGTCAAATTTAAAAATGGTGACTGAAAGCTTCAAAGAAAAGATTATGTAATAGGTAGACCTTTCATTACATTAATAACTGTCTAACCCTTTTATTTATAAACTTGAAACATTGTTAATCCTAGGTTATTCAGGCTAAATTGATCACATTCAATAAGTTACTTATTGATGCCTTATTTTATGGGACATCTTTGTTTTCATGAGCATGACATAAATGCATGAAACATGCAACCCTTGCAAAAGCATGTTAGTGAGAATGCTAGGCAATAGCAGATATTTATAAGTGAACAATAATAATTACTGTCTTCAACCCTCAAGAATATAATAGTGCTTTTCCCAGCATGAAAATCCTAAGAAAGTAAAGCGCTTTTCAGAATGCTTCTTTAGGGAACAATTTACTTCACTGAATTTAAACCTACATTAAATCTTTGTTATATAGACTTTTGTAAGTGAAATTCCTGAATAATGTATCCATAGCAATATAAAGAAGTCAAGCGCAACTTCAGAGCAAATGCAGACAGATGTAAGTCCTGAAAGCCTTGCAGAGTTCTTTAATGTGCAGAAGCACTGGTCCACTGCAGAGGACATGGATTGTAAGCTCTGGTGGCTGAAACTTGGCAAGAACACCGGCATTACTGGCTGAAGATCTCACATAATTAGGAATGCATAATTCCCTTTAGACTCAAATTTATTCATATTGTACATTTATCAAAGCTTATGCTGATAATACCATACACAGTTATCAAAATAGGTTAATTGATATGCATTTGAAGCTTAACTCCTACACTTACTGAACTTTTTCACTAAATATATCATGCATCTTAATGTTCACATGTATTTTCAGTATAAATATAACATCATAACCTACTCCAACTTATAATAATAGAAGTAATGTTCTTTCCCTGAGGGACTCAAAGCACTTTTCCCCAAATACTCCCAGTTACTGTTTTTCACTTTACATGGAGAAGGTGCTAAATTCACATTTAATGCATAGTCAATGCCTTGTTCAACACTTGCAACATTGTGCCTACCTTATTATTATATTTTTCTTCTTTCCACTTTAAATATTTGATTGCATTCATGTTTTTTCTTAAATTTTTTGTTTTTCCATAAGTGTAATTTTTAATAAAAATTTACATCTAGATAAGATGAACAATCTTCAGATTTTTGAAGCTTCAGTAATGATTTTAAAAACACAACCTTGAACTGAAGAGCATATATATTTTGCACACAAATATTGTAATACGAATCAACTCCAACTTCATTTGAAAACATGTGAATCAAATTACAGTTTTAGAAGTTAGTAATTCATATTTAAGCAAGTTGTCGTCTTGCTGAATTCAGCCTTTTCCTAATTTTTAATGAATTTGTTTTTTTCAATTTTCATGTGGTATGTGTGTATGTATTTGCTGTATAATTGTGTTTATGTGTGTGTGTGTGTGCATGTGTGCACATCCATGTATATGTGTGGTGGCCTGAAGTTGATGATTCCTCTCTTTTTTGGTAGGGTGTCTCACTTAAGCTTCAGCTCGCCAGTGTCAGTGTGGTTAGCCACACTGTCTTTGCTTCCCAAGTGCTGGGATTGCAGGTGGTTTCCATGCTTACCTAGCTTTTTGATGGGTTTTGAGGATTTAAGTTCCTGTTTTCCTTCTAGTATGGCAAGAAACTTCTCTACTGAACTGACACTCTAGGTCCTGAGTCCATTTTTATGATTAACAAGCAATCATATTTTTGTTAAAGTTAATTGACAATATATGTATTTTTAATTTCAAATGCTTTCCCTTTGAAGACTTCTTCCAGTCAGTGTTCCCACTGTTAAACAATGAAAACTCTATCCTGTGTGCTACTCAAGACAGTATCTTCCCAATCACTGACTTACCTCACAGTTTAATCATAGAAATCATGTCAAGCTTACCTACAAACTATGCTCACCGTAAAGACATATCTATTTGTGTCTTCCATGCAAAAGTCTCCTAAGGTTTTCTATATTTGAAAATCTTGATTGGTATATCCTGTTATCAGCAAAATCTAGTCTCATCATAAAAACACTGTTATAAAATCTAAACAAGTCCCTTTTTTCTAATAGTCTCCAATTGTTTCTATTTTCAAATGAATATCATCCACTATTCTACCAAAAAAGCGAGTTTTGGAGCCAATGATATATTTCCCTTCTAATATTTTACTTACTTTAGTTTTTTAATGTATTATTCTGCTCTAAGCAGGCAGATTCTTGAAGCTCCTTGGACAGAGCACATGTAGACACATTTTAGTGACTTTGCATTTCTTGATGTTGGGAAAAAAATGAATGTGTGCATATATGTGTGTATCTAAAACAATTATCATTTTCATAATATTTCTAAAAAAGACTTTGATACCTTTTCAAATTCATATTTTGCATGTCAAACCTGTTTTCATATTGTTTCAGGAATTCATGTTTGTGGTGACATAACAGTATGGCTTAATTTGTACTTCCCCAAGAATAATTGATGCTTGTCATCATTACTTAATTCTCAGAATAATATCTCTGTATTATATCTGTGATATATCTGCTCATGGGTTATTTATTTTTAACCAGGTGTACTGATGATTTTAGAAACTTTGTGTATTAGGTAAATGTTCTGCATCATATATGATTTGCAAATCAAATTACCTTAATGTGAATAGTCACTTGATTTTTTTTCACTGTGCATTTTCTTTGTAATATTGCACATTCATAGGGTGCTTGAAAAATTACTATTATACTGAGTCAATTCATCTTGCTTATGTGGCAAAAATATTTACCACCTTTCAATATTCGATGTCAATTTTCAAGAAAAACATTTTCGTTTGCATTTTAAAAGTTTGATGTTAGTTAGTAAAAATCTAATTTTCATTATTCTTTCATAATAGCATCACATAAATCTCATCTAATCTTTTTAATAACTAAAGAAATATTGTGACCCTCATCATCATAAAATTATCTAACTTGCCACTTGTTTCAAAGTGAATTTCAGCCACCCCACCAGAGTATAAAAAGTTCTAAAAGATTAGTATATTCTGGCCCCTGCACTCATACCTTCAGTAAACTTTGGGGTTGTATTATTAACTTTTTATCTTGTTTTCTTTCAAACTCTTATAAATTCTGCACACATCTATACACCCCTCTCTATCTGGAAGGCCATTTCAACTCATTTGAAGGGCTCTTGTAAATCAAGTAATACATTACTCTTATTTTTCCCTAATATTATCCATCAATATACAAAACTCTCTGAACAAATTTCATTGTCACTTTTTAGTGAGTTTCCTATGGAATGAATGCTTTATCTGGATTTTGTCCTACTCCCATCTGCAATTCTAACACCTAGCATTGTTTAGCAACCTTCTGCCAGGAAGTAAGACTTACACTCTAATGATGACTACTTCTACATTCTGCCAACCTTCTATCAAAAAACTCTAAGTTATTCTATTATTTTGTATATCATTTGTAAGTTTGTATGTCTTCCTTGGGAGACTTTTTTCATTGTGTTTGTTTTGCACGTGAGCACGTGTGTATGTGTGTGTACCTGAGGTCACTTGAGTATGTTTGCCTCCCAGGCTCATCCTTTCAGGGCCAGAATTACAGGCCACCGATATATCTAACTGACGTTTTTACATAGGATCTAGGGATCTGAACTCAGATCCTTCATGTGACGAAGACTTGAAACCCTGAGCCATTTTCCCTAACCCATCTATAGATTTAAGGCTCTTCTAAAGTATAGGAAATTTTTCCTATCTGTGTACTATCTGTGTCTCAAATGTTTTTATTTCATCAGTATCTTATTGTGTATTTCATTTTACATATCATTTTTCTTATACAATGCACTTAGCAATTAGGACCAGCTTTTTTCCCCTCTACCATGCATGCTCTTGTCATAAGTTAGCTGTTGGCACTTCAACAGGTCAGGCTCCCCAATTATTTCAATGGGTCAATAATGTCTCATTGTACTATGTTGTCAAAGTTATAAGCGTAGTAATCCTTACCCATGAGGGGGATGTTCAAATGCTCCCAATGCATGTTTGAAGTCACAAATAACACCAAATCCTATACAGTAGTATTTCTTTATGAATGCATGATTATGCAAAAGTTTAATTTATAAAATATACATAGTAAGAATTCACAATAATTAAAAAGAGCAAAATTGAGAAATTACACTGTAATAAAGTCATGTGATGTGCATGTTGTAGTATACAAGCCACTCCTCCTGTGATAATGTGAAGTGATGCAATGATGAGAGGAAATGAATTGAAGATATTGTGACATGTCATTGAGTTCAGGAAGATTACTTGATGTAACAGTTACTTTCTGTGCTAGTGTGAGACAACACTCAAACTCAAGAACCTTAAGGTAGGAAAGGAGATTTACTCAGCTGATAGTTTCAAAGGGGAGATATAGCCTATTATGATCAAAAAGATATGGTGAATGGCAGAAGCTGGAGGCATGTCCATCATGGATGCGAAGACCTACAAACTGAAAGAAAATATCTCCTCCCCAAAGGAGGACAGAACTAACCAACCTCAAGGCCCACCCCCTGTGTCTACCCTCCTTCAACAATGTTCCACTTCCTAAACACATTCCCAAATAACAAAAGATTCAAACATATGAGCCTGTGGGAGAGAGCTCACATTTTAAAGCAGGACATTTGAGTACAAAAACTGTAATTTCCTTGGGGTGGATCAACAACTGTATAAAATTTGTGTAGCATATATTACATAAAAGGTTGATTCATGTCTGGGATGGGATTTTGAAAGATTCTAACACATTATTCAGCAGAGAAACCAACACATATGTACAAATTCAGTCTCTCAGGAATTTCCATTCAGTATTTTCAGATATGATGGACACCGCATAATTGAAACAAGGGAAAGAGAAACCCTAGGTAGGTGACTAGCACACCAGAAAAATGGAGATTTTCTTATTTCTAAGAATTTTAATATACTCTTTTGTTTTAAATTGAAATTGGTATGCTATTTAGTCTGCTATAAACTGGCCCACTCAGAATGAGGCAAATGGGCCCAATACTTATGAATGGGAGAATCTGTACTAACAAGAATTGCTACAATGAGCAAAATCATCACTAATTCAATAATTTGCCATGAAGGACAGTATGTTTTAGTCCACAAAGTTTACACAACACCAATTATAAACACTCTGGGCATTCCATTCACGTGAACCTGCCAAGAAATACCCATCTGTCTCCCTTGGGGTAGGAAAAAAAACCTAGGAATTTCCCATGTAGAACTGCATTTATCACATAGGTATCTATGAATAGAATCTTTATTATCACCATAGACAGCAAAATTTTGTTCTGAATTTGTGTGTGTGTGTGTAACCTAGTTGTCTGTTTTCCTTTGAAGTAACCACTATTGTTTATTAGCATCTAAAATTTGCCATTCATGTTTTCCTTATGGTTAGTTGATCCCAGTAAGAGATCAATGACTTATCTTAAAACAAAAGCAAAAAGAAAGGCAACAGGAGCTGTTTTCCTATGACACTATCACCATGGAAACATCACCTAGATATTTAATGTAATGGGGTCAATCAGTAATGCATGCTACAAAGTTCAGTGTGAAAATTCATGAAAAAAATAGTGATTTCTAGTGAATTCATACAAGGTGTTTATATTTCATAATCTCAGAAGCAAATACTTGCTGGGGGGATAATAAGTTATTGATAGATTGTACTTTAATATTACTTATCCGAGGAAGAGCATTGTGCTATGACCCTTGATCTCATTAATAGTGCTCCCTTAGTAGTGCTTCAGGGATGTGAAGAACAGTCTGTATTTAAAGAAAATCTGGAATTTAAACAGAAGATAATCATTTCATGGCTCAACTGACCTTGATCTCACTTACTTAAAATGAATCTTAACTTGTAGCTTCATATGTGTAACTTTTGAGAGGTTCTATTGCCTGCTGCTTGGGCAAATTAATTTTCTGTCCTTTAGCCGCTCACTGGGAATTAATCTTAAAATCAGTCCTAGCTTGAATTTGTGTGTGTGTGTGAGAGAGCATGTGTATGTGTGTGTGTGTGTGTGTGTGTGTGTGTGTGTGTGTGTGTGTGTGTGTCTAGTTGTCTGTGTTTTCTTCTGAAGATAGACTAATGACAATTTAGATTTGCCCCTAGTGTAACTTAAGGGGGATGGACAGCTTTTAAACCTGAAGCTAACAGATCTTGGTGGTGGGGGTCTCTCCAAAGTGAGGAAAAGCCGTCAACAACTGCTGGGGGAAAAGGTTTTTCTCTTAACCAACATCTGGAAAAGATGCTGCACAGTCTGGAAGAGGCAGCAAGGAATCTAGGAGTGTGCAAGAGACACTGAGCTGTCCAGCAGCGTGGAGGAACAAGTATGCAGTAACTTCCCTAAGTCTCACCCTTATTTTGCTGGGATGCTGCTGATGAAGCCACCTTTGAGTCATCACTACTCCTGGAAGTAGCCCTCACCCTCACGCCTGCAAGTAATTCCAATAAATTCATTGATCCATTAAGTTGGACCATTATTGGCTTAATCATTATTTTGGTCTGTTGTCAAATTCCTATTAGAAATGGTCATGTGATGTCTTCCCAGGAAAAGTGTTACACAACAGTGAGTCATTTTTATATTGTGTGTGTGTGTGTGCGTGTGTGTGCATATAAGTATATATACACACATTATGCCATCACCTATATTAGGAGCTAAATAATGCATTTGCATTTTGATTGTTTCTTCATATATGCATCAGAATTTTGGCGACGAAGCTGATAAAGCACTTAAAGTCCACAACGGAGAGGATGCCTAGCCTATTGCTAGGAGATCACATCTGCACTTTCCATACGACAGCAGTGGAGATACGTAGTCTATTGCTAGGAGATTACATCTGCACTTTCCATACAGCCGCAGTGGAGATACGTAGTCTATTGCTAGGAGATCACATCTGCACTTTCCATACAACAGCAGTGGAGATGAGAAGTCTATTGTTAGGAGACCTCATCCACACTTTCCATTCAGGAGCAGTGGAGATACGTAGTCTATTGCTAGGAAACCGCATCTGCACTTTCCATACGACAGCAGTGGAGATGAGAAGCCTATTGTTAGGAGACCTCATCCATACTTTCCATACAGCAGCAGTGGAGATACGTAGTCTATTGCTAGGAGACCACATCTGCACTTTCCATACGACAGCAGTGGAGATAAGAAGCCTATTGTTAGGAGACCTCATCCACACTTTCCATACAGGAGCAGTGGAGATACGTAGTCTATTGCTAGGAGACCACATCTGCACTTTCCATACGACAGCAGTGGAGATGAGAAGTTTATTGTTAGGAGACCTCATCCACACTTTCCATACAGCCGCAGTGGAGATACGTAGTCTATTGCTAGGAGACACATTCACATCCTCCATAACATCAGCTGTAATTATGTGCTTCCTGGTGCACAGCACGAGAAAAGCTGCCAGTTTTGTCTCAGCATGCCTCAGAATTAACTTATGTAATCTTGATCAGCTATTTCAGGAAGCTTGACTGCCAAAGCTGACCTACACTGTAATCAAACTAAATTGTATGTTTTTGCTACATTCGCACATTATTTCCATCTTTTATCTACATCATTCTCATTTACTTTCCAAGATAGCCTTGGTTGTAAGTAAGACTCAGAAAATGAGTTTTCTCTCCTCAATAGCTAGCTCAATAAAAGACATAACATTTCTGAAAGTAAAGTCTCATTATCATCAGTGTATTCTCTTTTTGAGATTTCAGTAGGTATCTTACCTTGATAATCTGTATTTCCTAGTGCAAAGGCAAAATTAGCTAAAGTTTTATTATTTGCATTGTTTTAATGATCTCATACACTGTTACACACCAATCTCAAGTCCAGAAATTATCTTAACAATGTATCTCATTGTTCTAAAGTTGTCCAGTGTAGAATTTTGAGATACTAAATGTCCTTTTAATTAATACATAAAGGTATATCCTGAAGACATAACCTTCCCATTTTATTTCATAATAGTAATTGACTCCCTTAAAGCACATTGTTCATATTCATGAAGTAAGTATAATATATTCTTCTCAGAGTTGTTAGAAGTGATAAACTATTTATTCAAGTTATTTAGAGTTTTGATAGAATTTTACATCTATGCCTCCCTCCTCCCCATTCTCAACACATGATCCTTCCTCCCACTGGGAGAATTCTAGACAAACTTCTTTACTTCTCCAGAGTCTCTTCTTGTGTAAGTGTCCCACTGAGTCCAATAGAGGACGCTTGTTCTTGTATGTGCTTGGATATCCACCCCAGCATAGACGATATTTCAGTGATGGTACCACTGATGCTAAGGGGCCTCTTCCTCTGGTCAGCTTTGATCACCATTGCTTACTCCATCATGCATAAGGCCATCTGAGTTCCTTCCTCAATCATTATCCCATGTCTTTAGGCCCAATCTCCTGCAAGTGGGCTTGGTTACACTGCATTTGTACTATTTTTTATGGCTGGGGTACTGGGTGTCAGTGTTCCTACCACTAATCTAATTCTGATTCTTTCTGTTCCCCTCTCCACAGTGTGCCATACTCCTTGTGGTGGAGGTGGTAGTTTACGAAGTCCTGTTGATGGCCAAGCACTACTCAGTCACTTTG
The DNA here is from genome assembly GCA_023101885.1 of Typhlomys cinereus. Classification (NCBI taxonomy): domain Eukaryota; kingdom Metazoa; phylum Chordata; class Mammalia; order Rodentia; family Platacanthomyidae; genus Typhlomys; species Typhlomys cinereus. The sequence goes on along the minus strand of JALPQD010000301.1, from coordinate 2,294,927 downwards.
TGTCTTCAAGTCAATTATTTTTCTCTGTAATGTCCAATTTTCAGTGAGAGAAGTTTTTTGATTGCAAGATTATAGCTGAATTTTTCTATGGGCTTAGATAGAAGTATCTGGAAAGTGTTGTCATGTCAAGACTAGAGTCATTAGTTTGTTTATAGGGGCTGATTCCCCCTGCCCCAACAAGGCTCTCATCTATTCTCACGTGACCAGCCATGGGTTTCTGACAACATGTCCCCTTCCCTTACTCCCAGAGCTTGGCAGTTCTGGCTTCTGAATTCTCGTTCCTGTGCAACCCTCACCTCAGGAATCCATGCCCTGCCTGACAAGAGCTGACCACATGCTCCTCAGTAGCAGTCACTATGATACTGGTTCTAGGGGTCAGAGCTGACCACATATTTCTTGACATGGACGAGGGACTCCCAAATTTTTATCTTCTGAGCATCGGCTCATCCAACTGTTTTTCACCTCACTTATAACTCCAAAGACTATAATACCTCTTCACCTCCCTTACCCCCTGCTTTTCTCTTTTATTCTCCAAGAATAAAATTTCATGTCTTCCATGAAATAAATTGCTTTTATCTTTTATCTGGTGTCCACAGTATGGCTTAATGAGAAATGGACCTAAAACCTTACAGTTTCTTCCTAATGAGTTAGTCTTGAATTCAATCATAGAATGACTAGTTTCTCCTATAATATTCATTCCTCTATTGTCCCTGAAATGCTTCTCTTGCCAATGCTTCTGGGTCATGTTGATGCTCACAGACTTCTCCACTAGGTAATGCTCTTGATGGATTTTCTTCTTCAGCAGTTTGTATGCTACTTTCTGGAAGTAAGAGAGCTAACCTGTGAGGAGCATATACTTGGTTCACTTTCAGCATGAATTCTTCTTGTACTGTGACTGAGGTGCATGCCGCCTTCAACAAAGGGTCTTCCCGTCAGGTTTTGGTGAGAAACCAAAAGCTATGGCAACAGCCTAAATAGTTTTGAGGGATTTCTGGGACATCTGTGGCAGCCAACAAATGCTACATAAACATCTCATACCTGGTGCTGATGGATTGTATGCTTCTTTGCTAATAACCCTAAGCTAAGGTACAGAGTCTTTTGGGAATACTCCCAGGACTTGTGTATCTCTATCATAAGGACTTTTCATTTCAAGCTTTTTGAGGAACCCCCGATAGCACTTTCCAAAGTTGTTGTACCAGGTCACTCTTTTATCAACAGTGAATTAGGGTCCTTACTCACCACATCTCCACCTACATTTGTTGTTATTTGTTCTCTTGATTTTAACCTTTCTGAATGGGGCAAAATAAAATTTCTAATTATTTTAATGTACATATCCCCCTGATGGTTAGGGATATCAAACACTTTTAAAAATATGTACTTCTCAGTGATTTGTGTTTGGGTACAGAGAGGGAGGAAGATAGGACAAAACAAAAAATTCACTATGATGTATTTGTTTTATTAATTTTAGGTTTAGTTTCTGGGTCCATTTTTAAAAATTGGGCGATTTCTTTGTTTTTGCTTGAATTTCTGACATCTTTGTATCTTTTGGACATTAGACCCATGTCACATTCACAGATGACAAAGATTTTCTGCCAGTCTGTGGTTGCCTTTTTGATCAGTTTAACTGTTTCTTTTGCTGAGAAGAAGCTTTTGAATTTAACAAAGTTACTAATTATCAGTCATTGACCATAGTTTCTGTATATACAGGGTCAGTCAGCCTGGTGTTTCTATACATTGCTGAAAGTTGGGCTATTTGTAGGTCTATGGGGAGTGGGAAGTCTGTTTTTCAATTTGTTAATGGTGTAAGAACTGGGCTTAGCTGATCTTAATGGTTATAGGGGTCCAATATGTTGGGGGAAGAGGCCTGGTTTGTAGAACACTGTGGCAGTGATCTGGGGGATAGGGAAAGGTGTGGAAGACCCCTCAATGGACAAGTGTGGAGGTCAAGTCTGCTACCACCCTTCTGCTTCCTCTTGATGATCAGCTCATGTAAAGTCATAGACTCTTCCCCAGTCAGTGATTGCAAGATGAAACACTAGCTTTTAAAACATAAGTTTGTAAAACTATGCATATAAGTTGAATCTCAAAAATTTTGTGTTAGTGCATTTATCTATTTATTATGTTTTTTTCAGTGCTTAGATTTGAAAATATGGCTTTTTTTTTTGCTATATAGAAGGCTACTGAGCCACATCTCCAGCTCTGATAGCCAAGTTTGTAAATGTTGATCTATTTAAACAAATTCTTTAAATTTTATAAGGAACTTGTAGAAGGGTTCTGGTTTTCTTGCTAGAAATACTCTCCCTAACCTCACCAGGTTTTATTATCATAAACCATTGGTGCTGAGGCTCACAAGTTGGTAGCAACTTTTGTTTTATGTAACTTCTGAAACTAAGTCCTCTGAGATAAAATACTGTCTATGTATTTTTTATTATCATAAACCATTGGTGCTGAGGCTCACAAGTTGGTAGCAACTTTTGTTTTATGTAACTTCTGAAACTAAGTCCTCTGAGATAAAATACTGTCTATGTATCCTAACATAAAATCTAAGAGATCACATGTTGTCTGTTCCAATATAAGATAGGCTTTCTTTGTTTCAATATTTGATTTTTACCTTACCCTGAGATAGAAACTGAGAATCCCCCCTTGCTTGAAATGTACCTGGTCTGGTGATGTCCTGGCGACTATTGTAAATAGACACCTCTGCTGTCTGTCAGCTGTTGTGAAATGTCCTGAAGGGTGTTTCTCACTCATTTTTCTTCCCCTTTCCTGCTGCCTGGAGTAAGAAACTGATCCATACATTTTCATCTGCAATGTTGAGCACTGAACCACTATCTTTGGAAAATAAAGAAAGAAATAAATACACAAAAATAGTTCAAATCCATGGATTTTGTGGACCCAAAATGACTTTCATCAGTATTTTTGGTGCCCCCATGGCCTTTAGTCATGCTTGAACACACCTCCTCTGAACATGAAAGCAAACTGAACAGATTTTTTATCATTTTACCATAGCTTGGTCTTGCTAAAAATCAGAATATTTGCTTTATTTCAGTTATATTCATTTCATTTGCTGGATGATCTGCAAGTGATTTTTAGTTAAAATTTTCATAATAAAATCAGTGTGGAAATAGTTGAAGTCTGTGTTAACATGTAGGAAAATAATTTCTTTCTTGTCATAATCTGATTATTTATGAATTGCTCATTATAGATACTTTTATTAATGTGAGACAATGTTCCTATGCAAAAAGTAGAAAAAGTGATTTATTTGGCTTATTACTAAAGAGAGGAAATGCTCCATTATGGTGGGAACACCACGGTGAAATACATGGCTGAAGCAGAAACAGAGACCTGTTCAGATCCCTGTACTATCATGAGGGTAAAGCAAACAAGAGAGAGAGGAAGCAGGGCCAGGTGGCAAAACCTCAAGGCAAGTGCCTTCTTAAGCATTAGCACCAGCTAAGGATGCAAGAACACAAGTCTGTGCCAGGGACTCACATTGAAGCTATGACATCGCTATTGATAATTGGTACATTCTTCCCAAGGCAGAAGTGTTTGCATTAATGTATATAATAAGCATATTACATATGGTTTTCCTTTAACCACTATTTTGAATGTTGCTAATTATTCTTCCTGGATGGCGACCTTTTGGATTGTGTATTATGACTTCCAATCCTGACACGACAGCTGAGAAGCCACAATCACACATTATTCCTTTCATGGACAAACACTGTTGTTTAGTTAATTCCTGGCCAGGTTGGGGTTGGGATTATTAAAGCAAGAAAGATATAAATGAAACCATAGTGACTAAAGCAATTCAAAATGAGAAGAGAAGCACAAAAAGACCAAAAGGGACATAAATGTAACCTTAGTAGTGTATAAAGGAGTTAGAATTAGAAAGTTTAACAGCAAATGGTATCTTCAAAGAGGAGGGAGAATGAAGGGAAAATATGGAAGAAACAATACCCAGTACCAAATTATTATAAATTTGAAGAAATTTTAAAACTGTAGGGTTAGACAGTTTCTAAAACATATAAAACACATCAAGAAGCCTTATAATTGCAGTTGCTGACAGATGAAGCCTCTTAAGATAATTCAGAAGAAAAAATACTTCAGATAAAGAAAGTAAGAATAAAAGTACGAATCTATTAATGGGGATGGTTTAGTGGTTCAAGTACTTGGTATACACAATCTAAAGGACAAGAGTTTTGATTTGCAGAGCCAGTGTAAATTTCTGGGTAGGCATAGCAGATTTCTTATCATTTCATCCTCAGAAGATAGAAATCGGGATACTCAGAGCTAGCGAGTCTAACCCTATCAGCAATCTATGTGTTAATGAACAGACTCAGCTAAAAGGAATAAGCTAAAAGAGTGATAGAGGATGATTCCTGGTGCCAGTCTCCAGTCTCCATATATATACGTGCACACACTCTTTCATGTACGTACAAACACACACACACACACACACACACACACACACACACACACACAGGAAAACTTACATGCACACACATGAAGTCCTGGAAGACAAATAATTTTGCTTAACATGATGTTCTACAGTCACTGTGAAATCCTACATCTATTAAAGAAATCAAATTAATCATTTCAACCCCTGAAGAATTTCCACTTATATGATCGTCTACATCCATTATGAAATTCTACACTTTCTAAGGAAAGTATATTCATTACTTCAAACTTTAAAGAAAACCACAATTCTCATAACAATATGGCTTTAATATTGACATTGACAGTCACTGACTTAATTTTATTTACCTGGAGTGGTCAATAAAATTCTGAGAGAGGAGACACAAATGTTAGAAAACCACTAATGATTTTAAAGATTTATCTTACAAGACATGATAGATAAATAAAACAATAAAACAGGATAGAACTCCCCAAAACACACTTACTACCTATATGGAAAGCTAATGTATTTTTACAGATGGAAAGAAAATCCAGTACAGATGCAAACATGTGTTCAATAAATGATACCTGAATGCCCATACACATGAAAAATGAGCATTGTTCACAGCTGAGCATACAGTTGGTTACACATCTAGAGGCAATATCTAAATTTAAACTTCACAAACAAGCATAGGATGAAATTTTAAAATCTTGTGTTATACAAGTATCCAATAAAGATAAGTTGATAGAATGAATGGAAAGAACCACTCTAGACGAGAAGAAAATGCTGCAAATCATGTGTTCTGAGAAAACCTATAGGTGGGATATCATGATGTTAGCATTATTTGTCAAAAAGATCACAAGAGGAAGGGCTCAGAGCAGCATGGAAAAGGAATTTCTAGAATAAGTTTGGCCTCCCTTATACTTGTGAGGAACTGTCCCAGATTACTTTAATTGATGTGGAAAAAATCAGTCCATTGTAATGTAAACATTTGTAGGCAGATGATCCAGAACTGTGGGAGCACAAGCAAGACTGATAAGTTCCCCAGTTCCCACTGCCCTGAGGGAACTTCTCTGCCATTGTGGGCTAAAGTCTGGAATTGTAAGCTGGAATAAGTATCACATTGCCCATGATTCCTTGTATTAGTTACTTTATTCAACAGTTGTGCAGTGGAACTAAAAAGTTAATATAAAGTTAACTATAAAGTTAATCAGAAGTGGTGATACATGCCTGTAATCCTAATACTAAGAAGGCTGAGAAACTAACTAATCAAATGATTAACAATAAAATAAGCTACTACTTAGCATATCACTTAACAATAGGTATATCTACATAATGGATGAGCGTGTGAAAAAATGCTCAATATTGCTGGTAAATAGAAAAAACAATGTGAAAACACAATAAAATGCTACCACCATAAAATACATGTTAAAACTTGAAGGACTGACCTGTGTACTGGAAAAACTATGGTTCCCAAATCTCATAGACTAACTGTATTTAAAAGTGTAGTATCAGTTTGAGCCTTCCTAGAATGCCAAACAAGTATATACTTTCCACGGGGCTTCACCCTGTCCTCCTAGGTATTCACACCAAAGAAATAATTCTCCGCAAAGACTTTGATAAGAATATTCTTGGAGATTTCCTTGAACAGCTCCAAACCAGAACAACTCAAAAGCTTATTAAAAGTACTGTAGAGGTCACCATGTTAAAATACTTACCTGAGAGAAAATGACGGAATGAATGCATGTTAATGTGTCTATAGGTTAACAGATCTGAAAGTGACAGACTGAATTACATATCAGACAGTAGTACATTTTTTAAGATTGCATTTATGAAATTCTAGAGAATGCAAAGGAATCTGTAACAATGGAGATTACAGCTCTGTTTACAATAGGCTCCAAATTGTAGGAAGAAACATGGAGAAACCTTCATGGCAAGTAGATAAATTCACTCCCTTGACTTTGTACATTTCTTGTAAGTGTATACAGTCTTTCAGTTACATCAGTGAATATATCTACTTTAAAATCTTGGCAAGATGGGACTCACCTGCAACACCAGCACTCCAGAAGCAGGATATTTATGATTATGAGGCCAGGGTGGGCTCAACAGATAAAGTCATATACTGAATAGATAAGTTTGTTTTACATTCATTGACTGGGATAATGCTCTGAATATAAGGAAATGAACTATCAACACCAATGACAACAGCAGTTAATCTTTAAAATGTTGACTGAAGAAATAAAAAAAAAGATAATATCCACAGGGTGATTAAATTTATGTGAAAGTCTTAAGGTATGTAAACTGTACTATACACAGAAGGACAGAAAACACAGTGGTCATATTCTGGCGACAGAGAGATGTGGGAGATAGGGACTACCAGGGGGCTGGAGGAAAGTTTAAGTCCCATGGGTATGTTCATTATTTTTTAAGTGACAGAGTCACAGCCTATGTGCGGGCAAGCACGGAGTCCAGGCCTGGAAGGCAACAGGGGCCGAGGCAGGGTGAGCCACAGCCGCCCTGTTACAAGCCAAAGAAGGACACTTCCTGGTGACTTGCCCTTGCCCCGGCCAGAGGCCCGCATGCTTGCGCAAACTCCCTGCTTCTCAGAGCCTTAATCACCCCATGGAATGGTAGTCTAGGCAGAACTTGTGGTCTGGTCAGCCCCAGAAGAGCCATGTCACAGCCTTACCTGAGGAGCTTTCTACTGCTTTTGCCTCTCAGCTACTAACCTCCCCACAACAGTTGAAACCTGCCCCTGACAAATCAGGATGCTTCAGATGTGCTGGTCAAGGGCATTGGGCAAAGCAAGGCCCAATGAATAAGTCCAAATCTGGCCCACCTACTGTGTGCCCCAAATGTAAGGACTTCATTGGGCAAAAGATTGCCAATCATTCTCCTCTAGGCAGCCTTTAAACTCCCAACGGGGCACCCCTCAGCCTGGCAACTAAGAGGGACTACTCCTAATAAGGCTTCTGTCCTTTGGAGGCTCCCCATCAGGCCACACAAGCCTCCGCATGACTTTAACGGTAGAAGGGGACCTCGTTAAGGGGATCTTGGACACAGGAGCCGAATGTTCTAGTGCTAAGATTTGAGGACGCTCATAGGTTCCAATGGCCCCTTCAGGACGGCCCCACTATCCAAGGTGTGTGTGGAGGTCTCCAGCTGTTCCAAAAGGCGCATCTTCTTCCCGATAGCAATATGAGTGCCTTCCATCCCCTATTCACATCAGATCTAGTGGCTACCCTCTGGGGATGTGACATCCTAACAGACATGGACACTGTACTCACCACTGATGATAAGCCTTTTATGATGACCTCATGGTCCATGACAAATTAGGGCTCTCTGGCAGGCTGCCTCCCCCAATTCTATTGGCCACTTCTCATAATCCAGCCCCCATTTGGCTGCAATGGAAACACCAAAAGCCTGTCTGGGTGGAGCAGTGGCTTTTACCCAACCCAAGCTGGCCCAACTACAACTTCTAATACAAGAGCAACTAGTCCTTGGACATATAGAACCCTCCCTTAAAGCCCATATAATTCACCTAAATTTGTTATTCAATAAAGAACCTCTAACAAATGGAAATTCTTGTATGACCTCAGGGATAAAACAGGCTCTCTCCAACCCAGCCTATCTGACCCTACCGTTATTCCCCAAGATCATTATATCTATGTTTTAAACATAAAGATTGTTTCTTTTCGATTCTCCTACACTTGGTCAATAAGAAACCCTTTGCTTTAACCATTCCCTCCATAAACCATGCAGTTCCCTCCCAAAGATATCAATGGGCTGTCCTTCCACAGGGGATTAAAAACAGCGCTACATCTGTCAACACTATGTCGCCCACACTGTTCGGCCTTTACATGATCTCTGTTACATTGTCCATTACATGTATGATATCCTAGTCACCCATAGAGATAAGGCCACCCTTGACTCCTTGGTCAACCTCAGATCAGTAGCTCTCACTGTAACCTCTGATAAAATTCAGGGTGACCCTCTTTATGTGTTTTTAGGAGCTTCCATTTCCTCCTTGGTCAAACCCCACCAATTGACTATCACACTTAAAAAAGTCCTTAAGCTCACTGAGCTACAACTCTGCAGAACAATTAATTGGCTGTGACTTCATTTGCCTGTTATTACTGCTCAGCTCCAGCCTTTTTTTTCCCTTCTGGAGGGAGGCCTTCACCCCTGGTCCTCTCGGACCATGACCTCTGGGGCCCACGAGGCCATTGCAAACATAAATGATGCCATTAAGCATGCCTCCTTGTGGAGATATGATCCATCTAAACCCCTCCTCAGCATCATTCTTATGACCCCTGTCACTCCTCTAGTTCTCATCTGGCAGGTGGGGCCTCTCCAATGGTGCCAAACTAGCTGGTCACATCTGCCCAAAATAATTTCCCAGATTGAATCCATTCTGCGACTGACAATCCAATGCCACAACCGCACCCTTATGATCTATGACACTTCTTCCATCATTACCCCCATTACAGATGAGCTATGGACCTCCTTGCTTACTGATAATCCTACTGCTTTTGCCTTGCTACAAGGGTTCACAGGCCCATTGGACTCTCACCTCCCTTCTCACACTGCTTCAAGCCTTGCCTACACTGCCCCTAAAATTTCACTCTTATGCTAACCCCTGCTCATGGCCCATTCCTCACGCTGCCACCACTTTCACTGATGCCAACAAACACTTTTACACCTACCTCCTTAGAAAATCCCCCAAACCGTATGTCCCCCGCTGTACCCACAACCCCGGCTCAGTCCTGAACTCCTCACTGTGAAGGCAATTTTGGAGACCTACCTTGAAGCTTTAAATATTTTCTCTGATAGTCATTATATGTTACAGACCACTCATGTCCTCCCCTGGGCAGCCTTCCGCCCCTGTATCAGCCCTCTCGGTAGAGCGTTGTGGGCTCTTAAGGAGACTCTAGAGGCATGCACAGCCCCTTTCTTTATTCAGCACATTCTCTCCCACTCTAACTTACCCAGCCCTTCGGCAGCTGGTAATGTCACCGTTGATTCTTATATCCAAGCTCTTTCTGTCTCTCCTTTGCAACAGGCCAACAACTACATCATAGGCTGCACCTTAACCCTTCTTCTTAGCCCGGCTGCTTCCTGACCTGTCCATTCAAGCTCGCAAACACCTCGTTAGAGCTTTGCTTTTGCCTTTAAGGCCCTTACAGCCACAAGGGGTCAACTCCCATGGCCTCAAGCCCTCTGGCAGATGGACTTTACCCACATCCCTTCTGTGGCAAACAAAAATATGTCCGCATGATTATTGACACTTATTCCAAATTCATCTTCGCTTGAGCTGCCTCGTCTGAAACTGCTTCTCAAGCCATCTCGACACTGCTGGCAGCCATGGCCTCCATGGGTGTAACCCTGGGCCATTAAAGCATAATGGCCCTTGTTTTGCCAGTCGTCATTTTTGCTCCTCTTGCGCTTCCTGGTACATTACACACACCATCCTCATAACCTCCAGGAACAAGCTATCATCCAGCGCCTCAATGGCACCCTCAAAGATTTAGTAAAAAATGGGGAAGAAAAAGGATACCCCTTTTGTCGTCCTAACAAAAGCCTTTCTGACCCATAATTTTCTTACTTTTAATTCAGACGGGGCATCCTCTGCAATCCTACATTGGGGAGGCCTCTGTCATATACCCTTACCCCTTCCCCTGGTGTGGTGGAAGGACGCCCTTACAGATTCTTGGAAGGGCCCCACCTCCTGCTAACCCAAGGCAAAAAATATGCTTGTGTCTTTCCAGAAGGGAGCGACACCCCAATTTGGATTCCTGCTCAGAATGTCTGGCCAGTGACGGATGAGACAGCTGACTAAGAAGATGCAGGATTGCACCCTGGAGGAAGAATCCAATGACTCCACCCCCCACAAAACTGGCCCAAGCTCCACTCACAGATGGAGATGACCAAAGACATAGAGCACACCCATCACCTGGGGAAACATGAAGTAACTCACACAGCAGGCGCAGGAGATGGCTCCTGAGCCCAATGTGCCTGACTCAACCATATATTTACTCATGCGTAGATGAGCAAGCTGTTCAGACCTGGTTGGCCGCAATGGCCGAGGCAACAGGGTGAGCCACAGCTACTACTGGTGACCCGGCCAGACTCCCAGAGCCTCTACAATCTGCTTCTTTGTGCTTTAAAATGGCAGTCAGAACTTGTGGTCTGGTCAACCCTCAGAAGAGCCCCCTGCCTGCCAGCAGCCGGATTGGCCAGCTCCCCCTATATGAGTCTGTTTCTGCACAATACAGTGGACACCATCTTTCCCCTGCGTGGTGTCTCAGTGCCTCTCTCTCTCTGTTCTTAGTGGCATCTCATCTCACTCCTGTTGTATCCCACAAAGAGCCCCATGGCTGGGCAGCTGCGACCTTGCTGCTGTGCCTGTCGCTGCAACACTCATGTGTGCCAGCTCCCATGTGTGGGCAGAAGATCTCTGGGCCCTTATGCCATTTCCTGCCCTCTCCCTCCGGGTGGCCCAGGATAGCGCTGTTTTCCCTGCAGTCTTCTTGGATATGGACTTGGCACTGCCCTTTATGAACAAGGTCCCCGACCAACAAGACAATAATGGTACTTGGGGACTGATCAATTACCTGCGCTTTACACTTACTGAAAATAGTTCCCACCCCTTGTGCCCTTGTATTGCCCTCCATGTAGTACTTGTCAGGAACTTTGCGGCAGGACCAATGTGAGTAGTGCTGCCCTCTATAGTGGCCCCGTGCCTGTCTGGACTACCGTCCACTTATATTTGTCTGGAATTCCACAATATATAACAGCACATGGGACGCCCATGGTGACTGGAACAAAAGCATCAACATGAAAATTAACACTACTTTGCTGCTGCCCTCCAAGCCCCCACGCCTTAAGCCTCCCTTCTTTTTTATTCTTTCCAACCATGGTTCCATTGCAAATGGCTCCCCGAACTGTGCCGGAGGGAGCTGCAAATGTGCCGCCTGCTGGACGAATGCCTCCTCCCCGGCTGTCATAATGTGCGTTCCCTCATGGTCTGGGCGCCTGTGGCCAACACCTCCCATTACCATGCTGTGACCATTACGGAATCCAACCTCTTAAAGTGGGACGTCACCACAGTCATCTCTGTGGTGTCCCTCATCATATTGGCTGTTGCATCGGCTACTTCTGCCACCATCAGCGTGGTTTAATCAGCCACCACCACCTCTACTTTAAACACTCTGTCTTTGGCACCCAAAACCTCATCAATCAACATTTCTATTCTGCCATACTTAACCCCCAGCAGCACATTGATCTCACGTCAGAGGACATTGCTCTGCTCCACACCCTTGCCCATGCCTCATGTGACCCCCTTCCCCCTTTACTTCTATTTGCTTGACTCCTGATGAGGTTTCCAGTGGTACTCAGGCCCAAGAAAAGCTATCTGACTTTATCAAAGGCCTTTGGTCCAAGGCAGTTCTAAATTATACACTCATTCTCACACATCAAATCAAACAAGTTAAACTATTCAAACAGCCTATTTCTTCCATGTCCTTTGGACAGCAGCTAATTAACAAACTCACTTCCTGGTTGTCCCTCCCGAATCTTAATTGTGGGCTATTGCATTTGCTATTTTCCTAATAATTTTCCTGCTCCTATGGTGCATGCTGGCTTCCACTAGAAGAAGCCAATCCACCCAAATTTTAACCACCCAGGTTCTGACTGCCTTTTAAAGAGTAAGGGGGAAATGTAGGCAAGCGCAGAGCCCAGGCCTGAATGGCAGCAATGGCTGAGGCAGGGGTGAGCCACAGCTGCCCTGTTACAAGCCAGAGAGGGACATTTCCTGGTGACTCACCCACATCCTGGCCAGACACCGGCACACCTGTGCAAACCCCTGCTTCTTGGTGCCTTAATTACCCCATAGAATGGTAGTCAGAACTTGTGGTCTGGTTGGCCCCTGAAGAGCTTCTGCATACCTGACCCTCTTTCTTTTGGTACACGTGCCCCCTGTGGACATGCCAGCGGCTGTATTGCCAGCTCCCCATATATGAGTTTCTGTTCTTGCACAATAAAGTGGACATCATCTTTCCCCGGCATGGTGTCTCCTGTACATGTTGTTTTTCTGCACTATCGTCCTCACCCCTGTGGTTCCACACATATTGCTCTGCAGCACCATGACTCCCAGCAGCTATACCTGCCTTTGCAAAACATATGGATATAGAATTTAACATTTTTCGGTCAGTCATATTTCTTTTACATTGAAAAAATATCAGTTTGCATTTCCTTCTTATTTCAGCAGCACCAATGACCATATTGATAATATCTGTTGCAGTTTGCCTGCATAGTTGCTGATAAATGACCATCAAACAGCTTAAGGGAACAAGGAGTTTACTTTCATATGACAGTCTGGTTACAGTTCTCAGTCCAGCTTGATGGGAGAGCTCACATGAACACCAGGGCCAAGGAACTCGCCACATTATCACTGCATAATGGCAGAGAGATAGACAATCCTTACTTGCCAGACCAGCATGTCTGGCCAAGTATACAGAAGGATGCCGACTCTCTTAACCAGCTCTATGTGATTTATCCAGGGCCTAATCCCACCCACCATGGGCTGGACCTTCCCCATCAGCAAGACAATCTCCTGCAGGTTTGCTCTGGGCTTAACTCAACCATCAACTCTGTATAACTGTGCCCAGAGCTCAAACCCTCAACAGTCAAGTTGACACCTGTGCTTAACTATGACAATATCTATTATCTAGATTCGAGAGCACATTGAGAAAGAGATGAGATGTCCTACCCATAGACAAAATGACTCCTTTCTACCTTATCTATCCAGTTTTTGAGAACAGGAAAGCATCATTTTCTTCTTAATATTTTATATGAAGAAGAGAGTAATATAACTTGTGTGATTCTACATGTTTTCCAGATGCACCATTCAGTAGTACACCAAAAGAATAAAATTGAGAAGGCAGAAATTCACAAGTCTAAGTTGCCAAATCTACAGCAGATAATGTGAACTAGAGAATGGGAAAATTTCCTTACAGCTATTTGGAAACATGTGCACATCACACAATCATTTAATATTGAGTGCCATAACTTGATATCAGCTGGTAGGTAAGATATTTTAAATTGTACAATGTCTCGTGGAAGACTGTAAAACAGCAATTAGTTTTCCTATTCTGTAAATTGGAACATTTAGTTAGCATACAAGATTTGAAGCAACACTCCTAAATTATACAGACTTTATGAAAATGATTCTCTGTGGATGAAGTAAATGCAGAGGATTGGGAATGAAGTTCCTACAGTCACCTAGAATGTGGACCACAATAATAGAAAATGGCACAATTGTAGACCATATAGCTATGGGAGAACAACTCCACATCTCTGATATTCTGCTTTATCACTGAAAAGAGAAAGAAAGAATAAACTAAATGATAGAAAGTTTTCTTTTAGTTCCTGAACTGTGCAATCAGTGGCGATTGGCAAGGTAAGCATTGTACATGAGTGTGACACTCAGTAACACATAAAGACTTTGCTCTGCAGGATGCAGGCCTCATTCAAGGCAAAATCTTGAACCTCCTGGCTGAATGGATGGTAGATGTTTCATCTCTCCTCTATGAACACTCTACTATAGGGCATTGATATGTTCTGCGGTTCTTTCTGTGAGATGGTGATTATTCTGTAGAAATTTTTCACAATTTATATTGAATATTAAGTTTTTCGTTAAGTAATAACATTATTCATTCAAAAGTTGCTTTTAAATATACTGTATAGCATATTAATTTTTAAATGAGAGGTCATTTGCTATAACAGTGTTATTGACACACTGCATCCTATGGATAGAATTTGATTCTGTGTGTTTAACATCCTGTTTAACATAATGTATACTCTCTACTTAACAGAAATTGAAAGTTTCTGTGTGTATAAAGGACATCCACATTCTTATCCACTTGTATACCACTGTTTATGAATGATTCATTTTTATTTATAAAAACAAATTAATCCATGTTTCTGTGACAGAATCAACCCAGACATGCAATTCTAACACTCTTGCTGACTAGCTCACTTCATTTAAGGAAAACTGCAGATCAGAATGTGATTCATGCACATTTCTGCCTTCAAATATTATCAGCAGAGAGATCTCAGGGAAAATAGATGGAAACATCATCACAAATACGATGGGTTTTCAAAAACTTACCTCGGAAATCTTTTAATGCTTTTCAAGGTAACTGGGCTCAGTAATACAGACACTGATATCCACGCTTTTTGAAGTTACTCATTTATTTAACAGGGAGAGAGGCTGTGCAGGCATGCACATAGGGGTGCACATAGGGGTACACATAGGGGTGCACAGGTGGAAGGCAGAGGAACTTACAGATTTCAGTTCTTTCCTTCTACCATTTGGGCTTCTGAGGATCAAACTCAGGCCATGGGGTTGCCAACTCACTGAGCTACCTCACTGCCCCCTGAAATTCATAAGTCTAATCACTTTATACTCACCTACTCAGTCATCCTGGGCAAGGCACGAAACTCTACTGATGGTGGATCTGTAAAATTTTTTGGGAAAGACAATGCTGTAGAGAATTGTGAACACCTGCAAGCAACTCGTAGAGAATGGAATCCACTTTTAACTGGATCAAAATTTGGGAAGAAATGTAATTGCTGTTATATAGTGGGACACATCAACCCTGGAAACAAACAGTTAAGAGAAAAAAACACATCTTTTTGTGAGCCTTTGAAAGTCATTAATCTGACACAAGTGGATGAATTAATTGAAAAACTGCCTCGGTTCAAAAAGATCATAAAGAACATGTGGAATTTGGTATGAAATCAGAACATAACATAACCTTCCTAAATCATCAAGAAGATTGAAGTCCATAATGTATGACTTGGCAAACACTGAAAGTGATTTGTATTTAAGGATTCTCATACTTAGCTGGGCTAAGCAAGAATAATTAAATGTATGTTATACATGACACCATTAATAATACATCCTGAAATTAGAGGAAAATGAATTGAACCATTTTGCTCATGCAAAGTAAATAATGGAGAATATGTTATGCTGGGCTTCTTTTTATAGCACAAGGCAGTGAAATCTAGAAGTTCAAGTATAGTCATATGCAGTCATCTACTGGGTGCATCTTACTCAGGTGTGTTATGGAGGCCTATGAACCCGAATGAGACACTTGCTGATGAGATTCACATGCCTGCAAGAAGTATTCTAGAAAGAAAATACTATTAGTCTTTCACAGGTTAATTAACAACATGCCAATATTACATTACTTCATTTCTATCAGAATATGATATTCTAACTTATTCATAGACTATGATAAAGGAACGGTATTTACAGTTCAAAAATTAAATTGAAGTTGGAGCTCATCAATTCTGTTCTCCTATTATGTTGTTTTCCCAAATTTCTCATATATATCAACAAAATAACTTACCATGTGTAGCTTCCCTGTCCCTTTAAGAAAGTTTTGCTTTGCTCACAACGTTTTAGAGACTTCTTTAAATCTTTACCAACACAGGGGCTTGTAGGAGGCATCTCTGTGTCTGCCCTTGGAATGGTGGGAACAGGCCGATAAGCCTTCTGTCACACCCACTCAAGGGGAGGAAAGCCTCTTTTTTTCCTGGAATCCGGGAAGAGCTGATAGCTGTCTTTCTGCCCTTGTGTGCCTCAGAGCAGTAGAAGTCTGCAGGAGTAATTTTTACCTTTGAGCAAAGCTAGCTGTTCCTGAAATGTTTTGATAAGAGAATTTTCATACCCTTTGCTTTAGTTTGGCAATAACCTCTGATAAATTCTGCACACTGAACTATCCTAATAAAAGGGCTTTCAGGAAACTACTCTGGCACTCCAGAGCGGTGACAGCCTGAGGTCCTCTGGCGTTATTGAGTCCGCATGATCTCATTCTGTTCTTTCCTCTGCACTTGGCTACCAGTAGTGGGAGGGCTGCAATCACCACAACTGCGACCATTCAGATGTGGGCCTGTAGGCACATCCGGGTTGAAATATTTAGTCAGGACTGGTTTCTGGCGAGCCTGAAAGAGATGATTACATGATTGATGTTGGAAGGTGCGGCCATAGTGGGTGGGACTCTACACGGGAGAGCTGGATAGAGATGCAGAGAGATGGGTCATTGTTTGGGAAGCTGGACAGAGTTGCATGTGTCCTTGCCACCTGTGCTCTTGTCTGCTCATGGTACGGGCGTTCCCTCTGCATCTGATGGTGGTGTAACTCTCCTGCCATGAGCAACTGTATTTCTGATTGTGAACACCAATAAGATACCTTCTTCTCTTAATATTTGGGGGTCAGTGCTAGTTTCATCTTCCTGTTGCTGAGCAAATATAGGACCCAATTAACTTATGGGAGCTAAGGGTTTATTCTAGCTTATGATTCTGTTTATAATTCATAATCCAGCTCAGCAGAAGAGTTCATACCAATATCAGTAGCTGAGGGAGCTAGTTACACCATATCCTCATAAAAGGCAGAAAGGATACACTTCTTTCATGCTGATAGGTCTCTATGCCCATGTGCCTGATTTCTGAACTAGTTCCCTCCGGCTGTAGACTTGCCCAGGGAATGGGTCCAATCCACCATGGACTGGTCTTCCTACATTGATTGATTCATCTCCCGGCTTCGTCAGGGCTTGCCTGAGCTAATTATCCACAAGTGTGCCAGAGACTCAGGCCCTCAATTTTCATGCTAACACCTGTATCTAACATATAGTCAGGTACTTGTTACAGTGTAGCACTTAGTCCCTATGGTCCCTGAAAAAAATCACCATCAAACAGCTTAAGGGAACAAGGAGTTTATTTTCACTTACCATTATTGTTACAGTTGTTTTTTCATCTTAGCAGGAGAGCTCACACCAACACCAGGGCTGAGGGAACTGGTCACACCATCACTATATAATAGCTGAGGGAGGAACAATCCTTACTTTTCAGACCAGAATATCTGGCCAAGTATATACAAGGAAGCCAACCTTCTCAACCAGCCCTCTGTATTTTATTCTGCCACAGTCTGGACCTTTCCATCAGCTAGACAATCTCCTGTGGATTTGCTGTGGGCTTAATTCAACCATTGATTCTCTACAAATGTGCCCAGAGCTCAAACCTTCAACTGTCAAGTTGAGACTTAGCCTAACTATGACATACAGCAATAAATTTATTAAAGTAATACTATTTGGTACCACAGAAGTAGGCTGTTGCTGTGAAGCTAAGCTAACCATTAAATGCATCAGAATCCACAATGATAGCAAGTCCAACATTTTCTTTAAATAGCAAAGTACTTAAAATTTCAGATTTTCCATTTCCACGATACTGGCTACTTTCAACACACTTTTGGAAAATACATTTTGATCACAGATTTGTAGTTTATTGTAAGGAGGTACCAAAAGATTATTCTTAGATCAATAAATTTCCATAGCCACAGGGCTCTGACTCCGGCCTGCAGTGGAAGCACCTGATGCCATTTTCAGTGGCAGAAGCAGAGCTCAAACAGAGGCCTGAGCACTTATCCATCATGCAGAAGCCAAACCAGTCGGAGGGCCTATCAATCAATCCTCTCTATTAGAGTAGTCTTTAATTCCAGACAATTAATGAAATACAAAATCATTAACCCAACTGACAACATTATTTACAATTATATTTCCCAATTAACAAGAAAAAAGGAAAGATGGCTCAGCAGGTACCAGCCGCTTCTATGTCTGTGGCCCTGAGCTTGGAGCCTGATGACAGAACGGGGAGGATCTCAGCGCTGTTCTTTCTCTGTACTGCGAGTGGTCGCT
This sequence comes from Typhlomys cinereus, assembly GCA_023101885.1. Taxonomy (NCBI): domain Eukaryota; kingdom Metazoa; phylum Chordata; class Mammalia; order Rodentia; family Platacanthomyidae; genus Typhlomys; species Typhlomys cinereus. Next base: position 2,276,768 of record JALPQD010000301.1, on the reverse strand, counting down.
GTAGCTGGCGGAGCGTCTCAACAATTGCAGGACCAGCTGAGGCTTTATGAGGAAGACTCAGAAACAACAACAACAAGAAGACAAACAATCTCCTTTTGGGAGAATTGATGGCAGTGGACAAAGCAAGTTGAAGGAGAAAGAGGGACGATGTCGGGGAAAGGATCTCAAAAAACTTCAGTCTGAATGTGAAAAATCAGTGGGGTAGCACCGTGTTGTGTGTGTGTGTGCGTGTGTGTGTATGCACGCGCATGTGTGTGTGTATGAGTGCGTGTGTGTGTATACATGTAATGGTCAATAGGGTAGTTTGCTCAAATCTTGAGCCCTTTACCCATCACTTAAGTTTGACTAATCTAGGGCAGTGGACTCTATCTTCTCAATATATTTATAAAAGATACTCCACCCGCGCTGGTGCCCCTGGGCTTCTCTCTCCTCCTGCATGTGTTCCTGCTTCAGGCTCCTGCTCCTCTGTACATTCATCCGACAACTCAACGTCTTCTCTTAGAGGGTAAAAACTCGAGTGTTGATTCCCTCGCTCACACCCCAATGCCTCCATGGTTGTGCTGAGAAGAAAACAACACCCCTGGCTGTTCCATCCACTTGGGACAGTCACGTTGCTCCTGCAATAAATCTCTTGAGTGCCCACAGCTGTAGTTTTTGCTCAAGTCGGAAATCGGAGGGGGATCTCTGAACAAGCTCCCTTCACTGAGTAGTGAAGTTGCCGGCACACGCTCTTCTGAAATGCTCCTACTAGGTGACTCTGCGAGCAGTTCCTGTCTGCTTAGTGCTCCTGTCTTAGGATGCTAATTAGCATAGAGCTATGGATAAGAGCATCCACCTGAGACTTTTCATAAACAAAGATGAAAATTCTACCTTAGAACATGAGGAGAGTGAGGAGGACAAGAGAATTTCCTTGAATCTGAAGATTGGACTTTATTGGGTTTATTTTGCCACCGAGTGGAGATTCCCTTAACAGCAACAAGGAGGTGGTCATGGATGGAGGAGTAGGTGTCTTACTTCTGTGGAAAGTGCTGAGAGTGGATCCCAGCTAGTCATCTGAGGGAGATATGTGTGTGTGTGTGTGTGTGTGTGTGTGTGTGTGTGTGTGTATCCCTTACATATTTAGGTTTGTCTGATTGCTTAGCATATGGCAAGAAGTAGGAGTAGTGTGAGAGGATACGGTGTAATGCACAGCTGTGTAACTACTGTGTAGCCTGGGGAGAAGCCATACCAACATCTACCCATCTTGAATAAAAATTTAACGACAAATCAGTCTGACAATTAAGTCAGGGTCTAACTTGAGGTGCCAATGATCTTGCTGCAGCTACTTACAGAAGCAGGATGAATGCAAAGGCAACTACATCGTCAGAAAAATCCACCTGGAAAAGGTGAGACTCACGGAAGCTGCATTCACGGTGCTCTCTGCACAGACACTCCTCAGTGTCTCCTCCAGACCGCGGGACTGCCCAGTGTCCTTCCTGCTCCTTGTCAGGATGGAGGGTCCCCTTCCGCAGTGGTTGTTTACTGATTTCCTTACCTTGTCCTGGGTATCATTAATTTCAGGAACCCCTTGAAGTATTTTAAGTTGCTACACAACCAAAACACCCTTTTTAAGTCAACCTGGCAGCAAACTCCAGAAGAGCATCGTTTTTTTTTTGCAGGAGGGTAAGTGCCATATGGCAGAAGCTGGCTCTCGCATGACAGCAAATCGTCGTGCTGTCAAGATGAGGCTTGTTCCTGGGAGGAGGAAGGCATCCAGGCTATTTTTGGTGGAAGCAAGAAACCTGTTTATTGACAGGCATTGGACTTCCGCTTCATTCCAGTTTACAACAGCCTGCCATCAGCATTCTGCAGGTCACTCTGCTCTCTTCCTCCTGACCCACAGTGCATTGACACAGAAGAACTTTAGACCTGGTGCACTGGAGAAAGAAACGTCTGTCTGAAGTATATCAGCGTTTAAGAAGCATGGAGCCTGTTGAAGATGCACAGTGTCCGCATGCTCTACGACGCCCTAGGATGTGCAAACGGAGAGCGAGAGGCGACAGAAAGGAGTTCAGCCCTGTTCCCAGTCTATGGCGGGCTGTCACTGAATCCAGGAGCACTGCTAGGGTACTGACATTCTCTATCTCTTTTGCTGACTGACTCCCCTCAGGAAGAATAAACTGCCTCTTTCTACGTGGTGATTTACCTGTTCTGCTTATCAGCATCTCCTTACAAGAGCTTTGGCCTAATAAAGGAAGTCTGCTTCTTACCAGGGGTTGGGAAAATAGCTTCGAATGATTTAAATCATCTGCTCTGATCTTTCCCGTTGCCCACAACAGTCGCAGCACAAGAGTGAAAACAGTGGGGTAGTTGAGACAGAACATGGACAGTCTGCAAGATAAAGTGGTCTAGTATGTTTACGTATGTTGGACTTTTGGACCCTGCAATGTATTTCCAAAAGTACTAGATGTTCTCAAATAAAAATCTTTCTTTGTAAGAGAGAGAGAGAGAGAGAAAGAAAGAGAGAGAGAATGAAAAAGATTTCCCTCAGTACTTCACAAAAGCAAAGAAACAAAAATTATTGCACCTCAAGTTACAAATAGTTCTAGGTATCTTTTTGTTATACAAGGTATTATTTCTTTGGTCTTCTGTTTGAGGTAAAAACATACATTTATAGCCGCCATGTCTTCATTGTGAGGCACTTATATTGATTTTTGTATGTTTCTTCCACAGTTTGTTTTTCAGGGAAATGGGGAAGGTGTAGAGTCTCATATAGGCCAAGATGGCCTTGACCTCCCTAAAGCAGAAAATGATCTTGAAATTCTGGTCCACCTTTTTCTACCTCACAATGTTTTTTATATATTTATAATTTTTAAATAATTAATGCCAGTAAATTATAAAATAAGCTCAAAATCAGCATAAATTGATTTCCATAAAATGTAATTACTGTATATCATTAGTTAGTTCCTTTCAGAAATATTTTTTAATTTTAGTGCCTTTGTGTTTGTGAGTTTAAACATAAAACTGACCCAAAGAATTGATTAAAGCAAATTATAAACCCAACACTAATATCTGTTCATTAGATGAAGTATAAAGAAATGTTGGCTCAAGATTGCACAGAAGTTGATTCAGCTCCACTGCATCGATTATTTTCCTAACAGCAAAGATAATTCCCAACCCATAGAATGTTTGAAATAATCAGACATGAGACACTAACCAACAAGGATACAACTGGTTACACGTGAGGTCATCTTCTTTAAATCATATGTAAGCACTCACTGTTAGCTTAAGTTGCCCTGTCCAAACAGAGGAGGAATTATGCTTGTGTGAGTCCACTGCTTATTTAATATCATGATTTTGTTAGTTAACAAGGTCTCGAGAATGCCTCTCTCTCTCTCTCTCTCTCTCTCTCTGTGTGTGTGTGTGTCGGTGTGTGTAAATATTAGAGTCACTGGAGCATTTGTATCTTCTGTTTAAAGCTTATCCTTTACTTAGAAACTGTAAGTCAATGAAAGTACTAATTAGTGTTATTTTTTGTTTTATTTTGTTTTCAGACCATGTCTTTCAATGCATGGACCTGGAACTTGATATGTAACCCAAATTGACCTCTAGCTTCTAATTTACTTTCTTCAGCCTCCAGACCTCTGGGATCTCAGGCATCTGTCATCAGGTTCAGAACCTAAATTTTTAACTTAAACTGCATCAATTGAGTTTGTTTCATTTGCAAAGAAAATAAGTATATGCAATATATTTCTAGCATATGAATTGTGGAAGACTTACAATTAAGTTCCGGTTCAGTTTTGACCATGCCTTCCTGAGCAGATGCTCACAGCTCTGAGGATTACACATAGCATCAGTAACTGAGATACTTTATACTTGTCTTATAGGGCATCTTCCTACGGTCCAAACAATGAGGCACTTTTGTTTTATTTTTCCTTCTACTAATGACAATTTTTATTTTTTCTCTAGTGTGTATCCAGAGAGTTGTTATTTACATGCTTTTTAAAAAAGCTTCAAAGAGTAAGTTTTAGCAACAATGCCCATTAAAGTAGATGTATTTGTAAAACAAGATATCCTGGATTCTGATCTGAATGCCATTGTGGATTTGTAAGATTATAAGAAAGAAAGACCAAGTATCTGTTTTATCACAGATAGACAGAATCTATTATGCTATTTTCGTTGATATTAAGAAGCTGTAGAAAGACATGAAATTATTGCTCATATATATCTTCTTAGCTGAGTGTAAATCACTTTAGCTGAAATATATTAATTTGTTTACAATATTTTCCAATAAATTGCTTCCTTTGGATTGTATTTCCATGGATCTTTATTTTTCTTCTTTGCAAAAGTATCAAAACTTGTCATACTTTGATGTGAAATTAGGTTATTTTAAAACAGGGTATTGCTGAGAGTGGTGGTGCTGCCTATAACACTAGTATTTGTGAAACTGAGAAGATAACATTGCTGTAGGTTAGATACTGACAGGCTACATAATAAATTCATGGTCAGCATGCACTTTAGAATAAGACTTTATCTCAAACAAATAAATAGATAAATAAATACATAAATAAGCAAATAAAAATGATATCTTTAAGAAATATCCAGACTAAACTATAGATTCTGTTAGGTATTTCTATGATCTCTCAAAACAACTGGACTATTTTTGAAATGCAATCTTTAGTGTCATTTTCTATGAGATAATTAAATATCATATCATATCAATTATGACACAATTAAATGACAGTATCAAGAAAGTAGCATATATCTGACCATTTTAATTCCATATTTCTGCTAATTGAGAACAAAAATGGGAAATTTTTTTCAGTTTCAGTTTATTAAATCTAAGCATAACTTTGTAATTCCTGTACTACGTACAAAACACATGATGACATGTACAACACCAAATTAAAAAACAAGGTGATGCTTGCACATCTTGATCTCACCTTCTATAGAACTCAAGTTTCCACATAGCATGGGTGGGTTTTGGAACAAAGTCTGGTACAAGGAAAGGACAGTGGGCCAGGGCACCAAAATCTAACCACAATTTTTATTTCCCAGCCACAAAATTCAAAATTCATCATTCTACTTCTGTGAATAGGTTTTTCACGCTTTTTACCTATAAACTTGATTTATTTATTCATAAATTCATTTTAATATCTTTCTAAACAATAGGTTTCTAGAACCCTATGAATGTATCTAATCTAATTAGCAATACATTTCTAGACCTATTTATTTCATATATATGTACATCTATGTGTTCATATATTAAGTAAAAACACTGTAAGTACTTCAGTTTTTAGAATAAAATGCAATTATGCCTTCAGAATATGATGGTCTATAGAACATCATAGCTATCCTTGATCAGACTGCACATGAAGATTCCTAGTAAATTAGGGTTTTGGTTAAATGGGAAACCTGGAGACTCTTATTTTAACAAGGAGGTGAGTACAGTATGGAACCTTTTCTCAAGTGCTTCATTGTTTCACACCTTCGTTAAACTGATATGGTAAGATGGATTCCTCATGAATGGAAATGATAATTTGTGTTATGCAAGTTGATGCTAAAGGCCAGCTGGAGGAGGGCTTGTCAGCAGAGAACATGACCAACAAGAGAGAAGACAAACCACAAACTAACTTCCTGTGGAAATGCTTACCACCTCTTTCTATTAATTTAGAGTAAATGCTAAGATGATAAAATGTTTTCAGCCTATCAGAAAGGTGGTAATAAACTGATAAACAGCACATTTTGCATTTTGCCACATATTGAATTTTCTCTGTTCACCCATCTCTGTTCTGAAAATAATTAATATAATAATTAATATTTAGGAAAAATTAGTTAAAAGATTAATGATTTCAATGGCCTTTTCAAAGTCTGCTAAAAATAGAAAGAAAGACACAAATCAATGAGAAGTTCTGTAATAACTAATTATAAAGTTCCACATAAATGTATGCAATTAAAGAAAACAGCCAAATTGATGATTTAAAAGTGCATAATTAAAAAGTAAACACGATAGTAACCACTAAGCAGCATTCAAAATAAACAACAGAGATTTGACTTCTCTAAGAATTACAACAGCAATAATGAGAACTGTAATGAGAATCCTTTTCACATTCAATGTATTGGCTGAAATGAAGAGTTGTGAAAAATTAAGTGTGATAAAAGGTGTCAAGTGAGGAGACCTAGAACCCGATTTTGGTTTTCTTTTAGTTCTTTTTAAGTATGTTTCTCCACATGTATATAGCTTTCTTAGGTGGCCCAGTGGAGCTCTCATGTGATCTAGTCATAGTGGCCATTAGCTCTAACTATAGACAGGCTGGGTGTCTAGCTGAGCAATGTTTCTGCTTAACTGGAGTTGCTCACCCCCTGTTCCTCCCCTTACCTAGAGGTCCATGGGTTGTCCCCAGGTGTTGTGGGTAATACAGGTTGCAATTCAAACTGCTCACAGAGGGACAGGAGTGGGGGAGAACCAATCCCTGTGCACCAAAAGTGTTGGCTCTCAGCCAATCATGTAACTACTAAGTTGGAAGCCCCCTCTCCTTGCCAGTAAGCTATAAAAACTTCACCCAGACAAAGTGCCACGCTTTTTCCTCTATATGGCAGTGCTGGTGTCGCTGGGACGTGAGCCCAGGTTCGAACCTGCAAATAAAGTCCTCATGAGAATTGCAGCAGTATTGGTTCCTTGTTGATTTTTGGGACCCCAGAATCTGGCCACAACACAAGCATTCATACATTTTCAGCTACATGTTAGAAAAATCTTAAGGGTTTACAAAGAGATGTGTTTTGGACTGATAATGATTGAATTGTTTGCAAATGAACAAGGAAAGAAGGAAGAGAAGGCTATAGGGAGGGATGGAAAGAGCAGAGAGAGGAAAGGGAGGAGGTTTAGAAGGTTTAGAAACAATCCAATTTTCATCTATTTTTCACACTACTTTTTTTATTAAAAATGTAATTATACATTTAAAATTTTTTTTTACCAGTTCCCTTCCCTCCCTCCTCCCCCCCCCCGAACCCCCTTCTCCCCCTCCTCTCCCTCCCCATCCCCCAGTGCCTCCCCCTCAATTCCCAGAGAGTCCTTTATTGTGTATGCCTGACTCTCCACTGGGTCCTCCTCTCCGATGACATATAAGGACCCAGTGGCATTTCCATATGCCCTTTCTCTTGTTCCCCTTAAGCATAGGAGCACTACTATGGCTGTCAATCCCTTGCCTCCAGGGATCTCGGTGCCCTTAACAGATGCTAGACTTTATGAGGGCAACAGTGCGCTGGACATTGCGCAGGGCATGCAAAGTCCCATTATGATTGCTTTGGCCCCAACTATTGTTGAGAATCTTGCAAATCGTTGTTCCTCCCATCCTTTTGCTCTTACAATCTTACCGCCCCCTCTTCAGCAAATGTCCCTGAGCTCCAGGATGGGGAGAGATTAGGCTGGCCTAGTTCTATGTGATTTATATAGAGTCTCTGAAGTTCTGGATTGTGGTTTGTTGATTTTCTTTTGCAGTTTTGCTATTCCTGCAATGCCCTTCACTCCATCCTGCTGGACACTGTATATCACCCCCTGGCCAGAGACAAAAAGCTGTTAAACTGGAGTCTTGTTATAATAGCACATTCAAGGGTAGATGTAATAAGAGTAGGAAACCTCACTGAGGGAGGGGTCCATCACCCATTTGCAAAATGATTACTTTTTATCTGCTAGACTATATGCCCTCCCCTTCTGGTGAGATCAGGAAAGAATGTCTGTGAACTTAACCAGGTTTCTCATTACTTACTTGCAGACCTTGATGGAGGCCTATTTTCTCTGCTGTAACATGGTCCCCTCTCTCCTTGTTTCTGGTGTGGCCCTCCTACCCCATCTCTCTTTTCATAATCCTTGCAATTACTGTGTTACATAGGTTTACTTTTGAGTGTCTCAATGTGGGCTGGGTGAGTTTGGTACTAGGAGCCACCTATTAGGGAGTACATACGGCGCTTAATTTTCTGGGTTTGGGATACTTCACTTAATATAATTGTTTCTAATGACATCCATTTCCCAGCAAATTCCAATAATTCATCATTTTTGATGGCTGAGTAGTACTCCATTGTATAGATGTACCACTGTTTCCTTATCCACTCGTCAACTGTCGGACATTTAGGTTGATTCCATGACTTTGCTATTGTAAACAATGCTGCTATGAACATGGTCGAGATTGTGCTATCGAGGCGAACCTCTGCTGCATGGGAGGTTATTCCCAAAAGTGGGATAGCAGGGTCATATGGCATTTCAATCTTTAATTTCTTTAAGAATCTCCAGACGGCTCGCCAGAGTGGCTGTATGAGCCTGCATTCCCACCATCAATGTAGGAGAGTTCCCTTCTCTCCACATCCTCTCCAGCACTTGTTGTTTGTATTGTGGATTTTTGCCATCCTGACCGGGGTGAGATGATATCTCAGGGAAGTTTTGATTTGCATTTCCCTGATGGCTAAGGAAGTGGAGCATTTTTTAAGATATTTGTTAGACAGTTTAATTTTTGTAATTATTTAGTCACATTTATTTGAGAAATATTTGCTGAATACTCATTATACATTTAAATTGGTTATTCATTGCTTGTTAATGCCATAGTTTATTTCTGTATCTCCATTTCTGCAAAATACCCATTGCCATATAATTTCTTTGTGAAAGTGTTTTTAAAAATTTTTAAGTTATTTTATTTTTCTAGTTTTACAAACGTATTGAGCACTTGTCCCTGCTTTATTCCTTCCATTCTCCTTTCTTCATTACATCCCACTCCATCCACCCTCCCGCCAGTTTGTCTTCATGGACCCTATGTCCTGTCTATTCTTCTTTTAAATTTTTCTACTTTGACCAGCATATTAAATACTTATCCCTGCTTCCCTCCCATCCCTCCATCAATCCCCCCTCCTACCTGTCTGCTCCTATGGATTCCAGTGTTGCCCCTGGCCCTTCTACTCCTGAGAGGGTTCCTCTATGGCACACCTCAATGATAGAGGCATTTCTCTTTACTCATCCAGCGTCAGTGCCAAGGTTTCCACTGTATATTCTTATCTCTTTTGATATTCTATGGGGGCATGCTGGTATGTCAGTCATTATGCAGGTCTCCTAGGGACAAGTCTCACTGTAGGAGTTTCTTAGATGCAGCAGACGTGCCTTGAGTGGAAGGTCTTGTCCAAAGGTGAACCTTCTCATCTTTAAGTTCTTACATCCCCACCTCCCCTCTTCTGTGAGGTTCCCAAAGCCTTAGGATAGGGAGATTGGGTCAGCCTGATTTTGGGTGAGCCCTGCTGAGTTGCTGCCACTCCACGTTATAGCAGCCACTGCTGGGCACTTATTGCTCCACTTCTGCTCTAGACTGCCTCCTGTCAGGGTGCGGAGATTCTCTGTCTCTAGTAGAAGCAGTTTTCTAGGCTGAGTGCTAAGTGCTCTTCAAACCTATGAGTATAATAGTAGCTATTGGCAGAGTAGGTTGGTGTACTGTCCTCCCACCTATAGGTTCATTGGGCATCTTTCCCTACTGATCTACTTCCTTCCCCTTTAACAGTAACAGGAATGTTACTTGAGTAACATCAAATAGTTGTTGCTTGTCTCCTTGATGCTCATGCTGCCATTACACGGTGGTCACTTGCTGCCATAGTGATTTTTACGGCAACTTGCAGATCTCACGAGCTGATGAGGCCTGTGATTATTTCTCTCCCCCGTAGCTACTATAGTATTCCACGGCATTGTGTAAGGTATCTAGCGAGGACGAAGTTTTCAGGCCAGTTCTAGCTGACATGTTTTGCCCATGTTCTGTGATCCTTATGTGTTTTATCTTCAGTAATAGGGTCTTACTGACAGTTTGATGGCAAGCAACCAAGAGAAATGGCAAAAGTCTACAATGTTTGGAGGCCTTTGAGACCTCTCTGACCAACATTTTTCAAGAAGGGTCACATTCCTGTTACCTGTAGCATTATTTTGCCACTGAGTTCCAAGTGGATCAGCTCAGGGCTTTCCCCCCCCATATTCCTCCCTATGTGCTCTTCTACAGAGATTGCCCTTTCTAGTTCCTTTTTGAAGACTTTTTTTTTGACATACTCCTATCATAGGATGTTCCTTTGGGGTTACTTCCCATAATCTTAGGGTTTTTCGGTAAGTCCCTCTGACCCTCATATCTCCTATCCCCTCATTCCCTGCTATGTTTGTTTCCCAATTATTCCCTCTCTCACCCTACTTGTCATGGTATTTAAAATGCTTCACCCTAACCATTCCTTCCCCCCTTCCCACTCACTTGTCTCTTTCAAATATTCTGGCTCTTACATTGACAAAGATATCAATGTTTTTCATGCTATTTTTAATCTGTGTAATAGAAAGCTAGATTATTAGACTTTAAAGATAAGCCACAAATTATGTAAATAAATGCAAATTTTGCAAGAACTTTTACATGATGACCATACTATATACATATATTTATAGATAGCTAATTAATAAGTAGTATATGTTGTATGTGCATGGAATGTGAAGTATTTATAAAAAGAATGATGAGTTAGAGAGTACATTCTCTGAAGATGAAGCTCAATTATTTGTTGGTATGTCAATGTCACATTCAATTTTGTCAGAGATGTTTAGATTTTAAACTTTGTTTCTCATGCTACAATTCTGATTATACCACTGGATACACATTCAAAATTCCTGAAACATTTGATGATATGTTAAAAATAACTTCATATTACTTTTGTTAGATATTAAATTAGATTGACACAGTATTAAACATGTATCATTATTAAAAGATCTGATCTTAAGTGGTAAAAATATACAGTGGGTTTTTTATTTTAAAAAATATACATTTATCAAAACTGTATTATTTCAAAAGATTTAAAATAGGAGAACACTTACAGAAAATTGCAAAAGGGAAATAAAATTCCTGAAGTACAAGCAGAAATGTAACATTACAGAATATCTTATGCAATATAAAGACAGAAATAAAAAGTTGAAAAAATTTAAAATTGAAAGAATTTAAAATGCATTTATATATTATGTATTTCTAATAGTAAAAGGAGAAATATACATAATTATCTGAAAAAATATTAGAATGCATGAATGAATTATCAACAAATATCAGTGAATGTATATGACTTGATTCTATATGAAAATACAAATAAGTTCATTACAGAATAGCTTTGTACATTTAGTGTGTTTGTAGTTCAAGTTAGTAATAATTCTATTAAGTGAAAATTATTCTAATATTCTCCCAACAAAATAAATACTAAAAAGTACAGGAAATATAGAACATGCACAAATGTGTTCATTTGCTTATGTATACAGCGTTAGGTAGTCAGTGTAATAATCTATAATATAACACTCAGAACTATATAACTACATATAAATATATGAATGTACATTTCCATATATATTTACACATTAAATATATAAGTATATGGATATGGATCAACTGTATAAGTTAGTATCGGTATAATTTTTTATTTATAGCAAATAATTAAATTTAATCCCCTAATTAGCAACATTAAATATGTTGATTCTTTTGAAATCACAAATTAACCTTTACTCCAGAATTTATAAGCTAAGTAAAAATAAAAAATACAAAAGGACAGTACTAATAATCTTCAAAACAGTCAAATTATTCCTATATTACATAGTTCTTGTCATAACAGATAAATGCCAAAATATATAAAAACCAAGTACTGTAGCAAGCATATGTTGAAACATTAAAGTCATCAGTGGATAAATAATGTGAACAATTCATTTTAGGAAAATTTTATATATACAATGTTGAAACATTAGCAACTATTTCTCCCTAGTTTTTGCAAGTATATTAATTTATGAGTCATTTTATTCTATCAGGTACAAAAGAATGCATGCTAACCTCTTTAATATAAGTGGGTAACCTCTGACAAGGATGTACTGATGTCAGATTAATCAATCATGCAATATTTAAGGAATACTTCATCTAACATCATCCACATTTTAGAATTGTAATCATAGGAGTTTTAACCTAAAAAAAATCAGCTGTATTTCAATGATTTTCTTCATGGATATTAATCCTTGTGTATCCAGAAACAGCAAAAAATTTCAGAAAATGAGCAACATTTTTTCCGCAAAAGCATTTTATTTCTCTTGTTAAGAGGTTAGACTTCTAAAACAAATTTTGCTTTACAAAAAAAATCTGATTACTCTCTTTTAGTATATTTGAATGCTCATGAAAAAATATTTCAAGGCAATTATTCATACTGGAATTAAATTTTATATGTGCGCAATCATTCTCATTTTAATAAAAATATAAATCTCACATGATTTAAAGAACCACAATGGTTCTTAATATTTTAAACTGTCTAGTTTTACGAAATGTTACACTTTGAAAGGGCATGATGTTAACAAATGAATTGGCCTTTACCAATTTGCTTAGACAAGGACATTATTTGCAAAGTCCTATGAAATTATCACTGTTGGCTGTGTTGGCATACATGGCAACCACTGGGACACAAGTGACCCATAAATTAGCATCTGATGAGGTGAAATTAAATAAAATTAAAAGTTTCAGGTTTTAGAAGTAATATTTTGAGTCTTTAATGTCCAAATTTAGCTAATGACTACAATATTAAATAAAACATGAATAAAGCATTTCTATACCTGAAGAGTTTATTGGTTCAATGCAAACAAGCAGATGTTGTGATTCATACTTTGTGTATATACATCAGACTGATTGAAACTTTCTTCATTTATTTAGCTTCTGACCAAGTATATAATTGTTTGAGCTAGACAGCTTTCTTCCATAAATGATATGATATGACACAAATGAATTATTAATAAACACCTCAAGAAAGTGAGAATAAGACTACAGTTATGAAAACCACAAGAGGAAACCTAGGGTTTCATTACTGGAGGAAAGACCATGTGTCCTGAACAAGTGCCTCAAGCATTTCTCTAGTCAGAACTCAGGGTTTTAAGAGCAACTCGAACTCTGACACGCAGAAAACATCTGTGCAGCCCGATTCCATGCACTTGGGAGAACTGGTCACTCTAGTTCTAACTTAAAAGATACACAATTTGTTACCCATAAATTGCATATGTAGAATATACAAAATCCCATGTTAAAATGATTAATTTAATCAAGAAGTACCACATACTTCTGTGGCTTCAGCAGCAAGCAAGCACCCCAATACATTTAGGAAACTGAATATTGTACAAGATGAAATGAATGGCAGCATGAGAAAACTAATGGAGGCAGTCCACAATCAGGGAATAATTTGGAATAAGTATCCTCATAATGACTCCTGATATAACTCAATCCAAATGAGATGTTGACAATATATTGCATAGATTGTTTCTGTGCTCAGACATGAGGCCTCACATGTTGGTAATGAAGTAAGAGATAGGGTACAGATGGCACTTTCCATAGCATATGTCACACAAGTAATTTTCACACATTATTTAAGGACAAATTAACTAATGACTCTGTACTTTGTCCTATTCCATAATAATGTACTTGAATTTTTAGTCAAAATTATGTTGCACACTTTATACCTTTTGACAACCATTAAGAGAGGCTGTGTAAGATTTGAACGGGAAATGTCCACTATTGGATCATGAGTTTGAAGTATTGGTTCCCAGCTGGAAGTGTGGTTTAGGAAGGTTATGGAATCTGTACTAGGTGGGGACTTGTTACATAGAGTATATCATGGAGGCAAGGCATGAGGTTTCACAGTCTAGTCTTTCTCTCTCTCTCTCTCTCTCTCTCTCTCTCTCTCTCTCATTCTGATGGTAGATGAAATGTGAGCCAGTCTCCTGCTTCTGACAGTATGCTTTCCTTGCCCATTGCCTTGCATTGTCCACTATGAATTCTATTCCCTCTTGAATAGTAAGCCAAAATAATAAAACCTTTCTTCATTAAGTTCATTGAATCAGAGTATTTTATCTCAGTGACTGAAGAGAATCTGGACTGGTGATGAAAATGGATGACATGCAACTTGGATGCAAGTTCAGCCTTCCTTTGTAGGTGTCAGATCATGCAGCAATTATGCACCATGGCTTTTACAGTCTCTCAGCAAACACTTGTTCCCTAGCATGAGCATCATTAGTAGTCTAGCTGGAAAGTACTATTTAGAGAAAACAAATTGAGTCTTCAATGTTGGACTACATGGAGATATATAGAGTTGTTCTGATATCCCTGCAGATGACAAAAATATGAGTGAAAAATCATTAAATGACTGACTGAATATAAATTTTAATTATTGTATTATATCAAAAATATTTCAAAATAATTTTGTGAATATTTCATAAAGTTCTTTATTCAGATCATAGACAATTAAGTAAATTCACAAAGGAATACCTTTGTAATTACATCAACATTATATATGTATGTGTGTGTGTGTGTGTGTGTGTGTGTGTGTCTTCGCAAGACATGATTGTTATAGGGTGCTGTGAAGTCTAATATTACTTATAGCTGTTGTAATAGAAGTCTAACATAAAGTCCCAGAAGGTAGAGAGTGATTATTTCTTGACTCCACATGTTTTGTTTGGTCAAGGCAATATATTTTAAGAAATACTCTGAAACCATTGATGTTTAAAATATACATTGAAATTGATGAAAATTTTAATCTTTATTATGTCTGTTGTGTAGAAATAAAAATGGACCCACCCTCAGAGACAGAACTGCTGGAGACAGCTGAGTCTGGCCAGCCAAGAGGAGACAAACTCCACTACTCTAGAAGTGAGTTCAGGATCGGCATTTAATTATAAGTAAGATGGTCAGGCCTAAGATTGTAGCATGTTACATATTAAAGACTTCATTGTCTAATATTAATTTAGAATTAATTTTTGTGCATGGTGACAAGGATGGATCCAGTTTTAATTTTCTGCATGCAGATATCCACTTTGGCCAACACCATTTGTTGAAGATGCTGTTCTTTTTCCATTGAATTTTTTGGGCCCCTTTGTCAAAGATCAAATGGCTGTAATTGTCTGGGCTTATATCTGGGTTTTCAAATCTTATCCACTGATCTTTCGAGCCAGTACCAGGTTGTTTTTATTACTATGGATTTGTAATATAGATTAAGGTTTGGTATGGTGATACCTCCAGCAGTGTAAGAGCAGATTGTAAGAGCCTAAAGATGGGGAGGAGCAATGACATGCAAGGTACTCCACAGGTTAGGGTTGCAATAGCCATAATTGGACTTTGCATGACCTTGCACAATGGCTGACATGTCAGTAACCCCCCAAAGTCTAGCATGGATTACAGGGGAGAAGTCTCCAGGCAGTAGGATCCTTAGAGGCAAGAGTTTAACAAACATAATAGAGTTTCCATACCAAAGGGGAGCCCAAGAAAGGGCTCCAGGCTATGCTACTGAGTCCAGAGGAAGGTTTGGCATTCACACAAAAAGAATGCTCCCAGGGATGGGAGGGAGGAAGGGGGAGGCACTGGGACAAAGGGGAGGAAGGAAGTAGGTGAAAGGAAGAGAAAAAGAGGAGAGTGAAAGGGGGACTAGGGATGGAAGGAGGAAGGGAGAAGACGAGGTACTTATTGAGCTTGTATGATTGGGATAAAAAATATGTGGGAGAAAAAAAAGACTGCATTGTATGACAATTTAGAACTGATATAATACCATCACTATCACAATAAATACAGAATTGCATTTAGCATTTTTATTTGAAACTTAGACAATGTTTTATATATTCTACAGGAAATATCATCAACTTTACAATATCCTTTTCAGACAACTGTCATGTACTCATGATTTTATTACTCAGTGAAGGGATATGTGGCCCAGAATCAGTTTTATTTTCAAACTGAGGTACAGATCAACACTGTTACTCAGAAAATGGAGCAAACAAAAGAGAAATCTAGAAACTGGATAAACAGAGATCAATGACTTATGTCAAGGCAGACACATTGTTAAAATTAGTAGGTAGGGAAGCCTTATTTATATTCACATACATCTATTCTACAAGGAAGGAAGATATTTCCAATAAAACTTTAGATCTAGGGAAGGCAAATCAGTAATAATAACTCAATAATTCTCTATGTGTGAGGGATAAAGAGTGTGTGTGTGTATGTGTGTAAAAGTGTATGTGTGTGTGTGTGTGTAAGTATGTGTGTGAAGAGAGAGACAGAGTCACAAGAGAAAGAGCCATCATTAATAATTATATTTCAAACTGGAAACAGCACTTTCAAAGAAACAATTATAAGAAGTTTATTTTTGCTATTAAATAATATCAGTGCAATCATGAAAATCATCATATTTTTTAATTTCCCACATAGTAACCAAAGCTAAAAAAAACAAGCAATAATACATATCCAAAAGCACCTTTAATTGCATTGTGTAGCTTTAATATCTCAAAGCACACTTTAATAACCTGGAGTATTGGAGGCATCTTTCAAAATGTCAATTCAGTGCCTATCACAGCAGAGGTAAACAAAGCACAGCCCATGTGCCACGTGCAACCCAATCCCAAGCTTTAATAAAAGTGCAACTAGATATGTTTCTGTATGTTTGTTTATATTGCTCTGTTTAAAGCTTACAAAGGCTTTTAAAAATAGTAATGGACCTCTAGGCTATTATGTAAAGGATTATTTGAGAGAACATTTGCTGCAGAATTTTGTGAGAAAAATCTAGTTATCTTCCAAACATTGTGGTTAAAAAAATAAAATAAAAGTCAAACAAATTAGTTCATATGTTACCAAAGAAAAGAATAAAAATGTTGATAGGAGATTTTTTAGACCTGTTTCACACAAACTTCCACAAGTATTCTCAGAACTTTGGTAAGTGATTTTTGTTTTAATTAAGATGAAATTGTTTATAGAATTGACTATATATGACACAGTATATGGTCCTGAAGAGAAACAGCCACTGTGAATCTCTTTGGAACAAGAACTGTAATTTTCATATAGAAACTGGTATTTGCCCTCTTTTTAATCCTTTCCATGTCTCCCCTATTGTCTCTACATAAGTCCTTATGCACCTGCATGTACTGAAGAGCTTCCACACCCGGCACTGCAGTGTTCCAGTCAGGCTTGTGCATGCAGAACTAATTGATAATTCATTTGTAATATACTATAAAAATCCAGGACACAGTTTTCTAGCACCTGAATCTGATTTTGTTTTCTTGCAGAGAATAATCATAGACTAATCTCTTATCCTGAATCATCATAAGGACTTTGTGTTAAAAATACCTCTCTGGCTTTATTCCAGACATTGGTTTTCCAACAAGCAAATATCAAACCACATAACCATTCAAATGTTGATCATGCTGACTGAACAGCCCCTTAAGAAATGAAACATGATCTTGTAGGTAATGTAAAATATTGATGTGTCATGGGTGCTTTTAGTCACTAAACACAGATTTTTTAAATTATTTTTACTTATTCAATTGTGCGTGTGTGCGTGTGTGCGTGTGTGTGTATGTATATATGCGTGTGTGTGTGTGTGTGTGTGTGTGTGTGTGTGTGTGTGTGTGTGTGTGTAGAACCACAGGTGAATTCGGGAACCACCATGGACCGCCTCCACCTCCTCCTTGTTTATTCTGCCCCAGGATTCTCAGGCTCCTCCCTACCAGGACCAGAAATGCAGGCTGCCCCACCTTCTGCCCGTCGTCTATATCCGAATTCAGGACCTTCCACCTGCAAGGCAGAGGCTTAATTCCTGAGCCAAACCCCTAAAGACAGCTTTTCATGAGAAAGAACTTTCCTTATGTTCCTTACATAATGCTCAATAATGATGTAAACTATCCATCTCTGTCTACCCTCCATGTTTTGTATGGATTGACCTGTTTTTTTCTGCTTATTGTTATGACTCATGAACCTGTTGTCTTGAAGTCTCATTCTGACACATGTCTCACAAATAACATACTGCATAAAAAGTCAAAAATTTACCATCAGAAATAAATTATATGACTCAGAAGTAGTATACATTTAATTTGGTCATGTATCACTGGCCTCAAGTAATCTCAAAGTTCCATGTTGTTTCATGCTGTATTCTTATTCAAAATGTTAGCTAAAGCTAATGTGCCAGATACATAAAATGAAATGTATATCAATTTACTCCTCTGCCTTTGCATAGGACATTATACTGGACCATTTTACTTCCAATGAAACTAAGAACATTGATAATATTTCCTAGACATGATTTCTACCACTTAAGAGACTCAAACATCAAACACATTTCAGGCATCATTGAACAAAGAGGAACTTAGAATATAAAACTGGTGCTGTGTTTTGAAAATATCAGAAATTTCCAGTGAAGGAAAGAACTCTGGAGAGCTATAGATCACATATCATGACCTAAAATTTCATGCCCATTGAACCAGAACTTAACAATAAGGAAGTTTAATTGCTCATACTAGAGCTATTCTCTAATTCTTTAAGATCAATCATTCATGAGCTGAGATTTATCAATTGCAGACTTGGCATGAAAGGTGGTACTCCTAAGTGGGAAAGTACAACATGCATTTTTGAAAACATGAATGGAAATGTAATACTAGTTTCAAAGTTAACTTGGATCTCTATTTTCCCCTGTGTAGGATATATCTGTTCACATCTTTTAAATCATATTTTTTGATAAATATAACATAGAAGTTCCTTGTCTGGTTATATCTTACATCCTTCTTGCTCGCTCATTCTTCTTTAATTCCCCTCAATCCTATCCACTCATTTCCTTCCTCCTTTATATCTTTCTCCCATTTCTCCCTTTCTACATCCTTATCATCTTGATCTTTTGTCTCCCTCGTGCAAGGTCCTCCTCTATCTCTACCTCTCTTCCACCTACACACACACTTAGAAGTCCTTTCCTAGCTCTTTACTTCTAGTTATAGGTTTTGCTAGTTAAGTGCATTAATTTGAAAGTTTAATCCCAATGATCACACATAAGAGATTTATCTTTCTGTCTGGAATGTACTTCTTAATATAATATTTTCCAGTTCTATCCACTTACAAGTGAATTTAATTTCATTGTTCTTGACAGCTGAATAGCATTGCATTGTGTTTCTCTGCCATATATTCATCATCTATTTATCTATCGATGCACATAGACTCTGATTCCATGGAGAAAGGGAGCTGGAACTGAGCTGTAAGTTTCTTCCTTGCTGGAGAAATTCAAAGCACCAGAAGGAACTTTGCAGACTGCTGGAGGAGAAAAGCAACCAATGGTATTACCTAGCTGTGATGCCACAAGCTACAGTCACAACCACCTTGTCAAGAGGTGACCATTGGAGCAATAGTGGCAGGAATGTTACTCAATGAATTGCTATTTGAATTTGTGGCCCATTTTCAGAAAGCAATACGTGCCTAGTGCGGTAAACCTGGGAAAGATCCTATGTAAGATGAGGCCATCAGTCCTAGATGGAAAGAAGAGACTGAGTGGTAGCTCCAAGTAGTTGATATTGAACACCCGTATAAATACTTACCATTTTACCCACAGGTTAAAGCAATTTCCAGCTTTCAACAAAGAAGCATCCTTTTGCAAAGGACAACATTTAATGCAGAGAATTACAACTGACCAGATAAAAGAACTAAGTGACTTGGATCTAAATCAGAACATCTGATTTACCTCCTTCCCAAAGCTCATGGGATGCTATGAAA
The DNA here is from genome assembly GCA_023101885.1 of Typhlomys cinereus. Lineage (NCBI taxonomy): Eukaryota > Metazoa > Chordata > Mammalia > Rodentia > Platacanthomyidae > Typhlomys > Typhlomys cinereus. Next base: position 2,257,230 of record JALPQD010000301.1, on the reverse strand, counting down.
GAGAGTGTGGTAAGAACGTGCGATCCAGAGCTGGGATGGAGTGTTGCCAGACAGTATCCTCTGGAAGTGACAGAGCATCTACTTCCATAAAACCCTCTATGAGATTTGGCCGTTCAGTATCACTCCATGGAAGGGAAAAGATCAAGGTGCTTTTAAAAATAATACTGAGGGTTAATTTAGGATGGGGAGAGGAGTTGCTTTCTTTAATGGTATACCCACTCACATGACTCCCTTCTCCAGTAAGTGCCCGACGCTTGCCAATATAAGCATCCCAGATGAAACCCAGTGGGTCAAATACAAAAAGACATAAACATAGGTGAGAGTATCTTTGGCTGTGAAGAGGTATGCAGTGGGAAAAGGAGTGACTGAGTAGTCAGAGATAAAGATGACATAAATTCATTGTATTCATGTATAAAAATGACAAAGTGTGAAAACTTAAAAAAGAGTTGGCTTACACGTAAAGAAGAATGTTTACACTTTTGCTTTGTATTTTAAGGCCACATCTGAAAAATGAACAATTTAATGTTTGCTTCTTTTTAACTTAAATATCATTTTAAAATAGATTCCAATGAATGTCTTCATTTTTTGCTCTATGGTTTAGTCGCAGGCTATAGAGCAAGTCAAAGGCCTTGCTAGTGCAATTTTGAATGCGGATGCCTTCACATGACATTTATTTTAATACACCAGCAACCCACAGCAAGCATATTATCCTGAGGAAAGACTGTTTCATAACAGTATAGGGAAGCTATAATGCCTCAAACACACAGATTGAAGCATTCCAGAAATATAAAGACTATCTTTAAGGGAGTCATCTTCCACTCTCAAGAAAAAGCAATATTTATTTTAGTTAGGCCAAGCAATCCTAGTTTACAGACAAGTTTTGTCATAAAATTTTATTTCTGAATCTGTTACTTGGGATTCTAAACTTGTTTTCTCACAAGGGTAATACAATGTTATGTTTAGTAGTTTTACTTCACACAAAATTCCACTTAACCTGTGTTGTATCTGAATTAAATTATCACTATTATTCCTCTGAATCTTAGAATGTTATGAAGTGTACCTAGACATATCCGAAGGAGTGAAAGAGAGAAAAGAAGCCATTAACTGCTGAAATAAAACAAAGGTTGTTCTCAGCTTCTTTCTACATACTTTACAGTCCTCCGCAACCTCTCGAGGCTGCTCACCTCCTGCCAGTGCCCTGTACCATCTGCAGCTTTCAGAATAGATCACACCGCTGCAAGACTAGCACAAGAAGCAGAACAGCAGAATACCATTTTCCTTCTCTGTCCATAATAGAAATAGCTTTCAAAACTGCTGACGAACAATACTGTCCACTTATATATTTGTGGCTAGTCATACCAATGTTTCAATGAGAAACCCATTAGATTATCTCTAAAAAGAAAGAGAGATCTGGATTCTGTTTACATTTATATTTGTGTTAATAGACTTAGCACTTCCTGTGCCTTTTTCAGGAGGTACTTCTGCTCATTCATCAGTGGATGTTGTATAGTATTTCTACCTGGAGAAAAGAGAGATGCTTGTTAAGGTTCAGGAAGTAATTAAACTTCACAAGTCTCTGAAAGATAAAACTTAGGAGATTTGCAGACCTCCTCCCCAAGGTTCTATAAGCAATAAAGAATTTCTGGATGGAAGAAATACTCCAAACTGCCTAGCTGCTGGCATGTCTAGCAGAACTCTGAGGACACAGCTTCCATGAGTTTTCACCCTTATCGGGGTTGGCGTTTAGTGTTACAGCGGCCAGAACATAACCCTCTTCCATACTCCAGTAAGTAACACCAGTGCATTCCCAGGTTCATCGTGTTGGACAGTAATGGAGTTGTTAATTTGGCCAGTCATAGAGCCTTATGTGGGATGAGTAGCTTTGTGTTTGCACCTCCCCAGAAGTATCACAGCAGAGGAGCTTTCAAACTGTATTGCTTCATGTACATATTAATCTACAGATTGTGAAAAGCTACACACATTTAAATTACAAATGTACTCTAGGGATTTTAAATATAAATTGCTAATATAAAACAAGCACAATATTTTACTGAACATATTAACAATTACGTTTTGAGTTTCATGGATTCTGACAAAATTCAATATTCCATTCATTTTTACTGTTTTTTGTAGTCTAACTGAGATAATTAAGTTCAATGGTAAAACTTTCCACTTTAAGAATTCATCTTCTGAGCTTGCTTTTGTGTTGATATCATCTATAAACATCAAAAAGTTGTAGAACATTCAAATTTATAGGTTAAACTATGAGAATATGTATACTAATATATTTATTTATAATTTCAAAAAATACACAAAATTTATCCCAGGTGATAGAATTCTATGCAATGTATTTATATCGGCAGTGACATTATGCACTTTCCTGCTGAATGGGAAGCCTGGGCATCAGTGGATTAGCCCGAGTCCCAGCTCCTGCCTCTGCCATTGAATTGAACATGAAGCAGGTGCACTGAACTCTGTGCGCCAACAGAAGTTTAAGGAAAATAGAAATGTTCAACCTTGACCCTTAATAGCGCCTCAGCCAGAGAGAAATGGAAATAGAAAGCAGGAGTATCTTTGACTTTCTGGAACCAGGAGTTAACTTTTGGGGATCTGAACTCCACAGAGTTACAGACAAGTGTCAAATTTGGGTTGAAGACGACAAATGGGACAAGGTTTCAACAACTTAGAAGATTCTTTTTTTTGTTGTTTTTTTTTTAAATGAAAAAATAATTTTGAGCTCAGGGATAGAGAGAGTTTTTTTTTCTTTTTGATTGCTGAACACAATAGAGCACAGTTCAGTGTGAACCTAAGTTTTATATGCTCTCCTAAAACAAAATTCATGTGCTTCTCAGGAAACTCAGTTTTACAGATGTCTGCAACCAAACCCCTTCCTCTGAGGGGACATTCTTCCTTAACCTGCATCTGCCCCAGCTCACATTTTTTTCACATGCAGCTGATAACATTGTTACAACTTGAAGACATTTCAAGCCGCTCTCATTCTGTTTCTTCTTAAGTCATTTATATTTAATTCTTCTCCTGCTGTGTGATTGGAAGTAGGTGAACCCTTCTTTCAACTTCAAAAAATCTGAGGCAATACCTGAAGAAAACAATCTGAGGCAACATGGTTTATTTTGAGGGGAGGAGAGTATGGAAAGATCACGCAGAAAGATCAAGGTCCCATCCAGTAACCTCCATGCATCAGCCATTTATTGCGCCTTATCAGTGTACATTCCTCCCAAAAGCTGTTATGCTTGGAATGATTCTGCCACACACAAGCCTTGCAAGGGACACTTCATATTCAAACACAACCTCCAGGAGTGTACAGCATGCAGAAAATATTGTGGGAAATGTCATTATGGTCCATTGTAAAATATTTAGACTCTGAATTTAAAAAAATCTTTGTTCATATAAGGCATTTTCTGAAGAAACATTTGACTGATTGCTTAATGGGATTATATTGAAATATACATATAAATACATATTTACACATGCATATGTCATGGTACAAGTACATATAATTGAACTATTGAAGATACTCTAAAGTTGGTGTAGGAAAAATAAATATTAATGAAAATTGTAAAAGAAGTGAAAATAACAAACTAACACTGGCAGAAAAATAATGATAACAAATAAACTGCATGAACATATGACTCAATAAAGGATGTAAATGAAAAATCTGTAAAGTATGAATCCCCTGGAAAAATCAAGCACCATGAAGGATCTGGACATCATTCCAAGGTTTCCCAACAGGTGGGGTGAGTCATTAAAACGTTCTTGTGATTTTATCTAACTTCCTTTTGAATTCATCAGTCATTTTCCCAAAGGATATTTCTAAGTAGTTTACCCAATAGTAATGAATTATTCACTGCCTGGTACAGTAACATGAGTAGCAAATGGCCTAAGATTAAAAAGGGAGGAGAGAGCAAGCGCTGTTTTGGGTCTGTAGACAGGAACAGTGTTGGTACAGAAAGGGAGAGTTAAAAATAGTAGCAACAATATTGAAAGAATTGAATAGGCCAATTGAGAACTTTCCAAAGCCCTCTAATCTAAGAACGCTGCATTATACAGGAACAGTTTACAACCTTTGGTGCAGGAACGCACCAAGACAGACTGTCTGTGCAAATAGCAGTCCAGTAAAAGCTGGGGGTCAGCATGAAAAGAAAAAAAAGTAACATATTCACAAACCTTTAATTCTCCACCAAATTGACCCAAAATGGATCATAGAACTAACTATAAAATGTAAAACTAAAAATTTTGACAGCAAATCTAAATAACCTTGGATATGGTGATGTCTTTTTTGATATACCACATGATAAAGACTTTGAAAGTTGCAATTGGCAGACTGGACTTCATTAACTTTTGGAATGTATTCTCCATGAAGTATAATTTCATGAAGTTGAGACATGTCACAAACAGTGAATAGCTATTAGAAAAGAAGTGTTTGTAAATGATCCTCATTTAAAGTGTACAAAGAAAAGTAAGATAGTGAACAATTGATTGAAAAATAAGCAAAAGCATGTAGCAATGATTCAGGAATGAAACAATGATAAGAAAATTAAAGCAATAATGAAGCACACCACACACCTCTTATGGACTTGTCACTAACAAATTCAATCTAAAAACTAACACTAACAACTTCAAATCTGATTATATTCCTACCATTTGGTATAAATAACATCATAATACTTGCTGGAGTTTACTTAAAATAGTTAAAAATTGATATAGAACCTACATATGGATATTTGTAGCACCTTTACTGCTATTTAAATTTAAAAACAAACAAAATATGTTTTATAAGGATGATAACTATAGAACATGAAATTTGCTGTTCAGCTATAAAGATAAATGAACTATGAATTCATGGAAAAAGAAAGCAAATGCAAACAGGCTATGTATTACATATTTTCAGTTATATAGCCATCTGGCAAAAGCAAAAGAACAGAGATAATAAAAGGGTCATTTTGTGTTGGGGTTCAGTGGAAGGGAAAGATGAGTTGTTATTGTGCAGGAACTAATGCATTTGTCAAAGCCATAGACTATCAAAGAATGTAAATCATAGACAGTGATAGTGATGTGTGAGAAAGAAGCAGCTGTTGTAATAAGTGTACTACTTTGTGTGATGGATTGCTATGGGGCAAGTAATGCATATTTTGGGCAGGAAGTTCATGCTCGAAGGCAAGATTCCAGACACACATGGAGTATTCCTTGAGGTGGGTAGAGTTAAGATATAGGTGGCCTTTCTTAATTTTGATTAATTATCTATTCAAAAAATCATGTAGGAATATTGGTGCAGGCACAACTATGCTATTCTAGAATCTATTTCACAAATTTACAGTATGAAACCCACATTTTTCCTGTCCCCAAGGTTACAACTTTCAAATATAATTGGGTATTTCAGGGAGATCAACACACTATTGAGATCTGACAGACCATTGATTATGTCTAAGCAAGCAATTCAAAAAGTTATATTTAAAAATGGTTAGCATGGCATATAAACAAGTTGAGGTTAACTATTTTTGAGGTTATTCTTCTCAGTGGAGAGCATTGATGAAAATTTATGCTCATATTTGTTGGGAAGAATGTGTGTATATACCTGGGCAGTGGCTGCTAGCTTTTTTTGGTAATGTCACATTTTTTCTTCTAGGAATCACTGGTCACACTTCTACCTGGCATTTTTGCAGCAGATGTGCGTATGTCTCCAATTGGTTGATATTCACTGGTTTAGAGGACTTGATGTCATGTTGTGTTTCTTTAAACATTTCATCATGGTGGTGGGTGATGGCAATTTATAGCAGAATGTTTACAGTTTTGAGGCAGAAAACACATGCACAAAGAAGTAAACTTGACCACCATCTTAATTTTCCTTTTGTAAACAGCAGAGAGACTAGCTGAGACCTTTGGTTTCACATATTCTTATGAACTCCAAAATCTTTTGTCGATGACGGATGCATATATGTGCACAGTGCTGTGTGCTTTCACAAATGTACCTATGCTAATCAACATTTCATCATAGTGGTGGGTGACGGCAATTTATAGTAGAATGTTTACAGTTTTGAGGCAGAAAACACATGCACAAAGAAGTAAACTTGACCACCATCTTAATTTTCCTTTTGTAAACAGCAGTCTAGTTATCATACAGGCTTTGTTAGCTATTTTTAATAGATTTTCATTATTTAAATCATTTCCCTGAAGTATGAAGATATCAATCTCTCCCAACTTCATTTATTTCAAACATTAACGATTGTATGTGTGACAGTTAGATATAGGTATCAACTTGACAATTGCAGACTGAACTTTGGGCATATCTTTGAAAAGATGATAGTTAACGCAAGCCATATGTCTAACTGATGGAGAAGACCCAGCTACTAACGAATGGGAACATTTCCTGGGCAGGCAGGTAATATTGGGGGAGCTAGTAAAACCAGTGAGTTTTCTGATCATGGGTTCACTGTCTGACGTCTATAGCTGGTTCAGCAATGGATATAGCATGGGCAATTCCCTTGACTCTTGATATTGCTACGAACTCTCTTGATTAGTTGGATTAAGAACTGTAACCAGACAACCTTAAACCAAAGTATAATACCTTGTTACCATAAGCCAGTTTACTGGCAACATGCAGGCAGACTGCACTGCACCAGTACATGCTAGGTTTCCTCTTTAATCTCTACTGTAGTGTCACTGTGGTTCTCATTAATGTAGCAGATTCATTAGTATTTGTATCAAAATACTATCTTCTTTTTAACTTTGTTTGTCACAAAAGTATTTCAGTAAAACATGTGATAACACTCTGGTCATCTGTCCAGTATCTTAACAATTTGACTACAGTTATGACTTATTTGATACTGCAAAAATTTCTAAAATTATGGTAAAAATTCAAAGTTTCTAATGTTTTAAGAGTTATTGGTGAAGACACTGCATAAACATGTCTAATTTATGTGATCTTCCCTTGAATGACAGCCACCTTCTCATGGTTCAGATGTCAAAAATGAAATATTACTCAGAAACCAAAAAAAATTATTGTAATTCTAATTGGGCTTAATTAGCATTTACTAATTAGGTATCTATCACCTGGAAACTCAAAAACCGTTTTAATGCATAAGCAAAAGCATAAAAATCTGTATGTTTCAATGTGTCATGTGTACTCTTTGAGAGCTTTGTACTTTAAATGCTTCAATCAAGTTAAATATATTTACCTTTTCAAACAGTTCTATTTTTGGTGAAAATTTTTGGAATCCTTCATGTAGCTTTCTGAAATGTATAGGATACAGTTGTTGTATACACTCACCATGCAGTGCAACAGTGTCCCGTGGTTTCTACTCTGTGTCTAAATGTAACTTAACACCCATTGACCATTCTGCCTTCCACACAACAATGTTCCCATCTTATGGTAGCCATTGCTCTAATATCAACTTCAGCAGACTCAAGTTCTTCAGTTTCCATATGTGAGTGGAATGATGCTGTTCTTGTCTTTCTCTCTCTGGCTCATTACACTTAAAGTAAGAGCTTCCATCTGATTCCTTCCATGGCGTTCCAATGACAAGCTTTTTAAAGAGATAACTATCTCTTACTGGCTGTTTCCCCCATGTTTTCTTTCTATGTCCCAGATACTGGGCACTTAGGTTATTTTCATTTCTTGGCTACTGTGAATGGTTCTGCAATAAGCTTGGGAGCATAAATGTTTCTTTGACTCGCAGGTTTTACTATCCTTAGCTAGAACCCATTTGTACTCTTGTGCATGTCACTAGTCCTGTTTTATCTTTGCAAGGAGCTTCCAAGCCATCTTGTCAAAAGACTATACTAAATTTCCTTCCTGTAAATATGTGTAAGGTTCCCTTAGCCTGTGTCCTTCCCAGCCCCCAGCCTCATCTTTTAGTGACTAATAGTCCTCACTTGCTACGTCCTTATCCAACCATTCTGGTAGATAAGGTCCCAGCATGGCAGAATATTGTTCTATGGAAACAATTTCTGGAATAAGGACATGGCATTATTTGATATAAATAAGGAAAATAAGTAAAATATGGGAATTGTATATCTGCGCAGTTGGGGGCCTGAAGTCTTCTCCCTGAGTAATGTCACAGTAACACCTTTCGGCAGGTGCTAGGAATTTCTCGGAAAGTCACAGTAATGTCCATGGGCAGGTGCTAGGATTTCCTCCCTAGATAATTTAAGTTTTGTCTCTGGCAGGAGGAATTCTTCTGGGAATTGGGTGTGCCTTCTACCTGTTCTTAGGTTTTTTTGGGACTAGTTTTCTGCTCTCTGATCTAGAGAAAAAGCTTGCTTTTAACTTTAAAATTAAATTGTAACTAGAGATTTTATGTCACACAAAGTAAGTAGACTTGTTAGCCAGAATGTATACACTGATTTTAAAGAAATTAGAGAGCTACTTCTAGAGTCTTAAAAACATAGGTGGATAAAATTCCCACCTATGAACTAACTCAGAAATTTCAGAGGTATGAGACTATGCTATCTGTTCACTAGAACTTTAAAAGGAACCATGATACCCCTCTTACCCTGGCTGAAGGCCAAAGAAGAGACCATCATGCCAGAAAGTCTAGATGCCAAAACTATCCACTGGAGATGGTATTTGCAATCTAAACTAGGAGTATCCATGTCAGTAGCAAAGGGGGCCGTGTCTTCCCTTTCCCAAACAGCACTCTTATGGGAAATTACAAAGATGGACCATCTGAGTGCACCCCCACAAATTATCGTCTCTGCCCTGAAAGAGACACCCTTGGTAATATGGGGCCCTACAGAAAGGACCCCGGGTTTGGAGAATGCATGGTTCACGGATGGGTCATCAACAACTGACGGCAATATACTTCTGGAATTTCTCAAAGGAAGACATAAGCAACCTTACTATTAAAGGGATGGATGGACGCTATTATAGGAAGAATTATTCTTTTAATAATTATATTGCTTAAGTGTTTCCTTCAGCACATCTCTCAGCAGTGCTCCATCAACAAGACCACGCTACAGGGGCTTAGAACAATGACAGCTATGTGGGCTCAGCCCCATGGCTATCCCGTGAAGCATTATAGATTAGACAGATTTGGAAAAACTGGGAGAATAAAATCTGTTTGTGTCTTTTCCCTCAAACAATGGATTAGCTACTTAAAAAATTGTTTATTCTTACTGAGCATAGGAGACTGGGAGGGTCTGTGTTTGATTTTCTATGGTTGCAGGTGCAGGAACACATTCTTTGCCCTAAAATTTTCTAGTATAAAGCTGTCACTAAGCTTCAATAAAGTGGGTCCAGATTCACTCATCCTAGAGCGTTGTGTGTTTCTGTTCTCCATTTCCACCGAATCCTTACCCCACCTGGTCCTGGGGAGCCCTGGTCTCAAGGCCGCGGGTCTGGCCTGCGGCACTCACTGAAGTGAAGGGAGGTTCCATTAACATTTTACTGACAGCTTCTGATGCTGGGACCTTTTTCTTGTATTTGTTACCCATTTATATGTTTTTATGACAGATATCTATTTAAATCTACTATTCAATTTAATTAAACAATTTATGTTTTCATTACTGAGTTTTTATTGGGTTTGTATAGTCTTTGTATCTTAATCCTGTTTCATATGTATACATAAAGCGCACATTGCTACAGGGTGGATTATCTCTTCCCTCTCTCAAATATTTCCTTTCCTGATAAGAATCTGTTGAATTTGTGTGGGGCAAGTACATGTGTGCGATGTGCATATGTATGAGTGTGAATGTTTGTGTGTACCTGGGCACATGTGCACATAAGTGCATGCGGAGGTTTGTGTGATTGTGTGGAAGGGCAGCTGATATTGGTCGCTTTCTTTATTGCTCTCCACCATATGCTTTGAGGCAGGATCTTTTGCTGAACCAGGAGCTTGTCTGGCTACCCCTTGCTATAGGGATCTCTTCTCTTTGCCTTGTGAGAACTGGAATTACATATCCAGACAGAACTTATATGGCTTCTGAGGTTGTGAGCCATGATCCTCATGCTTGACTAGCAATTCCTTCAGTGTCGTCTTTCCATCCTGCATCTATATATAACTAGCTTTTTTTCCTCTTGTGCTTTTACCTAAAATTTTATGAAATAGCAAATAACTTAGGTTAATTTATAAAGTCTTTAACTCACCTTATCTAGAGATTTTTGCCAAACAATTTATCTGAACTTTTATTTTGCAAATGTGTAAATGGAAAACTTGAATGAGCACTGTAACCAAATGCTTTTCTTGATAATTACGATTAGTAATTAATAAGCACCATTCTTTAAATAAAGTCATTTAACAATGGGTTACACATAATAGGTGGTGATTTATCTTTAAAATAATTTTAGGGTTAAGTGTTTAATTAAGAATTATGAAGACATAGTGCAAAAATTTATTCCTTCCTTATTATGAGCAATGATGATAAACCTGTGTGCAACTCTATGGGAAGTAATGGTGTTTGAAGATGAGGAAGGCCCCAGAAGGCACCTGAACAAGGGAGAAGCAAACAAACAAGAACAAGCATGAATAAACTAGGAGGATGCACAGAACCAGGTAAAGCAAGCGAGGGGAGAACAGAGACAGCATGTGTATTGGAGAAAGAAGGAGGGGAGAGGAAAAATGTAGTTAGACATTCTAGATAAAAGATAAATAGAAAAAATTTGGCATATGTAAATTTTACCAAAATGCTAACAGGCATGTTGAACAAGAAGGTCTGTCATCTAATAAAAATAATCTAATCATATAGCTCCAATGTTCCTGACCCTATATCCAGGTATTGCAAAAATAATTACTGTCATATACACAAAGGGTTGCAGACAGAATAGACTCTCTTTTACTATCAAAAATGGTACATATACAAATATAAAAACATACATGTGCATGCATATGCATGTGTAGATACCCACACATAAAACTTTTGAATGATAACTACATTTTACAAAATATGTTTCACAAATAGGAATCACTTTCTTAGCAATTACTGCAATATTTATCAAGTTGGAACTTTTCTTATTTGCATATATGAGCACTCTAAATTACATTTGCATATATGTCATTACAATTATCCAACTTGCATATAAACTGAAATGTTGAATGAAATCACTTCAATGCTTAAGTGGAACTGAAGAATTGTGGCAGCGTTTTATTAAAAGAAACCACATTTTGCCTATAAATAGGTAGTTATGTATAGTTACAAATTTGGTTTCACTGTGAAATAGATCCTAGTGGCTAGCACATGTGTACGAGAAAGATTCAGAATTAAGGGGACATATTCAAATAAATACTTGATGTATGCAATGATTTATAGATTAAGAATTTTCAGCCTCTTGGATGCTTTGCTTTGGATGTCCAAATACATGTCTATTCTCCCAAGTAATGCCAACCACTATCAACTGTGGAAGAAAACTCTCAAATAGGGATTGGGGTAATAATGTAAATCTCAGTAACGTTTCTCAATCCAAGATCTGTAAATTCCATCCTAATAGTGACAGAACATTAGGAAGACCAATGCAGTCCTTCTGCTCCGTTTCTGAATCTTCCTCCCCAGCCACAGTCAGCTATCTGCCAACTGGTGCCATGCATATTTCCAGCCATATGATGTCAGCAGGCATCCTCTCAGATGCTGGCTTAGCACTCTTGAATTTTGAAATTAACATGGGTAGAATGTTTTTTCAATAATATCTTTATCAAATTTTCTGTATTTCATATATATCTGTATATCATTCTTGAAGAGTAGAATGGCAGAGCATTATTTATTATAATCTATTTATCTGAAATATATACATATTTAATTTTTTATTTATTTACTCGATTGTGTGTGTATGTGTGTGTGTGTGTGTGTGTGTGAACCATGGGCGAATCCGAGAACCACCATGGACGCCTCCACCTCCTCCTCGTTTACTCTTCCCCAGGATTCACAGGCTCCGCCCACCAGGACCAAAAACACAGGCCGCCCCCGCTTCCACCCAGCATCTATACGTGGGGTCTAGGATCCGAACTCAGGACCTTCCACCTGCAAGGCAGAGGCTTAACCCCTAAGCCACCTTTCCAGTCCCTGAAATATATACATATTTAATGTTGAATTTTTTTATTTTTAATGAGTATTTCTAGGGGTGGTTATTTTGTGTAAATTAACACTTCATCTATGTAATACATCCTTTTTATTATACAAGTTGACATTCACTTTTAAGAAAGTAAGGAAAAAAACTCAGCAGAAATCAAAAGTGAATTTCACTCAACTGGCTGCTTCTTGTCAGCCATTGCCAAATGTAATACGTTTAAGTCAGTAACAACAATGTGGATATGTGTTTACTTTCTTTCTCTCACATAGAATTCAATGGTACTATATGATTTATAATGAAGTCATTTTTATCTTCTCTCAATATCTAGATGAAAACAATCTGGATGTAATCTTTTGATATATCAGAGTTAAGTCTGATATTGCTGAAATATAAAAACACCATTCACAAGATTTTTTTGATATTGTTATTTTTTATTATTATTTCCGCTCATACAAACTTAACAGGTACACCAGTCTCCTCCTTTCCTCCACCTCCCCCCAACCTCCCTGCTCCCCCCCTCCCCTGTCCCTTCCCTTCACTTCCTTCTGACCCCCCTGCTCCCCATCCACCAGTGCCTCTCTCCCCAGTGCCTCCCCCCACAATCCCAATGTGCTTACCAAACTCTCCTCTGGGTCCTCCTCTCTGATGCGGTGCAAGGGCCTGGGGGCATTTCCCAGAACCCTTTCCTGTGTTCCCTTTAAGCTTAGGAACACTACTGTGACTGTCTGTCCCTAGCCTCCAAAGATCCTAGTGCCTTTTAGTCCATGCTAGACTTTGTGGGGTCAATAATGTGTTGGACATTTGCACAGGCCATGAAAAGTCCAATTATGATTGCTTCAGCACTAACTTGTGTGGAGTATCTTGCATATCACTACTCCTCCCATCCTTGTGCTCTTACAATCTTACCACTCCCTCTTTCGCAAATTTCCCTGATGGGGAGAGATTAGGCTGGTTTAGTTCCGCAAATTTCACCATCTGGTTAAGTTTACTGACTTTTCTTCCTAATCATTTTCAACTGAGGAGGTATGATCTCACCAGAAGAGGAGGGCATAGAAGCTGCCAGATAGAAAGTAATCATTTTGCAAATGGGTGCTTGACCCCTCTCTCACCGCGGTCTCTTACTTTTATTCCATTTACCTTTGAATATACTCTTATAACAAGACTCTAATTTAACAGGTTTTTATCTCTGGCCAGGAGGTGACATCCAATACCCATCAGGATAGAGCTAAGGGCATTGTAAGAACAGCAAAACTGAAAAAAAATAATCAACAAACCACAATTCAGAACATCAGAGACTCTATATCAACCACCAGGAACTAAGCCAGCCTAATCTCTCACCATTCACAAGATTAAGTCAATTCTCCTTCATTCTTAGTTTACTAGGACATATCCCCTTTGCCAATGACTATGTGCGCCTATTGAGATTATGATGGCTATTGTTAAATTGTTTTTATATTTTCTTAAATAAAGGGCACACCATGTTTTCATTTTATATTAGCTCAAAGCAATAAGCATCTGCAGTTTAACAAAAGGAGTTTCCCAGTGAAACAAATATGACCTTCAGATTCTTTTTTGGGAATATTTTAATGTTACATTCAATTATATTTCATACAAAAAACTATTAGAGTTTTGTAAATCTATGTATGACCATTATTCTAGATTGAATTTTCTAAAGACTTTATCCCATACAGATGGTTCAATGATTATACTGAAGTTACATTCTCAATCTCAGTAATGTATTGCATCTTTTATGGCTCTGACTTTCTCTTTTCTACTCTTTTGCTTTATCTTCATTCTTACTAAGTTTTAGTATTTTTTAACATTTTTTATTATTATTTCCGCTCATACAAACTTAATAGGTAGACCAGTTTCCTCCCCCCCTCCTCCTTCCCCCGAATCCCTTGCTCCCCCTCCCTCCCTCCCCATCTCCCAGTGCCTCCCCCCCAATTCCCAGAGAGTCCTTTATTGTGTATGCCTAACTCTCCTCTTGGTCCTCCTTTCCGATGACATAAAAGGACCCAGTGGCATTTCCCTGAACCCTTTCTCGTGTTCCCCTTAAGCATAGGAACACTTCTGTGGCTGTCAATCCCTTGCCTCCAAATATCTTGGTGCCTTTAGCCGATGTTAGACTTTGTGAGGTCAATAGTGTGACGGACATGGCGCAGGGCATGCAAAGTCCTATTATGATTGCTTCAGCCCTATCTAGTGTGGAGACTCTTCAAATCATTGCTCCCCCCATCTTTTTGCTCTTACAATCTTACTGCCCCCTCTTCCGCAGATGTCCCTGAGTTTCAGGATGGGGGGAGATTAGGCTGGCTTAGTTCTATGTGGATGATATAGAGTCTCTGAAGTTCTGGATTGTGGTTTGTTGATTTTCTTTTGCAGATTTGCTGCTCCTGCAATGCCCTTCACTCCATCCTGATGGGCACTGTATGTCACCCCCTGGTCAGAGACAAAAAACTGTTAAACTGGAGTCTTGTTATGATAGCACATTCAAGGGTAGATGTAATAAAAGCAGGAAACCTTGGTGAGGGAGGGATCAGTCACCCATTTGCAAAATGATCTTTTTTCATCTGCCAGACTATATGCCCTCCCCTTCTGGTGAGATTATAAGTTTTACTATTTAATTAAGGTTTCATACAGTAACTTTTACTTCCCATGATTTTCTTTTTAGTTTTTTATTTTTTGATTGGCAGGTTTTTCTTTGCTGTTTTCTGCCTTTGTTTGCTCATGTGTATATTTTGTTCTTTGGGGTGGCTCTTAAGTCAATAATTTGTATGGAAGAAATGTTCCCGTAATGAATGTAAGGCTCAATTCTCAGATTGATTCTCAAGAAAGTTATAATGTTCAAAATCTTTTCTATTAATTTCCCACATGATCCTTGTCTTCATATATACTTCTCTCAGTGGGGATATTTTTTGCCATTTTGTTGTTAATGCTTATTTAATTCACCTCCTAGACTTGGATCTAACATTAATGGAACTGTAGTAAGGTTACTTTATGACATACTATACTGGACATTTTTAAAATGTTTTGAATTTACCTAAAACAATGTATTCCTTCATTGTTTGAAATACTGATCTGTAATTTCTATTAGTTTTTTTCTGTTAAATTGTATTTTCCATAAAATATATTCCATTGACTTTTTTCCATGTTCCAGATACAACACTAAATATATTGATGTATTTACTATGATGAGATTTTTCTACTACATCTTAATGATTTTTATTTTATTCATCTTGAATCTGTTATTATGTATGTGTATGTATATATTTAAAACTGTGACAGTAAATTGTCAATTGAGTGACTCTCCCATAAGTACAAATGATGCTATTTTATTACTGTCTTAACAAAACATACTAAATATTTGTTAAAGCTATTTAGCTTTTCTATATGGATAGAAATATGAAATGATATTAAAATAGATTTTAAAGCTCTCAATTAACCCTAGTTTAATAACAATAAATATTCATTGTGTGTCTCTAATAAGTAATTTTGCCTAAAACTTTGCTTATCAAGGTTTTTTTAGTTATATCATATCTTGCCTATTCTTTGGGATGACTAGATTTAAATAGTAACTTGACAAATGTAGGCTGAGTTTGGGGCACAGCTGTAGAATTGATTGTTAAGGCAAGAACTGTTGTACAAGCCTTCAAGTGAAGCTCAATTGATATGGAAGAAGTGTGGTGGAGAGGGACTTCCTCTCTCTGTTTGGTCCTATATGGACTGCTGTGTTGAGTCTCCTACTGGCCTGCAGTCTCCTTTTACCTGTTTCTGCTGCTGCTGCTGCTGCTGCTGCTACTGCTCTTGATTGACATCTGAGCCCAGTCTCTTAGGCCTTGCTGCAGTTCATCACTGACCTCAGAGCCCAGCCTCTTTGGCCCTCCTATATGACTTAGATTTGGGAATCCTTTGGTCTTCAGAATTTTCAGCAGCCAACAGGGACCTAGTGTGAGACTTTCCAGGGATCCTTGGTCATCAATGTCACATTGAGATATTTAGCTACTGCCAGACTTCTCTGATTTTATATTATTTTATTATATATTATATACACATTACATATATTATTGTATATATTCTATCGGTCCCTCTAGAGAACTATGATCAATGCACATTCAAATTATTCTTACACTTAAAATTGTCTTATGTTTAAGTTTCATCTCATGGAAGCAGCACGTAAATAGGCTTATAAAGAATTTAAATGTTTTTTAGATTCACTTTATTTCATACTTCTAACTTTTGAATCGGGGACTATACTCATTTTATATATAATGAAACTATGAGCTTATAAAAAATCGAGAATTTTTCTGGACAACAATGACCAACTACAATGCAGAGTACTAGCAACTCAGCAAGGCTCACCCAGAATCAGGCCAACCTGCTCTTTCCTCATTCTAAGGCTTTGGGAACCTCACGGAAGAGAGTCAGTAATATTGTAAGAACCTAGATGGGACAAGACAGTCCACTCAAGGCAGTACTGTCGCATCTAGCAACTCCTTATAGTGAGACTTGTTCTTCCCAGACCTTCATAATGACTGACATACCCATATGGCCTCATAGACTGCCTAAGAACTCAAAAAAGATAAGAACATACAATGGAAACTTTGGGATCTAAAGAATGAGTGAAGGGAAATGCTCTTGTCAGTGGAGTGGCCTGAAGAGAGGAAACTTTATCAAGGAAGCCTGAACCTCCACAAGAGTAGACAAGCCAGGGTGAACCCTAGGTCCACAGGAGCATGCAGGCCAGAGGGCGAGAGGGAGGGGAGGCACTGATCAAAGGAAAGGAGGGGATGGGCGGACGGGAGAATGGAGGGAAGCAGGGGTGAGTACTCAATATGCTTGTAAAAGGAGAAAAATAAAAAATTTAAAAACCCATGAAAAATTCTTTTGTATGCATTTCTACAATTATACAGACAGCTCCAAATACATGTACTTCATAAAAATGTATTCAATGAAAGAATATATATTGAGATTGAAAAAAATTGAAAACTTCTCAAGCCATATATGTGACCACTCTTGTGGCCAATGAAATGAAAAGAAATCACATAGATTGTTACCAAGCAGAAGCATGGAATTATCAGTTGAAATAATATCTCTCTTTAATTGCTTTTCCATACTACCCGTGAAAGCACAAAGCAGAGCAGAAGTCTAAAAGTCTAACTGGAGAAAACCATAATAGACCAGCACAGGAACACTAAAAGATCATTTTTTAGTCTCAAGATTGTGAGTAAAATTAATAAAGAAAGTTTAAAATTACAGAATCAATAATAAATTTACTCAAGGATTCTATTTTATATCAGCTTTAAATGCTTTTAAGATAATTTTATATTTTTAAATTTTATCATCATGTAACTTTTCAGAACATAGTTTCATGAACTTTGTAATATAAATGAAATTTATATTGTAGGATGTTTTGCATTGGTGAGTTTTTTGTGTTCTTTCAAAATATTTCAGTCTAGCAAGTAGTTAATTAAGTTTCAAAGAACTAGCTCTCACTTGGTAAAATCTCTCTGTTTGCTCTGAACATTGATTTCTGCCATATTTAATGCTATTTTCCCCACATCATGAGTGTATTGTTTCCTTTATAACCTTTTGAAATAAATCTATTGGTTTTTTGAAGGTTCGTTAAAGTTCTTATGTAAGACTTCAGCATTGTATATTTCCATCAAAATGCCTGTGCTTGCAGCTGAGTACAGAAACTTTCTTCATGACTCAGTACAATGTATTTTCCAATTGCAATACATATTTCTTTTTCACAAGTGAAAATTATGGAAGAATTTAACTTAAATTCTTAAATTTTTATAGCAGTTTATTCTCCTTCTGGTATTTATTTCTAATTAAGTTTCACTGTGATTAGAGGACATAATCTTAGTGA
Organism: Typhlomys cinereus; assembly: GCA_023101885.1. Classification (NCBI taxonomy): domain Eukaryota; kingdom Metazoa; phylum Chordata; class Mammalia; order Rodentia; family Platacanthomyidae; genus Typhlomys; species Typhlomys cinereus. Next base: position 2,239,339 of record JALPQD010000301.1, on the reverse strand, counting down.
GTTAACCTTTTGAAGTTTGGAATCTCTCATGAGAAATACAGATCTTTGTGCCCACTCATGAGATTCTGGGAATAAATTGGTGGGTCATTTTTGGTCCAAGTTAATCCTAGTGAAATATGTGATTTAAACTGATTCTTAGTTATGGAAGCCCCTTTTCACTAAGGTGCTCTATAGCCAGCACAAATGAATGTTGAAAATCTCTGCCAGATGGATACCCAAGGAAAGCTTTTCAAAGAAAGTGAATTGCCAGCGACCCAGTTTGTAGGTTGCTGGAGGACACCAGGTCTTGATGTTAGAAATCCACTATTCAGGAACTGATTCTCTGAAATGTAATTTTCAGACATTGATTATTGAATAATTGCATTTGTTCATTTTAAAAATTAAAAACAGTCAATAAAATTGGAATATGGAAACAAATGTTATAAATTTTAAGCTTTCCATAATGGCTTTGTGTTTTCATATTAATAAGCTCTAATGTATAATAAGAAAATGACAACAGGTAAAAAGGCTAGTAAAACCCAGAATCATCAATCAAAAAGAAAGACAGGATCAAGTTGAGAGTTTATATATTACCAACAGGAGCTCATTACAATTCCTCACTTTTGTCAGGAAAATTATAAAGAATAGTTGTTAAAATTGTTATATTATTGGCAAATGTCTAGAATGCCATGCATATTATATTCAAACCACTAGAAGTACAGAAAAAGCCTAATTAATGGTAATATCTATAAAGATAAAATCTGTCCAGCCTTTTAATCTACAAAAACAATAAATAATATAGGAAAATTTTTGTATTCATTAGGGTACATTCCTCAATAATAAACTTGGAAATGGAGAAAACGAAGAAGCAGGTCCAAATGCATTGTGTTACGCATTGCCATTGTTATTCTGTAATTCTGATAGTCACAATGATACAATTGAATACAGATCCTAAAATAATAAATCCATCATTAGAGAATTTGTTAATTATTCAGAATAATTAATAATTGTTCACTTAGAGAAGTGTTTAATTGAATCCAGGATTTCACAAATTGTTAAGAAAATTCTTTACCACTGGAATATATTCACACTTTTTTTGTGTGTGTTTCTGTGTGTGTGTATATGTGAGTGTGTAGATGTATTTCTTTGTGTGAATACAAGACTTGCAGAGCACAGCACTTGTGGGAGGTCCCAGGACATGCATGGGTAGGTCTTTGACATCCATCTCATTTTAGAAAATGTCTCCTATAGCTTTATTCTGCTGCAAATGCTATGCTTGCCGGTACTGAAGTTTCTAGGGATCCTCTCATCTCTGTCTTGCATCTCTCCTGTAGGTTTGCTGAAATTGTAAGTGATTTCATTATGTCGGTTCTAGAATTTCAAACTCAGGACCATTTTTATCCACTCAGCCATCTCCCAACCTTGTACCCTTTTCTTTTTTTCACTTTTAGATCAGATCTCCCAGGCTAAAGAGATGGCTGAGAGGATAAGCTTCTGCCTTGCAAACAAAAAGGCCTGAGTTGAAATTCCAGGGCCTCTATATAAACCCCAGGCTTGGTCCTCCACAGGCATATACAATGTTCTCTGATACACACACCACACACACACACACTAAACAAACAAACAAACAAATAAATAAAAAAGATCAGGTGTCACTAAGTTGCCCAGCCTGGTCTTGAACTCATTTTGTACCCAGGTTAATCAGGAACCTATGCTCAATCTGCCCCACTGTCCTATATTCCTATAATTATAGGTGTGTTCCAGTAGACCTAGCTGATATTTTTGATAGCTTATGTCTATTTTGAATTTTTCAAAGTAGTTAACTACAAAAACTTTTACACCACAATTCAATTATTTGAAGTCGAAAAATCTTCAAATATCTCTGGATCTTCATGAAAAGTTTATGATAAAGATTAAATACTTTTTGTTATAATATAAAGTGATTTATTTGAACAAAATATAACTAACTTTTCCACTCTATACTGTGAATTGAATGAGCTCTCCAAACCTGAAGTGGAAATTTTATTGTAATTATAACAGTGTTAAGAGGCTTTAAGAAGTGATTAGGTTGTGAGGGTTATACTACCACAATAAAAATAATAGAAGAAATGAGATACTGTGGGAATAACTTTATTATAAAATGGAACTCTCAGCCAGTCACACTGATATTTTCCTCTAAACATAATAGTCAGAAGATCACAAGTTCATAGCCACCCTGGAAAACATAAGGTGTGATCAGCCTGGGTGATACAAGCCAACTCTGCCTCTGAAAAATAAGAAACTCTCTTACCATATTCCCTGACCATTTGCCATGTTATAATATGGCAATAAACTCTTCACAATTTATTACACTAAGTCACAAGAGGATTACTCATCTGGAAAGAGAACATTACAAAAATCAAAAACTCAGAGTACAATTACTGATAAATGCATGCTTTCTTTGCATAAGGAAAACCCTTTATATGTTGGAAACTATCTCCAAGATCACAGTAACTGTGAATCAAGTAGTCAATTGGTTGAGGGTGGGAGAAATGTGGAGATTTTGGACAATAGATACATGTCCTTGATAGGTAAGTTTTGGACACCAACCCAGCATGGGATCTCAGGTTAAAAATATGGGTTACCTGATATCTGTTAAGACCAGATCTTTAGGGTTCTCCCCACATACTATGAGTATAACAGATTAAATGGCTATGCCAATTAATTTGAAATGTCAGCTTATTTTAACAAAACTTATACAGAATATCTGTTCATAGTACTTCAATAAACATGTTAACAGAATGATATATTTTATTTCTTTCTTAAGCATTGAGTTTGAATATAGAGTGTCACAAATACTGTCAATAGCTAACCAAGTTTTGCAGGTTGGCCATGAATTCTGTCTCCACCCCAGGCACCCTCTGAACTTGCAGTCTTCCTGACTCAGCCTCCTAAACAATTGTCATAACCAGATTATGTCAATATCCTTAAAAGGATATTCTAGAATTTGAATATGTGAATTACATAAAGATAGCTAATAGTCTATTTTCATATATCGTGATGACTACAGTAAAAGTTGAATAATTCCACTCTTGAAAAATGCAATACAAATGGAATTCTTACTCAACTGAAATTAAAGCTGTATTTATATTATAACCCAGATTTTTTCCTACCTATTTAAAAAAGAATAGATGAGGAATAGATTCAATAAACCATTTCCCTTGATGCAAACAAATGACAATAGCTCCAAACTGAAATAACTCCAAATTATTCAAATGTTTGCCCAATTATGTAATAATCTCTTTTAAATGGAATGGAATGGAAATGAATGGGAGTGAGGGAAGAAAGGGAAGACCCAGGAAGGGAAACACAGAGGGTGAAAGAATGAAGAAAAAGAAGAAAAATACAACTAAGTAAGACTGATGACTATTATCCTGAACCCCACGTACTTGATGTCAAATGAAGAACATTCAAAAAGAAAAAAAGAGAAAATATGTCTAATTGAGAATTGATATTCTATGAAGCATTTTTATATTTCTGCAAGGGCTTTTCTGAGTGAAAATTCTGGCAAGAACCATTTAGAAATTCTTGAGCATCACACTCTGTAAAAGACAGGGAATTTATTGAGCTTTATAGATGCGTTGGGTATTTAGTCACTCATTAATCTAGATAACAATGGACTTAGAATGCTGGAAAATCTTTTTCTCTTAATAATGATGAGGTGTGTCCATCTGTTTATCCATTAAAAAGAGGCAAGGATTCAAGATGTTCTGGAGAAACTTTGGGGTTCAAAATGTTGGGGTTCTTCTGGCATATAACCTTCAATTCAGATTTTCAAACATCTATGGCTTAGAAATTTTTATATTCATGGAGGTAGGCTTTTTGCTGGATGTTTTCTGTCCATACAGCTGGTGCCAACGGATTATTTTTAGCAGCTGAAGAGGTCTGTTGTTGTTGTTTTGCTTCTGAGTGATAAAAAGTTTAGATATGAGGAAATAAAAAAGGACAAAATTAAAATGTGGATGATTATTTTCTCCCTTGACAAAATGTTGTGAATCAGCAACACAGGCTACCCAGAGGCTCGTTAGAAAGGCATACCCTACATTAGGAATCTGTGGGCAGTATCGGTGATTATTATATGCAAAAAAGTCACAAGGCAGAAAATTAGAAAATAAAGTTAGCTCAGGAGCAAAGAAAATTACAGTAAAGAGAGAAAGGGAAAGAGATAGGTAAAGACAGTGAGAAAGAGAAAAGGAGAGAGATAAAGAAAAAGAAAGAAATACACTAGAAACTAAATGAATATTTAACTGAATGTTAGAACTCTTAAAACAGAAAACTAGATTCTCTACCCAAACAAAAGTATATATCCAGAATCCTATTAAAAAGTTCCATTTAGATATTGCAGATAAAGTCCTAACAAATAAGACTAATATGGAATGGGCCTCTGAAATATGAGAACTACAGAATAGCTCCAGATATGACTAACATTAATTTAAAAGTCTGATAAAATAGAACAAGAAGTAATGATTTTTAAGTAGACCCAGTAGTTAGAAAATGGGCTGATCCTTTATGAGAACAGGTTTACACAATTTTATGGTTTTGCAGTTACAGAGGAACCTGAGAGTTTCACACTAATGTAATGCAGAGCAGAATAACTGTCTGAGTACTTGCCTGACAAATGCATTAATTCATGGAAGCTATGTTCTTAATGGAGGAGAAAGTGGGCTCCATTTTGGTTCTTTGGTTTTTGAAAAATGGATGCGTCAAGTAAATACAATTAACTCATTTCTTTTCCATAGTTGTGCATATCACAAAGCAACATGTAGAGTAATATATCAAAAAACCAATTGCACGCTGAAGAATTAGATGCTCTCAGGGAGAGGGGTTTCTTGACAAAGATATCTGACAATAAAATATTTCCCAATAAAAATGGAAATGTGGTTTATATAAACATCGGCAACAATGAGAAGAAGCATTTACCCAATTCCCAGCCCACAAGTATGTCATCTTCCCAGAAGTCATGAATGGAATCCTTTCTCTATTACTTGAGCTCTCTTCTCCAGCTCCTTACCTTGACCTGGACAATGCTCCCAGAGCTACTAGAACAAATACCAAAAATTGTGTCTACATGGCCCAATTCTCTTTGCAGGCCTGGTAGCAGAGTCCTGCTGCTTCTTCATGCTGGCTGCAGTTTACAGTTCTTGGTTACTACACACAGTTGTACCTTCACCATTTTATCTGTTTATTTATTTTGTTTTTTCGTTGTAGGGGCATGTGAATGTATGCAGGATGCTTACACGTGCATGGGTGGGTTCACCTGTGTGCACAGTTGTACTTGCACAATGATGAGAGAACCTGTGAAGCATCTAAAGTTGACATTCAATGTCTTCCTCAATCACTTTCCTCTGTTATTTTTGAGACAGCATACCAGTTGAACCCAGAGCTCCACATTCAGCTAGACTTTCCAACCCGTTTGCTATGGGGTCCTTGTCTTTGCCTACTGATTGCTGGGACTGCAGGTGGTCACCATACCTAAGGGCTGTGAGGAGCACTTTGGGTGTCCTTACTTGAGTCTTCCTAGTTGATGGGCAAACACCTGATCACTGAGCCATCACCACAGCCCTTCCGTCACTTCCCTTTGCTCCATGTTAAAGACCCTTGACCTTGCCCTTAGGGTCTATTTGGATAATCCCAAGCATTTCACTTTATAGCTCCAAAACTAATTAGAGTGGATATCTTTTCTTGCAAACCTGACAACTCGTTGGGGATGGGGGTTAATGAGGATGCAGATATTTGGGAGGTAGTTTTTAAACTCACTGCATCACTCTCCTTGTGTTCTCTATGGAGATGGACAAGTTTGAGAATATGTGAAAGTTAGAAAAATCTTAAAATGGGGCTCAGTTGCTGGCTTGGGGGTCAAAAGCCTTTGCCTCACAAGCAAACAGACCTGTGTGTGGATTTCCAAGTTCCACCGTAAATATGTCAGGCAGACACCAGCCATGCCACGTCCACCATGAAAGACTGCATCTCCCATCTGGAACCATAAAATGACTAAATCTCCACTTCTTCCTTAAATTGCTTGACTACAGGTGTTCTCACAGCAGCAGAGAAGAGCGAACCAATACAGCCAGTAAGCCTGGAACTCAGACCCCCTTGGACTTCCACAGGCACATACTCTCGAACCTTCTAGTACAGACACACACATACACACATTAAAAAAAAAAAAACAAAGAAAAAAAGACCTTCCCAACATGTTCCCTTGGCATCAACAGACATAAGATGAAGGATTATCTGACATCCCATTGCAAAGGGCCATTAACACACACCCCTGCTGCTTCGCACTTTCTTTTCTGTGTATATTACCTTTTCAGTGAACACTAAGTTCACTGATTTCAACTGGCAGAGTGTCAGCACAGTGAGATTTTTAAATATATGAACTGTCAGTTACATGTTAATTGCACTCCTCTCAGATACTCAAGATACTGAGAATTTTTTTGTGTTTAATATTTTCCTCACAGGTACTTTAAGAGAACGAAACCAAGAACTGTCAGCTATGTAAACTATTTTAAATGAGACATCTGATTATGCCTTCCATAACAAGGAAGACTATTTGTTATGCATGCTTCCATTTGTATCATTAGTAGTCTTAGATAATTAATGCATTATTGATGAAATCAGAACAAGCAATCACTTACATGTGATGATTACTCTCAATTGCCAACATTGACACAATCTAGGAGTTACTTGGGAGAAAAGCTTTTTTGCATGTCCGTCAAAGATTATCTTGATTACATTGGTGAGTGAAAACTTACCATAATTGTGAGTAGGGAAGAAGATCTTAGACTGAAGTAGCTAAGGAAAAGGAACTAAGCTATAGGAAGCATACATATATTAATTTGCTATGCTCTGTTCTTTATCATGAGTGTGATGTGACCATTTTTCTGAAGCAACTGCTGCTGTGATGTCCCAGCAATGATGGCCTGCAACCTGGAATTGCCAGCTAAATAAACTCTTATGTTGCTTTTGTCAAGGTATTTGTCAGGGTGACAGGAAAAGACATAATAATACAAAGTTTAACTAATTTTTCACTGATAATTCTGATATCTTCTCACATACAAAATTTAAATTATTCTACACTTTTTCCTTCCACTGATTGTAACTATTTAGTTCATATTCCATTAAGCAATTTTCCTGGAAACCACCCAATATGTCTGAATAATACAAGACTCCACTGTGCTTCAGTCATAATTAAACATTGGTCTGTGTTTCAGTGCAGCATGCAGAACTACTTTGCCACAAAGCTTATTAGTTTGTAAAGTAAAATAGAACACAGTCTTTGTATTATTTGGGGGATATTCATGGCTCATGTCCTGGAATTTGAATGCATTCATCTATTTTGAATAGTTTTCTTGGGTTATAAAGTTGATTAAGATATAACATATGATCAAAAGAAAGTGGGAGTAAAGTCTTCTAGAATCGATCATCGCCTATCTTTATTGCTTCAATATCACTTTACCACTATATCTTTATTAATAATTTAGCAATGTTCGATTGGAAATGCAACTTCATATCCTAATATATCAAGTTTATGATCAGTTTGGTTCTATAAAAATGTTTTTATGCTTTATGGTACAAAAGACCTAACTGTATATCTGAACGGCCTAAGAATGGACCATTAAGTAAATAATATAGTTTTCTAAAATTATTTTTGCGCACATTTAGATCATAATCTGAACTCAGTCTCTGAGACTTTGCTCATTAATGTGTTCATTGCTGCCATGGGAGTGAATCTGATGGTCGCTGTGCCTCCATAAAAATACAGAGAACTTGACAATATGACTGAGATTGAAGTCAAGTGAATTAACCCCTTTGATTAATTTCTATAGAAAGAAGAGAAAATCAAGTTACAGTTTCTTGCTACATTGCTACATTGTTACACTGAATGTGGGCCCAGAGCCCACATGACTGAACTAATAACTTATTTCTGAGAATGGTCTTTTGATCTCCATGTAACTACTGTATAATGGCATTGTATGTCTCTGTCTTTGTCTTGTCTCTGTTTCTCTGGGTCTCCTTCTTTCTCAAATAAATATTTGCTTCAGTTTGTGCTGTGACAACTGTGGTAGCGTATGCCTTGTAATCTCAGTCATGGAAGAGCAAAGGTAGGAACTGGCTGCAAATTCCAGAATATCTTGATCTTCAAAGTGAGTTTATGTCTACAACATGATGATCTATAGCAATAAACACTCAGTATTGTGATAAATAAGTAAAAGCAATATATATTTTTTTCAGAGAACACATAGTTTCTGAAATCCTAAGAGAAGCTCAAACATAGGATAATATTTCTGAGAAAATACAGAGGGGGTCATAAATTTGATCATTTCTGCCCCCATCCCACATCAACAGAATCAGCAGCCTGGGCTCTGCTACTTCAAAGTACATACTTGGGAAGTCAGATCCCCAGTATGTGGGTCTCTGGAAGCCTCTTTGCTTTCACAATTCTCTAAGAGAATTTCAGGGTCAGAAAGATATGAAAGTATTTCCAATGAGTCTCACATTTTGTCGAATAAGAATCTTTGGTGTTCTGGAAATGTCTAGCCCAACAGGTCACGGAGCACCTTGGATCATCATACCTTCTGCCTCATGTCATAAAGATGCTAAAGTAAAAAATACTGTCTTCACCATTACCAGGACTTGAGCAGTAAAATTACATTATGAATGCATACTGTAGTTTTCAAATTTCTTAATCCTTTTGTAGTTTGAAGCTTGGCATATTACTGTATAAAGTTAAGAATGCTGTGTCTTGCTTAATATCAGTAAACAAGGGTATTCTGGAAGCTAGAGCGGCCTAAGAGCTCAACGGGGGATGTTTTAAAATTTGGGGTGTGCTAAGGCAGTGACACATGCCTTGTGTTTTCAATCCTCCAGAGGCAAGGGCAGGAGAATGGTTGCAAGTTCAAGGCTATCTTGGTCTACATAGTGAGTTTCAGGATATCCAGACTGCATTAGGAGATCATGGGTCAAAAAAGTTCAAGTCTAAGGCAACTAACAAAATGGGAGAAAATCTTCACTAGCTACATATCTGATAGAGCTCTATTATCCAGAGTACACAAAGAACTAAACAAAGACTAAACACCAAAGAGATAAATGGTCCAATTAAAAAATGGGCTTAGGAACTCAAAAGAAACTTTTCCAGGGATAAAATGGAAATGTTTAACAAATATCTTAAAAAATGCTTCACATCCTTAGCTATCAGGGAAATGCAAATCAAAACTTCTCTGACATATCATCTTACCTGTCAGGATGGCAAAAATTCACAGTACAAACAACTCCAAATGCTGGAGTGGATGTGGAGAGAAGGGAACTCTCATACGTTACTGGTGGGAATGCAGGCTTACACAACCATTCTGGAGATCGTTTTGGAGATTTCTTAAAAAGTTAAAGATTGAAATGCCATATAACCCTGTTATACTACTTCTGGGAATAATCACCCATAATGCAAAAATTTACTGCAGTGACACAAGTACAACCATGTTCATTGTAGCACTATTTACAATAGCAAAGTCATGGAATCAACCCAAATACCAACAGTTGACCAATGTATAAGGAAAATGTGGTACATTTCTACAATGGAATATTACTCAGCCATCAAAAAAGATGAATTAATGCAATTTGCCAGGAAATGGATGGAGTTAGAAAAAAAATATATTGAGTGAAGTATCCCAGACACGGAAAATTAGACACCATATGTACTCCCTAATAGGTGGATCCTAGTACCAAACCCACTTAATGACATATTCAAAGTTAAATCTCTGTAATACCTACTATAATCACAAAGATTATAAATAGGAGGGAAGGGAAAGAAGGGTGTACCCCAGAAAAAAAGGAGAAAGGGGATCATGCTCTAGTAGAGAAAGTAGGTCACTGTCAATTATTGCATGTAAGTAGCGAGACATCTGGTAAAGCTCACTCTTACTTCCCTTCCTGGTCCCCTGCGACTGACCAGGTTTGATCTCAACAATCAGGTAGGGTATAAGGACTGGCAGATAGAGGGTAACCATCTGGCAAATGGGACACTGAACCCCTCACTCCTGTGTCCTACTTCTATTCCATCTACCTTTGAGTCTCCTCTTATATTAAGATCTTCATTTAAACAGTCTCTTATCTTTGTTTAGGAGGTGACCTTCAATACCCATCAGGATGGAGCCAAGGGCAATGCAGGAAAAGCAAAACTGAAAACAACAACAAACCAAGCAAACAAAATTCAGAACACCAAAAACTCTACATTATTCACGGGTGAATCTTGAGGAAGAGGAGGTGGCAAGACTGTAAGAGTCTAAAGATGGGAGGACCAATGATATGCAAGATCTTCCTCAAGAGTTAGGGCTTCAGTAGCCATTACTGGACTTTGCATGACCTGTACAATAGCTGACATGTTAACAACCCCCAATATCTACCATGGATCATAGGCGAGAAGGCTCCAGGCAGTAGGATCCTTAGAGGCAAGGGATTAACAAACAGAACAGAGTTGCACACAATGAAGAGCACAAGAAAGGGCTCCAAGCTATGCCACTGAGTCCTTACCCCTCACTGGGTGGAGGATGCAGGGGGAGGTCTGGCATTCACACAAATAGGATGCTCCAGGGGATGGGAAGGGAGGAAGGGGGAGGCACTGGGCAAAGGGGAAAGAGGGAGGAGGATGATAGGAAGGGGAAAAGGGGTGGAGAATGCAAGGGGCGACAGAGGAGGGGAGGAGAGAGGGAGAGGATGGGTTACCTATTGAGCTTATATGATTGGGATAAAAAATAAAATGTGGGAGAAAAAAGTTCAAGTCTATATTATGAAGATGTGCTATGCTTATAGTTCTAGTTTATTTAATGCTGTCAGCTGATTTTGAGAAAACATTTCATACTAGACATATATTTAGACAAATTCAAAATCAAAATAGAGTATTTAAGAGGTTTTGCATATTTTCTTATGATCCAGAAGCTAAAAAAATTATTTTAGAATTGATCCTGCCTACTTACTGAATTTGATACAAACATCAGTTTTCCTGTTTTCACTTGAGAACAACTAATTTTAGAACAAACATAGCAACTACATTTCAAAGTGGAGACCCAACCAAGCAAAGATAGATACTTGGAAAACTCTTTGTTAGAAGACTCTGGGCAGATTGCTCATCTTCAGCTGGTACTTTATCCATTGGTTTTCTGACTTTTCTCATGGTTTTACTGGCTAAAATTTTGTTATTGTTCTTGATGTTTCTGCTTTGCTGTGCTTCCTTCATTCATCTGATTTATTTGTCTTCAGGGAAAAACTCAATATTTTGTTCCTTATAGACCCCTTGACCCATGTACTAGCTCATTTGATAGTAACTGGGAAATTTCTTATATTTTAAATACAAAATTTTATTTTATCATAATAAATGTTTTTTGCAATGATTTATAAGTCTTAACATTGGGGGATTACTTAGTTTGTTTAGGAAGGTGATACTATTACTGGTATTTTATTCATTTTTAATATTTTCGTAATCTGATTAAAAATGGGCAGAGGACCAGAAGAAATTCTACTCAAATAAAATTTAGCAGTGGCCACTAGGTTCATGGAAAAAATATTCTTCATTTTATCATAAGGGAAATGCAAATTGAAAAATATGAAATATTATTTTACAAACACCAAAAAAAGGTGAAATATTCCTGAGAAATGGCACATGTCTGTAATCTCAGATACCTGGAGGTTGAGGAATTATGACTGCAAGTTCAAGCCCAGCTTGGGCAATGCTTTGAGAACTTGTCTCAGGTTAGGAACTGGAGATGTAGCTCAGTAGAACAGAGCTTATCTAGTGTAGACAGAAAGAACTGCTGTAAAAGGTTGTATTTTTGGGAACATTAAATCTTGGAAATATTGATGTTCTTTGTTCAGAGATAGACTCCTTCCATATAGAGTCCAAGTAAAGGGACCATCCTCCCTCACCATCCTCCCTCACCAGTCTTCTGATCACTGGATCCACAGTGCTGTGCCTTGTGCCAGAATTTCTTGCCTTATAGTTCACTAACCTAAAAGATTTTTATTCTTTTATTTCGTTGTGAGATGTGAGTCTAGCACTTTCTGTTCGTGAATATTTTTGATCAAAGGTTTTTCTGTCTTTGTTGCTACGGACTTATAATCTCTCTCTCTCTCTCTCTCTCTAGTCTCTCTCCTTTTCTCCCTCTTCTTTTTGTGCCTTTGGTAATTTAGATAAGTACTATTGTTTTCTAAAACAACAGGTGAGCTGGAAACATGCAGTTTCTTTCCATCTTAGGAAAGTGTTAAACTCATGGGGCATGGGAAGGAGGTAAGTAATGGAATGACTCTACAGTAATATGTGAGGTTGATGTGGAGATTCATCACAAAGAGAAACTAACATAGAAGAGTTAAGAAATGTGAGCTTTGCCAATGAACATATAGGTAGGAAGGTCATACACCAAATTGTTCCATACATAGCTACTAATTTACTCAGAGATTTGAAGAACATCTAGCACTCAGCCTATAAATCTTCAACAAGAGAGGTAGAGAATCTCAACTCCCTGACAGGATAAAGCCTAGGCCAGTAGAAGAGCAGTGAAGTGGACAACAATGATCAGCTGTAATGCAATTCTCACCCAGCAATTCTCACCCAGCAATTCTCACTCAGAATCAGGCCATCCTAATCTCTCCCCATCCTAAGGCTTGGAGAACCTTGAGGAAAAGGGAGCATAAAATTATAAGGATCTGAGGATGGGAAGGTCTACTGTTGGACAAGACAGAAATACCAACACGTTCCCATAGACTATAAGGAACTGGAAAGAGAGAACACACAGGGGAAGCCTTAGGTACTAGAGCTGGATGAATGAAGGGACACCTGAACATCCCCAAAAGTAGACAAGCCAGAGGGAACCCTGGGGTCGGTCCATAGAAGCAGTCAGGTAGGAGGGTGGGAGGAAGTAGACTGGATTGTTGAGGGGAAGGGAAGGAAATTGGGAGGGAGAGGGGATGGAGGAAAGCAGGGATTAGTACTCATTTTGGTTGTAAAACTAAAAGATAAGTGAGTAGACTGAAAAAAAAGAAATGTGAGCTTTATTAGCGCTGAGAACCTGGTGGCTAGGGGAACCATAGTTCAGTTGAAGGTGGGAGATCACTAGAACAGAAGAGATAACCTTTAGTCAGAGGAAGGAGACAGCTTCCACAGGAAGCATGGCAGGAGAAAAGTCTGAAGTGTCTCCAGGCAGGAAAGAAACCTGCAGATTCTTCGACAAAAAGGGGTCTCTTATCTTTTGTGGTCTTCAGACTGTTCTGAAAGTCAGTGAAATATAGAAATATGTAGAAATGAGTAGAAAGAGATGTCATGGTATTTTCAGTAGCATTACTGACAGGAGAGGAAATATATCTGGATAGAAATTTGATCCCAATTCCTAATGCAACCAGGAATTTAAAATATTTCATAACTAGTCAAATACTAAAGCAATGCAGCAGGACCTTTTTGGCTTTAAATACAGCACAGAGAGTATCAGAGTATTTACCAAGATTTAATTATATAATTATTTTATATTGAGAGTTTTTAAAAAATCTTTTTTTGAGAAAGAGAGAGAGATAGGATCTCATATAGCCTAGATTAGACCAAGGCCTGGGGTAAAGCTTTTCTGTAATTCCTAATCTCCCGACTCCATCTACTGTGTGCTGGAATTGCAGTTGTATATAATGAGTAGATTTTGCTTTAGTTTCCACCTTTTCACAAAGCTGAAAACACTTTTAAATTCTTAGTCTATAGTTTAAATACATTATATTTAAAAATATGTTGACAACAACAAGCACAAAACCTCCATTCAGCAGGATTTCTGTACCATGTCCACCTATTTCCATCTAAGAAGTAAAAGGATTGCTTATTTCTTTCTCCAACAGTTTATTCTTCAGTCTTATCAAGAAAATACAAACAGGGCTTTATTCCCTAATTTCTCACAGAATTTAGTATACACTGTGCATCTCACTGCTTTTTTTTTTTTTTACTAAATGTATATCTATTATTTTGTGTAGCTATGTGTATATATGATATATTAAAGATGGAAGCCTCATCCTTTGATAGGTACACAACATGCTTTTGAAGGGCTCACCATTATTCTATTAGCGTTTCTTAATTTGTGAGAATATGAATATTATCAATCAACACTTTCCTCAGTAATCGTTTCCTATTAACTTCTTTACTAAACATGGCTAAAATTTGATTTGGCCAGTCTACATGTGGAAAACATTCTCTCAGTGAAATCGCTGTGGTTATCACGAATGTTGTAGCTCAGATTTTCATATAGATAAAGTCACTTGTATTTTCTTCTTTGAATATATATATTCATATGTACACATGTATTGTATTATATTGTTTATGTTTCCAATCACAATATTGATTTTCTTTACCACCAAATCTTCCTTTTCCCCAGAATCTAGTAAGATGAACAATGTAATGGTATTTTGCAATGGAGCTTTTGAAGAAACTTAGGGCTAGATGATATCATGAAGTGGGAACTTTCTTAATAGAACTGGGCTCCTTTAAATAAGGGCACAAGAGTGATATTCTCTCTGTATCTTAGTCTACCTGTTTATCTCTCTATGTCTCTGTGTCTCTGTGTCTCTGTGTCACTGTCTGTGTCTTTGTGTCTCTGTGTCATTGTCTCTGTATGTGTATTTGTGTTACTCCATTAAGAAGATCATATGTGATCACACAGCAGGAAGACAACCTCCCATAAACCAAGAATAGAGGCCTCACCGGAGAAATGAGCACTTGATATTAGAATTATCAGAACTTGATGCTGAACTTTCCAACCTCCAAAACTGCAAGAAAATAAACTATTTTTTAAGCTACTAAGTCTATGGTATTTTATCATGACACATTTTCTGACTAATACATCAGACCTCATGAATTCTATTCCCTCTTGGAGATTAGTTTTTATATTATATAAACAATTTTGCCTATAGATTGCTTTCTTTTTATTTGCCTAAAAGTACTTTCTTTAATTGTAAAAATTTTTTTATTTGTTCATAGTCTTGATGCTTGTATAATTGAACTGTTAGTATTTATTTCAGAGAATACTTCTTTCAGACAAGCTGTTGGACTAAAAGTCACATTTGTACAGTGCTATCTAACAAAATATAGAATAATAATAAATTGTATTACTATGGGAGAGAGAGAGAGATAAAGGAAATATTTACATGGGAATTTTTCACACAGTAATAGCCAAGCCTTTGGCACCCAGCTAAACAATACAGCTTGTGCCAGCAACTGATAGCTTTGGCTACCAGAGAAGTGCTGTCATGTATATATGCTATGAGAACTGTAGAGTGAATTGTAGAGAGAAATCCAATATGTAGAAATAGAACTACAGGTTAGGTACTGCATTCAGAGAAAGTGTCAAAGCAGAGCAGACTATGGAGGCAAAATCAGAATTTGCTACTACAGACTATAGCTGAGACCAGAAAGTATTTGCCAAAGAAGAAAAACTCCTGCCATTGTCTTGAGTGAGCTGAATGAAATCGTTGGCATGTGCTGTAGAACCTGGTGTTCTACCTTAACTGGCACAAGACAAAAGAGGACAAAGAAGAGGATCTTCCAGTGACACAACGTCCTCAGTCACAGAAATCCTCGGTGGAAAGAATGATCCTCAGCGTACCTTGTTTTTTGCTCTGCAGACAGAGTCCATCGTCACAAGAAACCTCATCTGGAAGCATATGCAGAACAAACTTCTTTGAATTTACATGGATAGCCGCACTTCCCACATATTTGTGGATAATGATGCAAACACGATAAAACAGAGGGAACAATCCATTCCAATGAGGAAGAGAAGTGGAATGAAGGCATAATTCTCTCTGTTGCATTTTAGTGCTTATTTTATGTTTATTTTCTTATTTTTCTTCATTTACACTTTCATCCTTTATTTATGTTCTAACTTGTTTCTCACTAGAAACTGTTTTTGCAGCAGTCCCTTCTCTGAACCTTCTCTACAGTATTTTTCCCTGCACTTCTAACTCAAACCACATGTCTTCCTCCTCATTCTTACTTTACTCCCTATTTTCCCATTTAGTCATTATTTCATCACTTACACATTGAAAGCCTTAGTTCTGAAAGAACTATAAACTACATTTACCATATCCAATGTCCTAGCACTAACTACTGTTTATCAACGTTTTTGGAAACAATCATGAAGTACATAAATGTATTCTCCCGTATGTTGACACTGGAGTTGCTAAGAAATCATTGTATCTGTTACTGTGATCACCTTCCTCTTCAAATAACAGTAGGTAACATGAGCACAGGAAGACAACTTACCAGGAGAATCATGTGAAATAAGACATATTGGAAAGGAAAGGCAGAAATACCAACTTGATGAATCATTCCTCCAACAGACACCCAAACCAAACACAAAGAAACAATCAAATATGAGAGGACAGCAGAGCTCACTGTGAGCGTCTACCTGCTCACAGCTCTGCAGCACAGAAGACTAAACAAGAAGAAAACTGCAAGGCTACCCAGTCAGGGCTCTCAGGTATTAAGCCTCTGCCCCACAAGCAGAAGGACTATAGTCCAGATTCCAGATCTCACAACAAAACAAAACAAAACAAAACAAAACAAAACAAAACAAAAACAAAACAGGCAACTGCAAGGCAGAGCCTGAGAAACACCAGAATAAAGCAAAAAGAGGTAGAACAATGCAGCATGATTCCCAAAGCTGTCCTTGGGCCTCCACTGGAACACATAGTGTCCTAAAACACACACACACACACACACACACACACACACACACACACACACACACACACAGATTGCTTAATCATACATTTAATAAGAGTCAATGACCATGTAGTAACTCAAGTGAGCAGATGACTGAAGTAAGGACAATCAGTTCAGGACCTAGATGTGAAAGTTACTAAATCAAGTGAAACAGTCATTTTTAGGAGACACATAAAAAACACAGAGGAAAGATTTAGCAAGGAAACTGAGCTTCTGAAAAAGAACCAAAGAGAAATTTTGGAATGAAAGTTCAGACAACCAAATAAAAAATACAGTGGAAAGTTTAATCGATAAGGACAAAGCTCAGAAGCACATTTTTCAAGGTCAAGACAATGATATATTCATACATCTATTGATTAAAAATAATGAATACAGCCCAAAATTATAAAGATTGTAGGATATGTTCAAGAGACTAAACCTAAGAATATATGGCATGTGAACCCACTAGAGCAGTGTCGACTTCTGCAAGACAGACAAAAGATATGGCATATTAACAGTGCAACACGAGAGGGGACAGATGTCAAGAGGCACCAGACCTCCCTCAGAAGCTGATAAAGGTGGATGCTAGATGGGGAGGCAGAGGAGCTACTGTCTCCAATGGTGTGCCTCCTAGGGCATCCTCCTTGCTGCAACAGCATCCTGGCATGTGCCATGAAGAGTCATAAAGACAGGACACACAGAGAAGGATGTGAAAGCAGTGGGGAGACTGGTAGGTAAGGAGAAAGTTTGTAATGGGAGAAAGTATGGAGTGTGATTGAGTAATTAGGGCAAAGAATGACATGAATTCATGAATAAAGCCATAAATAAATAATAAAAAGAAAAGAGCCATACAAGGCAAAAAAAAAAAAAAAATCCATAGAATGGACCATGAAGCCATGATAAAGATATACATGTTTTATTCTATAAAACTATAGCAGGGATTACCCTTATTCCAAACAAAGTAAGAAATCAATATGTAATCATAAGAAGTATTTAAAACACTAAGTTCACATGACCACAGAAGAATTTCCCCATAACAAATCAGGGGTAAGATATCAAAACTACATTAACATAAACAAACAAAGAAACAAACAAATAAATATTGTGGGGGAAGACACTAACTCATCTACAGATATAAGAGCAGATATCAACACTAATAAAAGCCAGAAATTCATGATTAAAGCCAGAAACGAAGTAATTAACAAGCAAGACTGATCGCCATAAATATTATCAATTAAAATTGGTGAAGAAAATCAGAATATTTCAGGATGAGCATGACACAACTCATGAAAGCTGTGCAACCTGTACAGCAGTACTACGGGAATATTATGCACAGAGGAGGGGAAGGGGCAGTCTTAAACTCAAGACATGGGCAACAACACATTTCATGAGGTGAATGAATAAGCATTCTATTAGGCAGCTGTTGCACTTAGACTGCATGGTTGATGATAAATTCATGACAAAACAGCTTAAGGGAACAAAGGGTTAAATTTTCTTTTTTTTTTATTTCAGCTCATACAAACTTATTAGGTACACCAGTTCCCTCCCTTCTTCCTCCTCCCCCCGAACCCCCTGCTCCCCCTCCCCACCCCTCTCCCTCCCCATCCCCCAGTGCCTCCTGCCCCAATTCCCAGAGAGTCCTTTCTTGTGCATGTCTGATTTTCCTCTGGGCCCTCCTCTCCGATGACGTACAAGGACCCAGTGGCCTTTCCCTGAACCCTTTCCCGTGTTCCCCTTAGGTATAGGAATACTACTGTGGCTGCCAATCCTTTACCTCCAAGGATCTTGGTGCCTTTAGCAGATGCTAGACTTTGTGAGGTCAACAGTGTGTTGGACAATGCACAGGGCATGCAAAGTCCAATTATGATTGCTTCAGCCCTAACCAGTATACAGTATCTTATATATCATTGCTCCTCCCATCCTTTTGCTCTTACACTCTTACCGCCCCCTCTTCCGCAAATTTCCCTGAGCTTCAAGATGGGGAGAGACTAAGCTGGCCTAGTTCTAGGTGGTTGATATAGAGTCTCTGAAGTTCCGGATTGTGGTTTGTTGATTTTTTTTTGCAGTTTGCTGCTCCTGCAATGCCCTTCACTCCATCCTGGTGGGCATTGTATGTTACCCCCTGGCCAGAGACAAAAAGCTGTTAGAGTCTTGTGATAAAAGCACATTCAAAGGTAGATGTAATAAAAGTGGGAAACCATACTAAGGGAGGGGTCTATCACCCATTTGCAAACTGGTTACTTTCTATCTGCCAGACTATATGCCCTCCTCTTCTGGTGAGATCACACCCCCTCAGTAGTAAATGATCAGGAACAAAAGTCTGTGAACTTAATCAGATGTCTCATTACTTATTTGGGTCCTTGGTGGAGGCCTATTTTCCCTGCTGTAACATGGTCCCTTCTCTCCTTGTTTCTGGTGCGGCCCTCCTACCCCATCCCTCCTGTTCATAATCCTTGGAATTACTGTCTCTAGGTGGGCTGGGTGGGTTTGGTACTAGGAGCCACCTATTAGGGAGTACATACGGCACTTAATTTTCTGGGTCTGGGATACTTCACTTCATATAATTGCTTCAAATGACATCCATTTACCGGCAAATTCCAGTAATTCATCATTTTTGATGGCTGAGTAGTACTCCATTGTATAGATGTACCACTGTTTCCTTATCCACTCGTCAACTGTTGGACATTTGGGCTGATTCCATGACTTTCCTATTGTAAACAGTGCTGCTATGAACATGGTCGTGCTTGTGCTATCAAGGTGAACCTCTGCTGTATGGGGGGTTATTCCCAAAAGTGGAATAGCAGGGTCATATGGCATTTCAATCTTTAATTTCTTTAAGAATCTCCAGACGGCTCGCCAGAGTGGCTGTATGAGCCTGCATTCCCACCAGCAATGTAGGAGAGTTCCCCTCTCTCCACATCCTCTCCAACATTTGTTGTTGTTTGTATTGTGGATTTTTGCCATCCTGACTGGGGTGAGATGATATCTCAGGGAAGTTTTGATTTGCATTTCCCTGATGGCTAAGGAAGTGGAGCATTTTTTCAGATATTTGTTAGACATTTTAATTTCATCCCTGCTAAAATTTCTTTTAAGTTCCAGGGCCCATTTTTTAATTGGGCCATTGGTTTCCTTGGTGTTTAGTTTTCTAAGTTCTTTGTGCACTCTGGACAGCAGAGTTCTATCAGATGTGTGGTTAGTGAAGATTTTCTCCCATTCTGTGGGTTGCCTTTGAGCTCGTGTTATAATCTCTTTATCTGAACAGAAGCTCTTTAATTTCACAAGATCCCAGCTGTTGAGAGTTGGTAGCAGTGACTGTGCCATTGGATGTCTGTTTAGGAAATGTTGGCCTAGCCCAATCAGCTCGAGGGAGTTCCCTATCCTTTCAACCATGGTTTTTATAGTCTCTGGCCTGATATCAAGGTCCTTGATCCATTTGGAATTAAGTCTTGTACATGGTGACAAGTACGGGTCCAGCTTTAATCTGCATGTGGAGATACAGTTTTGCCAGCACCATTTGTTGAAGATGCTGTTCTTTTTCCATTGGATTCTTTGGGCCCCTTTGTCAAAGACCAAATGACTGTAACTTTGTGGGCTTATATCTGGGTCTTCAATCCTTATCCATTGATCTGTGTGTCTATTTTGGAGCTAGTACCAGGCTGTCTTTATAACTATGGATTTGTAGTATAGACTTAGGTTTGGTATGGTAATACCTCCAGCTGTGTTTTTGTTACTCAGGATTGTTTTTGCTATCCTGGGTCTTTTGTGCCTCCATATGAACTTTGAGATTGTTTGGTCAACTTCTTTGAAGAATTGCTTTGGGATTTTGATTGGTATAGCATTGAATCTGTATATTGCCTTTGGTAGGATGGTCATTTTCACGATGTTGATTCTGCCAATCCAGGAACAAGGGAGGATTTTCCACCTTCTGGTGTCTTCTGCTATTTCTTTCTTTAGGGTTTTAAAGTTTTCATTGTAAAGGTCTTTCACCTCCTTGGTTAGGTTTATACCAAGGTATTTCATTTTTTTAGGGGCTATAGTAAATGGGATTGTTTCTCTCAAGGTTTTTCACTTCTTTCATTTTGGGCATATAGGAAGGCCTCTGATTTTTGCACATTTATTTTGTATCCTGCCACCCTGCTGAACTTCTCAATTAGTTCCAGGAGCTTCCTGGTGGAGTTTTTGGGATCACTCAGGTATAAGATCATGTCATCTGCAAATAGGGATAGCTTGACTTCTTCCTTGCCGATTTGAATCCCTCTTATGTCCCTCTCTTGTCTTATGGCTTCAGCTAAGACTTCAAGTTCAATATTGAATAGAAGTGGTGAGAGTGGACAGCCTTGTCTAGTTCCTGATCGAAGTGGGAATGCTTCCAATTGTTCCCCATTGAGCATAATCCTTGCTGTGGGCTTGTTGTATATAGCTTTTAATATATTGATTAAGGTTCCTTCCATTCCCACTGTCTCTAGCGTTTTGATCATAAAAGGCTGTTGGATCTTGTCAAAAGCTTTTTCTGCATCTATCGAGAGTATCATGTAGTCTTGGACTTTGGACTGGTTTACATGATGAATTACATTTATTGATTTGCGTATGTTGAACCAACCTTGTGTGCCGGGGATGAAGCCTACTTGGTCCCCATGAATGATCTTTTTAATATGTTTTTGAATCCGATTTGCTAAGACTTTGTTGAGAATCTTTGCGTCTGTGTTCATCAGGGAGATCGGCCTATAGTTTTCTTTTTTAAGTGAATCTTTATTAGGTTTTGGGATTAAAACGATATTAGCTTCATAGAAGGAATTTGGTAGTGTTCCTTCCTTTGCTGTTTGATGGAACAGTTTAAGGAGTATTAGTGTTATTAACTCCTTAAATGTCTGGTAGAACTCTGTGCTGAATCCATTTGGTCCAGGACATTTTTTGGTGGGAAGATTCGAGATTACTTCCTCAATTTCCTTATATGTTATAGGACTATTTAAATAATTCACAACTTCCTGATTCAATTTAGGTAAGTTGTGTTTACTTAGAAATTCATCCATCTCTTTTGTGTTGTCAAACTTCACAGAGTATAAGTTTTTGAAATATGATGTTATAATTCTCTGGATTTCTTGGATATCAGTAGTGATAACTCCATGTTCATTTCTAATTTTGTTAATTTGGGTTTTCTCTCTCTTGCTTTTGCTTAATTTAGCTAGGGGTGTATCAATCTTGTTGATTTTTTCACAGAACCAGCATTTTGACTGGTTGATTTTTTCTATCGTTTTCTTAATCTTGATTTCAGATATTTCTCCCCTTATTTTGCTAATCTCCTCTCTTCTACTACTTTTGGGATCAGATTGCTCTAGTTTCTCTAAAGCTTTAAGCTGCAGTGTTAAGTTGTTTATTTCTGATGTTTCCATTTTTTTGATGTAGGCATTAAGAGCTATGAACTTACCTCTTAGAACAGCTTTCATTGTGTCCCAGAGATTTTGGTAAGTTGTATTTTCGTTATCATTCACTTTCAGGAAATCTTGAATTTCCTTTTTAATTTCTTCCTGAATCCAGTTCTCATTCAGCATCATAGTGTTAAGTTTCCAGGAGTTAGTGTATTTTCTCTTGTTTGATGTGTTGTGGATGTCCAGCTTTAGGCCGTGGTGGTCTGATAGGGCACAGGTTAGAATTTCAACTTTCTTGTATATGTGTAGATTCATTTTGTGGCCCAATATGTGATCTATTTTGGAGAAAGTTCCGTGTGCTGCTGAGAAAAATGTGTATTCTTTGGTGCATGGGTGAAAAGTTCGATAGAGATCTGTAAGGTCCATTTCTTTCAGGGTTTGATTAAGGTCCAAAGTGTCTCTGTTAAGCTTTTGACCTGTTGATCTATCCCATGTTGAGAGGGCGGTGTTGAAGTCCCCAAGAATTATCGTTTGGGGGTTGATTTCTTGCTTTAGACGCTGTAGGATTTTCTTAATGAATGTGGAGGGGCCCGTATTGGGTGCATATATGTTCAGTATTGTGAAGTCTTCCTGGTGAATTGTACCTGTGACTAAAATGTAGTATCCATCCGTGTCTCTTGTAATTTTTTTTGGTTTGAAATCCACTTTGTCTGATAGCATAATGGCTACCCCTGCCTGTTTTCTGCTTCCATTTGCTTGTAGAATTGTTGACCAGCCTTTTATGTTTAGAGCGTGCCTATCTTTTGTGGTGAGATGGGTTTCCTGCAGGCAGCAGATTGATGGATTGTGATTTTTAATCCAAGTTTGTAATCTGTGTCTCTTGATCGGTGAATTAAGTCCATTAACATTTAGTGTTATAATGGAGAAACTATTAATTCCAGATGTTTATTATGTTTAGTAGCTTTTATAAGTATGTTGCTTCGCTTTTAATGGTGTTATATTTGCCTTCTGTTCTCCTGGATATGCCTGTTTTTTTCTTCACGCTTCAGTATCATTTCTAGCAGTTTTTGAAGGCCTGGTTTGGTGGACATGTATCCCTTCAAGTTGTCTTTGTGCTGGAAAATTTTTCTTTCTCCCTCAATCATGACAGATAGTTTTGCAGGGTAAATCAGCCTGGGTTCACATTTTTGCTCATTCAATACTTGAAGTATGTCTCTCCAAGCTCTTCTTGCTTTTACTGTTTCGACTGAGAAGTCATTTGTTATTTTAATAGGTTTACCTTTAAAAGTGACTTGTTTTTTCTCCCTTGAAGCTCTCAGCACCAGTTCTTTATCTTGAATGTGATGTGTTTTAACTATTATTTGCCGCGGCGTGCTTCTATTTTGGTCGTATCTGTTTGGGGTGCGGAATGCCTCTTGTATATGGATGGGCCTCTCTTCTTTTAGATGAGGAAAGTTTTCCTTGATGATCGTTTGAAAAATTTCCTTAGGCGTGGTATTTTGAGATTCTTGCTCTGGTATTCCATGAATACGCATGTTAGGCTTCTTCAGGGTGTCCCCTATCTCTTGGATATTTCTCTTAAGTATCTTTTTGGCTTTAACAACCTCTTCCATTGAGCTGGTTAGTACTCCCACTTTATCTTCAAGGTCTGAAATTCTGTTTTCTGCTTCATTAGTTCTGTTGATAAGACTCTCTGTGGCGTTCTGGGTTGAAGATAACTTGTCTTTTAGCTCAGTTTTAAACTCTGCTTGAGTTTGTTTTAACTGCTCTATGCCACTTTTTGTTTCTTGCACTGTTTTTCTCAACTCCTCCAGATGTCTGTTGTGTTCCTCTTCAAAGTGATTGATTCGATTATGTAATTCCTCCCAGATTTCCTCTTTCATAGTATTGAACATGGTAATGATCATATTTTGAAAGACTTGTTGCTTGTCACACCAACAATAGGGGCCAAGTTTATCGGTCCTCCTAGATTCGCATAATGGCTGAGAGAGAGATAATCCTTACTTGCCAAACCAACATGTTTGACCCAGTATAGAGCAGGATGTCAGCTTCCTCAACAAAACTCTATTTTATTCACCCATCCAGGGCCTAGTCCAACCTACCATGGGCTGGGCCTCCCTATCAACAAGATAATCTCCTGCAGGTTCCCTCTGGCCTTAACTCAACTATGGATTCTCTAAGAATGTGCTGTCCAGAGCTCGAAACTTCACCCTTCAAGTTACACTTGTATTTAACTATGACAGCAGCTTAAAGTAGTTAGGCTAGGAAGCCTCTATAGGTAACCACTCCCACCACACCACCAAAGCTCCACCACAGCACCACACCACCAAAACCCTATCTGAGTTACTTTGGAAGGAGATAAATGAAAGGAGATGAGTAAGTTCCTTAGTACCAGAAGTCCACCCCAAACATAAACTGATTAAGCAGACAGAAAAGGCCTAAAAATAATCTTTTAAAGAAACTAAAACTAACCAGTAGAGAAAGCCACTTTTCAAGTCTGCCTAGCTCTGTAAGTATTCTGATCCTGACCCCTTCCAGCAGCTTTCTCTTGCCTCTCTCAGACTTTATCTCTCCAACTCTTCCGGTTTCAATCTTTGAGCCTGGGAAATAAGAATCCCAGAAAGAAATCCAGCTTCAAAAGGGAAGACAGGAAGAAATCCAGAATATCCAACATAATAAATGAGCAAATATCTAGTACTGATGAGCAAAAAAATAACCAAAACAACCAGAGGAAATGGGAAACCCTTCCTAATAATGATAATGATCTTAAATACAAAGGGTCTCAACTCACAAAAGATACAGAGAACTGACAGGATTACAAAAACCAACTGAAAAAGAACTCTATCTGTTGTCTCTGTGAAACACACATACTGGCAAAGACTTCCAAAAACACAGAGTGGAATGCCAGATTGAGTCTAAAATCCAAGATGTAAGCAAACTAGTATAGTTAATCTAGATGAAATAAAATAGATTTCAAACCAAAGTTAGTCAGAAGAGGCAAAGAAAGCTACTATTATTTCTTATGAAAAAAAAAATCACATCCACAGAAGCTCAGAATGGAGGGATGGGAAAAAGATAGCTGAGGCTGATGGTGTGGTGGGAATGGCATCTGAGAACTGGCACAGCCAGGAAGCAGAAAAACTTGTGGCATCTATCACCTGCCACATCCCCTGGGCCCGGGGCGCATCCTCTCTCGGGAACACAAGGCCACATCGCGTCTGCTCAAGCAAAGCTGTGCTCATGTGCAGTGCGGGCTCATCCACAACTTTGGAATTCTGCTCCTGCCACCTCACAAGGCATCTCTTTTGCTTTTGCTTTCTTTCACATCTGTGTGTGTGTGTGTGTGTGTGTGTGTGTGTTGTTATGTTATGTTTTTCAAGTGGGCAGGCCAATGTGGGCGCGCATATGTACATAAGTGTACTTCTGTGCATGTGCCTGTAGAACTCCAAGGGTGGTATCAGGGATTCTTCTGGATCTTTCTTCCACCTTGCTGTGAGCCTGTGTCTCTGCTGAATCCCAAAGCATGCTGCTAAGGCTCATCTGGCTACACAGTCTGCTTTGGGGATTCCTAGGCGCTGCCTTCTGGCGCTAAAATTACAGGTGTGTCACCACAGCAGCCCAACATTTACTTTATGGGTTTTTGAGATCCCAACACAAGTCCTTTTGATTATGGGGTAAAAGTTTTAACCACTGAGCCATCTTCCCAGCTTTCTCTTTTACTTTTATTTAAAAACTGGGATTGATTTTATTTGTCTACATGAAAGGATCAAAGGACTTAAATGCTTTCTTAAGTTTTTACAACAATGTACAAAAGTCAAAGATCTGTTTCTTTTACTTGAAAATATGAAGAAGCAAAGGATTTTATTTACCCTCTCTTGAACATTAAAAGTAAAGTAAAACCTAACATGCTTAAGTCAAAAAAAAAACGTTTTATTTTATCACTTGCAATATAGTTTGTATGGCTTTGAAACATATATTCAAACAGAAATTCAGGCTTCAAATGTGTTTACAGTGCCAAATCATTTTGTTCCCTGATCATGTTCAGCAAAGTATATTTAAAAAGTCTTTAACAGTTCATGAATGCTTAAACATTCAGCCTTCATGACAATCAGCCTTCATGTTTTTAAATGCATTTTCTCAGCTTTTGTGAAGCAACATATAGTTCAAATTCAGAGCTATGCAAAGTCAGGTGAATTTCCATAAACATAGTTTTGGCTAATTTAAAGAAAAAGGGGACTTTGAAGAAAATAGATGGTATAGTTTGTTCTAGAAAAGGCAATATCGAGGAACTGGAAGAAAGGGGATCAGGTTTAAAGACAGAACAGGACACTGGTGCAGGACAGGAAGCAGCCGAGTCAGAAGTTGCTTCCTGAACTGACATGACCACTGTGCGGGAAGCCTTGAAATTACTGTCAAAGGGCAGCCATATCTCTACCATTGGATTTAATTCCCATTCATTCTGGACTTCTCTGCATTATTTACTCAAATATCTGTCTGAAAAAAAAAGAGTAGTTTACTGATTTATTAGCCTAAAAGCTATCTACAGTCTGTCTGCCTTCAGTTAAGCATTGGCCCAATTTATCACATTCAAAGGGATATATGTCTCAAATAAAAGTGCAATTGTGAGCATGTTTGCTCAGAATATTTATCTCTTCTGACTTTCCTGCTCAATGACTATGATCTCTTTTTCATGACATTCATCTACTTTCATGACCTGAGAGCGGCAGACTCCTCTATGATGTTCTGATGAGCTCTTGGGGGCTAACTGTGATGTGCTTCAAGCATTCCCGCTCCACATCTGTGATCGTCTTGTGCATGAAAGTCTCTCTCCTGGCGCTCCTACCCGACCCGTTCCTTTCATCCTGATCAAGAGGCCTCTCACAAGGCATCTTAGAAAATCCTTTGTTTCCAGCAAAACCAGTCGTCCTTTTCTTTTGTTGCTTCCGTATTTTATACACATTAAAATCATAATAACTGAACTACTCAGTAATGTGCAGATACTTGACTGTTCTTGTATTTCTTAGGAGGAAGTTCTTTCACTTAAATTTTCAAGATATGGATACATACAGCTTCGTGATAGAGTACTTGAGCTTAGTGATAGAGTACTTGAGCTTAGTGATAGAGTACTTGAGCTTAGTGATAGAGTACTTGCCTGGCATTTGTGAGACTCTGTGTTCAATACCCAGAATCATGAATAACATAAATATTAATTCATAATAATACATGTAGCCCTGTGTTAAGATTAGAGCAGCATAGGAAAGACACCTAATATAGGTAATTTTGAGTCTGATTAGAAAATTTGTAGCAGAAGAAATGATACAAGTTTGGGGATTTCAGAGGCAGAAGATAGTATTTCTAGCTTGGAAAATTCTTCAGATAGATGTTTACCAGTAAGAAAGAGTCAAAGCATATACTGGGAAAGCAGATCTATTTTTAAAAAGCTCACAGTTATTTCTGATGGATTTAGCTAAATAAATTTTATCTACAGAGAAAGATAAAATCATTCACAGTAACTTTCCAAATGTAAAAGTCACGTTCTTGGGATTGAGCTGGGTAAGTATTGAATTGGAATCAGGAACTGGCAACTGTGCACAAACAATGCTGTAATGGAAAGTGGGGGTCATGGAGAAATGCCGTAATGCAACGACACAGGTCAAAATGCAGAAAACAAACCAGTGGCATACTCCACAACTGTTCTAAACGTACAGGATGAACTTTATGTAAAGTAAATGACTGGTTTGGTACAACTGATCAGCATGCTGCTCTCAAGAGAAATTCCTCTAGATTCATTATATAAATTGAGTCTTTATTATAAAGATGGGGAAGTTTGTGATCAGGGGCTTTTCATTACCTATCTCTTCTAACCTCTGATCCCCCAAGTCGCATATGGATATGTGAATGGGGCGAACTACATTTCTCCTTTTTGAACTGACTTCCTGATGTCTTCACCTCCAAAAACAAGAATCATCAGAAGAGAAGCTTTCTTATCTGGCCACAGTTGCAGCAAGCATCTGTCCACCATCAGGCCTTCACCATGTGCAAGCAGTGGGCACCCTTTCTAGCATGTGTCCACTCCTTGAATCAGTCTCCTTGTTCCTTCTCAGAATCCCCGGCACAGCAGGCATCCAAGTCCCTGGCCTCCACTCCATGTCATTATTATTATATGTTCATATGTATTATTCAGCACTGAGGCCTGAACAATGCAATCTCCTATTTTTTATATAAATAAGAATTGGCTGAGCTTTCTGTTGGCAATCTGAATGTTCACAATAATTTCACTTGCACCTTTCCAATTTTTTCATACTTCTTTGACACTTTTTATTAAATTCTCTCTATTAAATTAACTGGCATGATTTTTGCGTCCCAAATGGGTCTAGCTGATGAACATCTCCTGTACTTCGGCCAAATAATTTGCAGAAATGTTTCTGTTTTCTCTAGATAGAATGGAACAGGTAGGATTTTGTTCATTTATCACTTGATCAGAAAATTTGGCCATGAGATATAAACCTTTGGAGATTCCAGACATTATTGTTAATTTGCAGTATTAGCATTTAAAAATCCAAAAGTTAAATTGACAATGATTTCAAAAAATTAGTGCAATGTTAAATAGAATTTGGAGAGACAAGTCATCGAATGTTTTTCTGGAATTCAAATTGTTCAGCATCTCTATTAAACCTAATTTAAGTTTTAAATTCAATAAAGCATGTTAATCTGAATTTGTTACTCTCTTCTAGAAGCTAAGCAATTTTTTCAATTTATATTCAAAATTATTTTTATAATAAAATTATTTAGGTTACAATATTTATTTAATCTTAGGAGTAACTGATAAATAGTTTAATATTATGATTAAGATTGTGATAATAGGGCTGGAGAGGTGGCTCAGGGGTTAAGCCTCCGCCTTGCAGGCGGAAGGTCCCGAGTTCGGATCCCAGATCCTACGTATAGACGCCAGGCGGAAGCGGGGGCGGCCTGCGCTTCTGGTCCTGGTAGGGCAGAGCCTGTGAATCCCGGGACAGAAGGAGGTGGAGGCGTCCATGGTGGTTCGCGAATTCTTCCGTGGTTCTACACATACACAGACACAGACATACAGACACACACACACAGAGACACACACACACAGACACGCGCGCTCGCACATACACACAGTTGAATAAATAATAATGATAATAAAAAAAATTAAAAAAAAGATTGTGATAATATAACCACATAAATAAAGGATGATATTTAAACTCGAGTTCTGGTGGTTAGACTACATAAAACTGTTCCCTAAACTTGGGCAGAAAGTCCCCATCAAATTGTTTGAGACAGTAATCCTTCCATCCTTTCTAGAACTTTGGTCTGCCAAGATTAAAAGTATAGACAACTGAGAGCTTCTCTCCTACCATCTTGGACCTTTCCCTGCTGTCAACAGCAGCTGAATTAGCTTATAATGAAATGTAAATAAGTCAATATCTGAGAAATATCAATGCCATTGTAAATTTGCTTTCTTTAATACATACAGTAAGACCTGGGCCATCAGCTTCTAATCTTGAGTTTCTGATGTGTGGCTTTTCCAAGCTCTCTTACTATGGGAGGAGAGCAGTGATAAATGATGTGTGGTAACAGTCATGTATTTCCTCTTGTTGAAAGTAGCTCACTGTGCAGAATGCATGAAGAGTTGGAGGGTGTTGCAACCAGCCACAGTGTCCCCATTTGGAAGGCAGCACATTGTAGATGGCACATTTTTAAAATTCATTTTGACTCTAGAATGCAAATCTAACAGAGACAGCAAATTATGCCATAAAGACCATGTTCCCTCTCTTAATTAGAGACTTGGCCAGGGATGGAGCAGTCTATGTGATCCAGCTTCCACGGCATGGATGAGACCACATCACAGGATGGTGCCGAGAGAGTCTGAGCAAAGTGATTTCTCCACTGCTTCCTGACAAGAAGATTAAAAAGAGGGAAAAGGATTCTGTGTCTTTCCTCCTTCTCCCAAGCCCAATGCCAAGGAGACCGGAAGCACTGACCGCAGTGCAACCACCTGGCGGCAGGCCCTGGAAGGCACCGATGGCCTCTGCTGGGAGTAGGGAGCCGCTGAGGATTGTGTTCTGTTCCCTACGGCGCGAAATCCACCCCTTGGTGTCTCGTGACATTAGATGATTTTTTTTTTGTCACTTCTGTTGGTTGAACTACTTACAATTATACCACCAATACTGACCTCACCTCCCTGTTTCAAAACTGTACTCTTGATAGATTTTATGTAACTTTATCTTTAAAATGTATCTTTTTAACTGTTTTTTTTTTTGGTGCATTTTTATTCTATTGGTTTCTTACACTGATCTAATGAAGTGAACTCATCTCAATTCCATATTATCCAATCACATCCTCCATTCTCTGAATGAAAACCCTCTCACAGCAAGCGCCCTCTTGCTTTTCTGTCTTTGTGGACTGATTTTCATGGGGGTGGCCTGCAGCAACAGGTGTCAAAACCCTTGTACTGATAGTATGGCTCAGCCAGTAAGTGTGTTGCTGATGCCAGACTGAGCTCTCCACGTGTGGCGCGTGGCATCTGTGCCCGCACACAAACATCATACACACAAAATACTATAACAATGAAACTGACCTCCTTATTTTTGCAACTTTAGACATCGTTAAATCTTTATAGGTACCATGAAGAACACTATGTAATTGTCTTCCACAATTTGGAGTTCATTTAATTAAAGGGTGTAATCCTATGTCAAATTTCTGATTCTCAAACTTTGAATTGTCAGGTTTCTGTCTAGTTTGTTCATTCTTTGCATGTTCTTTTGTGGATAAACTTATTTTAACCTGAACTCAATTCTTACCTGATAGGAAGTGAAGGGAAGTGAAACTAAAGTATAAATCATAAATTAAATATCTCCTAAATAATGTAATCCAAATTTTCTATTTGATTTCTATGTTATCTATTTTTAAACATAGACATTAGGTGTCATTTTTGTCCATTACAAAGGATAATTTGGAAGCATATAGATGGTTAGTAATGAAACAAATAGCATTTGTTTGAGAAGAGAAATATGTTAATATTAACTTATAATTTACATATGTATTTCAATATATAGAATATGTAATATAACTATGTATAATATTAATTATATAGCAAGTAAAGGTAATATGACCTATTCTTCAAAATTTTATTCAAGTTCCATTTTTATCTTGCATCTAACCAACTTGAGATAATTATGATATAGATAATTCCTATCTATTTTCAACTTGAGTTCCTTATCAAGCTTCTTAAATAAACAGCAAATTCCTCCATTGCACATATACTCCAGTAAATTCAAACAGAACAGAGATCTCAGCTAAGAACAGTGTCTTCAATATTTACAAAATCAGGTAACTAATTACAGGAGTCAAGACTGACAGCTGATCCATTTAGTCATATTTAATTACATTTTATGATATTTGCTTATTTATATTAATTAAATACAACTCAAATAAAGCTCCCTAAGAAATATTTAATTGAGTTAGTAAGATGCCATTCTGAATGTTTAATTGGTCCTTCTTGAGTTATACATTCACACTGATTAAACAAAAGCAGACTGGCATAGAATACAGCCACCCTCTAACTTTAAGTGGTGTTTTTTTTCAGTAAACTCATCATAAGTCTGACAAACAATAATTTGAAAATACACTTACTCTACCTAACTTACTGAGTCTTGAGATGCGCCTTGTCTACATTAATCATGCTCGCACTATTAATATTAGCCTACAAATGAGTGTGATCACTCACTACAGTGTGAATTATCCCATGTAAATTTCTATATTCAGAAACTGCAGAGAGTACAGGTGTGGAGCTAGTGAAATGCTTGCTTCCATAGGCATGATGACTTCAGTGCAGATCCCCAGAATCTATTTAAAAAGTTCAGAAACAATTGCACAAGCAACTTGGGAGTGCAAGGATCACAAGAACTTGCAAGCCAGCCATTCAGCCACTGGGTGATCTCCAGGTAGAGGGAGAGTTTGTCTCACAATAATAAGATAAGGAAGCTACTGAGTCAGACACCATGACAACCTTCTGTTTCCATGTGCATGCGTCCCCACACCCACATGTATGTACAGCCCTAGACCTATACATGCAGGCACATGAAACCTGCACTTCAACGCATCGTTTTCCCTAGAAAGAAAATCTTCTGGAAGCATGTTATCTGTGGACGTCACTTGTGCACATTTCTGGTTGACTTGAGTCATGCATTTCTGTCACTTCCCACCCAGCATCATATGAGGATATCATACTGTACATTGTTAGTCTGGGAAGATATAAAAACTCAGAATTGCAAAACATGTTTGGACACTTGTAACATTTGCTTTATTGTAAGGCTGAAAAAAATCATAACAATTCATCACAAATCAGAGACCACCTATATCTAATTAAACTGTCAACTATCTGTTGTATATATGTTAATTATGTGTAGTGTTTGAGAAGTATAAATAAGCACAGATGAGTCTTTGTTAGAATTATCCTTTACCATGCTCTTTGGAACTAACAATGTTAATTCAATTGTACCTCCTTGGTTTCCTAAGTGCTCTAAGTACTTTCTTTTTTCACACTTCGGGAATCATCCTGGGTTGTTCTCTGTCCTTATAGCTTTGCTCTGGGGTTTCACAGGCTCAGCCTTCTCATTTCTTCATGGTGTTTTTACATGAGATCTGGGATCAAAACTCAGGTCCATTTGCTTTTGAAACCAAGGTTTGATTCCCAGAGCCATCTGTCCAGTCTCTAAGTGCTTCCTTACATTCACTGTAATTACATGAAGGGTCCCTGTGTTACAGAATAGAACACCCAAAGGGCCATCAATGTCACTCTTCGGTGATAACTTGTTAAAAAAATTATCAAACCTTGACCACATCTAAGTAATGAAGAATTCTGGAGGTAAATTCCAGTGATGTGTGCTTTAGCGTGTGTTCCAGGGAACTCTGGTGTAACAAGATTGGACGGACTGTTATTAGATACTCTACGAGGCCTTCTAGAAATGTATACTTAATCAAGTAATTGGGTTAAACTCCAATAAGTGTGCCAGAGCTTACAGTGCCCAAGCATGTGTAGTTTCTAAGTGTAAAACGTGAATATCACACAGTTCTTTGTAATTTAATTAAGAAATATCCTTAGACAGCACAGGCATGCAATCAGATGGTAGAAGGAATTGTTCTGAATATGGCCTAAGTATTCATGCTCATCTTTGATAAGAACACCCGGGAATAAGCAAGACACAGAGTTCTTATTTCCCCTACCAAACTTTGAGGACAACAATCATAAAGAATAGATTACTACCAAGTGTTTCCTTGGCTTGGGCTAGGCATTCTTTTACAGAACAATGAACTATCAACCTGTTGACAACCTGAGACCCTTACCTGCCATACTGTGTGTATGCACGCCCCACTCAGAACAATGCATCTATGAACTTGTATCAATTGCACATACACACCTATCTGAACAAAGGAATAAATTTCTCCTCCCCTCATGCCCACCAAACTTAAATAGCTTCTGTTAAAAATAATCCTGGAAAGCAACCTGGAGCTAGGTGCAATGGACTAATCCTGTCTGAACTACTTTCAGAGCATCTGTCATGTATAATATTGCACTTTATGTCCTCCAAGTGAACTTTTGGAGAGAATCTCACATTTATCATAATATTCTTATATATAATAGAAGTGCATATGATTTAAATTAGATGCATTGTAGGAAGAGATATGTGTAGCGAGCAAAAGTCTAAAAGCAAAAGTCTAAGCAAAAGTCTCTAAAAAATAGAGAACCACATATACTACTCCCTATTAGTTTAACTTCTCCTTCTCTTGAACTCTTTTGAAAAGAAGTTCCAAACTCATTTGATCAGCTGTAAAAATACAAAGTATATTCCTTTCTGGTTTATAGTATTGCTTTGCATTTGAATAGTTTCTTTGCTACATTGCAAATCTATGTGCACTTTTTTCAATGTTTTGAGTAAGACACCATGAACATGGAACCACTGGCCTAGATTTGGCCATCGTAACAGCTGGAGTTTCTATACAGCAGCATGTATCCACAGAGATTCATTCTTATCTCACTACACATTCTCTCAACTTAGAAAGGATATATGTAGGAGCTTTTCTGGTGTGTAGAGCTAGCAATTGGCAGGATCCGACTTTTCAAAGAACTATTTTCAAACCTTCTGATCATTTTTGTAAATAATTTAAATATATTGCTATAAAGTTATTCCTTTGAAATCATTGTAACATTGCAAAGATAGGTCTATAAAATTTTTGTCATGGTCAAACAAAATAGACACCTTAATATGCATTGCGCACCTTGAGAAAAGAAAGTATTTTATTTGAAAACCACTATAAAGATATACTACTAGCTGGAATTGTTTAAAAAACCAAACTTTATCACTTACAATTAGAATTAAAAATATAACTGTCTTGAATTTATCCTAGGGAAATTGTATACTGCTCTATTACGTGAATGTTTCTTTTGAAAAGTACTAGATATTAGAAATGAGTAGGTGAAATCAGGTACTTCAAATCACTGCACAACTGATCTAAAATGCATTTTATATTCATTAACCTATGATGTTTAAGAAATGTATAATATGAGGTGGAAAATCTGAAAGAAAAATCAATCAACAACACTTATTCTACAATCGGAAGAAGCTCATCTGATAAAGGTCAAAACCTATTGATCTTTCATGTATTACATAACCTTCTAGTGTGTTTATGAGCTCATTATTTGGGCATTGTATCACTTCATAGATAGTCGTATGTTTCAAACTCTACATTCACATAAACACAATATGTCTTGCAAGTCATGAACAAACAAAACAGTTTTATTGCTTTTATCTTCACAGTGGTAGCCTGAGGCATAATTTTCCTCTTTTAAAAAATTACTAAAATTGATTTCCTTGTGCAAGCTTTTCAAAATTCCATTAAATTGCTTGGTTTCAATTGATTATTTAATAAAACTATTTGATAGCTTCTGAGAAGATTATTTCAGAGCATTTAACTTTATGTGAGTCATTAAATCTGCAATGGGAAGTAGGAAGAAACTGAAGTGACCACAACAAGACTTCTGGTATTGCTTTCCCAAGAAATCACTAGCACTCACGGACCAGCACTGTAACATTCACGCACCAAAAAGTACCACCAAATACTCCCAGAGCTGCACTGTGTTTGTTTCAAGATAAAGAATTGTCTAAATTCTCATGATCACTTAAAGAATTTTTAAGGACTTGTTTAAGTTACTTTTAAATTTATCAGAATCCTTTTTTTAAATCAAATGTTCATGTTTTTGTCAATTGTGGATATGTCATTTTTACTTTCAGTGATATGTAGACTAAAATGCATATTTCTGAATTGCGGGTCACTTTTCTTCATACTGCTGTGAGACAGCACTTATACATGAATTAAGGGAGGAAGAGAGATGCATTTGTATTAGAGTTCCAGTGGGGAGATATAGTCCATTGTGATAGGAAAGACACAGCAAGCAGCCGAAGATGGAGGCAGCTCAGGTCACCAGTGGTCATCACAGAAGCAGAGAGAAGAGACAAGACTACAAGAAGAAGCAAGACAGGGAGGGCTACCACCCTCAGGGTTGGCTGCCTGTGGTGTGCCTTTCTCTAGCAGAGCTCCACTTCCTAAAGGCATCACTACAAATATTAACAAAGGTCTCAAACACGTGAGCCTAAGTAGGAAAACTTACATTCAAGCATGACATTCCATATTTGGGGCTCCATAGGTTCATGGGGCCCGTTGACACAAATTGCATTTAAAAGACTCTAGACAACAGTAATCCCAACACCTTCTGAAAGTCCAAAGGCTCCTGTAAATCAAACATGTATATATTTTTTCCAATATTCAACGGCACAGAGTAAACACTTCTATTCCAAAAGGAAAGGACGGAGAAATATCGGTCCATAACAACACCAGAAACTTGTAGGCCAAACTCTAAATCCTGCAGTTCCAAGTCTAGAATATGAGCTTTCTGGTGAAATATCTCATTTCTGAAGTTCATTTCCACCCCTCTAAAAAAATCTGCCCGTAGCACACTTCACTCCCTTAGCTGCCCTACAGTTGCTTTGGTTTCTCCTATGATATAATCCTTCTTAGAAGATGTTCCACGTTAGTTCCATAATCTCTAACATCTTCATGTCTCAACACCAATCCCAGCTTCTACTTCACATCTCAAAATGCTCTCCCTAGATTTTTTTTGCAGGTTTTCAGATCCTAGTGTACACAGCCTGGACACAGCTGCTCTGTGAAACATGGAAGAGGAATCCATGACGCCCACATTCTTGCATATTTAAACACTAAAAATAATATCACATGGATGACCTTACCAAGTTCTGCTATAACCTCTAGGTAGATATTAACACCCTGGGATCACAACTGATTCAGTCTCTTTGTGCTGATGCTGAGAAGAATCTCCCTTTAGAAGAGCAGGGGTGAAACATTCCTTTTATCTGTTTTTTTACTCTCTCTTTCCAAAAGAATTTCCATTACTATAGGTAAGAGACTTCCCTGAGGCTTTTGTCCTCACAGTACAGCTTTTTCTATTGTCCCAATGAAGAACAGTCTTGGCTTCACCAATGAAACTAATTTCTTTAATAATAACTGCCATTTTGCTGGTCTGCATTTTGCTGGTCTCATTCTTCTGATTTAGCAATTTGTCCTCAAATTTCTCATCAAACTTCACAGTTTTTATTTCTTTCTGTCCAATTTCTTGCTCTTTTTCATTATAAAATCTGAATAAGAGTACTAAAAAGCAGCCATGCTACAATTTCAAAACAATTTTGTTTTGAAACTTCCTTTGCTAAACATTTTAATTAACTTCAGACAAACTTTCAGGAAAAGAGCAAAACTTGGCCGAATTCTCTGCTTAAGAATCACTCCAACTGCCCCAAGTCCAATTCCCAAAACAATTCCTGTACTCCTCTGAACCATCCTAACCTGGCCTCCACTGTTCATGTGTCTCTCAACATTTTTCTCTTCAAATTTGTTACTAGAATTGTACTTCAAGTTTACACTCTAAGGCTCAAATGTTTTTCCTCCTGAAGGTCCCAATGTTCTCCACATTTTCCCCCCAAATACTGATAAAGGCACAACAACCACATCACAGGAATAAACATACTGATCAGCACCAAATTCTCTCATTCACAGCATGATTCATTTCCTGACACGAGATACTCCTAATCTCACAGTATTGGGCTGCTCATCTTGGGACTCCAACAGAACAGTTCAGAAAAAAAAAAAGAAAACAGAGACAATCTCAACAAAAATAAGACTGTCCTTTATTGAGATAAAGGCATTGCAGTCTTAGCTCTTCCATGGGAAAGAGAGCTTGGAGGGGAGTTCAAGGAATGATGAATCTTTTGTGGAATTCTGAAGGAGTGGGAATCTGGTATGAGGGAAATGCCTCTGTGATTAGGATAACCCTTGGTGATGACTGAATCTGTGGGTCAAGGGGCTTGAGATATTACCTGGTTAAGAGATTCCATCCAAAAGTAATTGCAGATAAAGAAGGGTTAAGGGGTTACAAGGAAAGTACCATTTTCTGTTGGAGAGGAAAGAGAGTGAGTGTATATTCTCTGGATTAATGCTTTCAGCCCACACCCTGCAGGGATAAATGGAGGCAGATATTGGGTTGTTTTTTAATTTCTTAAAGCCGAGAGAGGAATCATCCATTACTTTGTTTTGTGCATGGGAGGAAATGATGGTTCTTAGTTTTATATTAGGGCTTTCTGTAGGAACCCTAAAAGATAGGGCAAAAAAATGTGACCAGAAATATTATTATAAAGAAAGAGTAAGATAAGAGGGAAGGAAGGAGAGAGACAGAGAGAGAGAGAAACTTGCCTGTGAGGAAGCTGAAAAAGTCCCATCCAGGAGTAGATTTATATTGAAATTTTTTCTCAATCCCTAAGCCTTCATACTCCATCCTCAGCAATTGTGATTTGTTTGTATAAAAGCATCAAAAAAATAAGAAGATCATATATAAGAGACTTAATGTTACATCTGAAAGCTTTTGAAAAAACAAAAGCAAAACTATGCTTAAAGCAATACATGGGAAGAAATATCCAATATCCAGGCAGAAATCAATGAACTGGAATTGAAAATAAAATAGAACAAAATTAATGAAAAGAGCAGGTTTTTCAAAAAGATGAACAAGATTGACAAACCCTTAGATACATTGGCCAAAAGAAAGAGAGAACATCTCTAAATAAATAAAATAAAAAATGAAAAGTGTTAAATTGCAACAGATACAGATACTGGAGAAATTCAGAGAATTATAAGGACATAATTTAAAAATTTATATTCTATAAAATTGGAGAGTCTTAGTGGATGATTTACTAAAATTGACTTAAGATAAAATAGGTAATTTAAGTAGAAACCAAAATTGAAATTATAAATCTCCCAACTAAAAAGTCCAGAAACAGACAGATTCCAAAGCTAAACAAAGGTACATTTAAAAAAAAGAGAGAGAATTATAGGCCACTTTCACTAATGAATATAGATACAAAAATCCTTTATTAAGTTGAGATATGTCCCCTCCATTCCTACATCATGAAGGGATGTTGAATTTCTCAAATGTTTTTTCAGTATATATTGAGACAATCAGATGGTTTTGTCTTTAAGTCTGTTAACATGATGATCATAGTTATTGATTATGCTAACCCATCTTTGCATTTCTAGAATGAACTTGATTGATCATGGTGTATGATCATTTTGATATTTCTGGATATGGTTTGCAATTATTTTATTAGGGCTATATACAGCAAGTCTAAGGCAAACATCATTTTAAATGGTGAAAAACTTGAAGAATTCCCACTTAGATCTGAAATAAGACAAGGCATTTTCATGCTTACCATTCCTGTTTAATATCATGCTTATAGTTCTAGACAGAGCAACAATGCAAGAGAGGGATATAAAGGGCTACAAATAGGTAAGAGAGAAGTAAAAGTATCCCTAATTACAAATGATATCATTCTCTACTGAAAAACTACTTGAATTGATTAATAATTTCAGTAGAGTGGCAGGCTACGTACATAATAAACGTACAAAAATCATTAGTCTTCCTATATATTACAGGCACACAAACTGAGAAAAGTAAGGGAATCAATCTTATTTATTGTAGTTTCGAAGTAAATAATTAACCTTGGAATAAATGTAATCAAGGAAGTGAAAAACCTGTGCGATGAAAGCTATTAAACACAACTTTGAGGATTAGAGACATAGCCCAAGGGTTAAGACTCTGCCTCACAAGCAGAAAGTTCTACAGGTCCCACGTTAAAATGCCAGACAGAAATAATGATGGCCTATACTTCCGGCCCTGGGAACCTGGGGAATTCCCAGAGCAAAGCCAAAAGGAGGTAGAAGCAATCCAGGATAATTACCGATGTCACCCTTGGTCCTCCGCAGGGACTTACAGTGCCTCTGACACACACACACACACACACACACACACACACACACACACACACACACACACTAAATAAAGATTTTTAAAAGACAGAAAGTTCTTTCATGCTTATGGATTGGTAAGATTAATATTGAGAAATTCTACTACCATCCTACTCTTGTGGCTGGATTCTGGGGTCCCAAAAAGCAAGGAGCCAATACCGATGCAATTTGCACGAGGGCCTTTTAATGGAGGATAGAACCTGGACTCAGATTGCCAGGCACCAACGCAGTGGTATCAGGTCGAAAGTGTGGTCCTTTGTTTCCTCAAAGTTTTTATAGCTTACTGGCAAGGGAAGGGCTCAGCCAACGATCTTGGCCCACAGGGATTGGTTCCCCCCTGTCCGGGAGCAATTTGGGTTGCAACTTGCATTACCCACAACACTTGGAATTACTCACAACACCTGGGATTACTCACAACACCAGGGATTACTCACAACACCTGGGATTACACACAACACCTGGGATTTCCTGTTCTTCTGCCAACAATTGGTTGCTGACCTCTGATTGTCCTGTGCCCAGGCCAGTGCTGCCCTGGGGCAGCCCATAGACTTCTATGGTAAGGGGAGGAACAGGGGGTGGGCCACTCCAGTCGAGCAAAAACGTTGTTCTTTGCCCAGTACTCTTGCACATACTCAGCTAGGCACGTGGGGCCGCATACTGAACTCCCGGCTTGTCTATAGTTAACGGTGATGGCTGCGCTCTGACTGGGCCACATTAAGAAAGCTATATACATGTGGAGAAACATACTTAAAAAGAACTAAAAGGAAAACCAGATTCAGATTCAGTATACAGATTCAGTATAATTCAATTGAAATCTCAATGAAATTCTTCAGGTAAGTGGAAAAACAATCTCAAAACTCATATGGAAGGAAAAATGATCCTGATTAGCTCAAACAATCTTGAGCAAGAAAAATAATGCTGCCCACATCACCATACCAGATTTCAAGATAGACTATGGAGCCCTAGTAACAAAATCAGCATGATACTGGCAGGAAAACAGATACATTGTCAGTAGATTAGAACAAAGTACTCACATGAAAGCTCACTCACCTACAGCCACTTGATTTTTTTTTAATGTTTTTCCAATGGTTTTGAAAGTTTATTACAGATAAATTTTCAACTTAAAAATATACTATACCCAAAAGACTTTTTTTTTTATTAAAAATTTAATTATACATTTTAAAATTTTTTACCAGTTCCCTCCCTCCCCCCTCCTCCCCCTCCCCTTCCCCCAGTGCCTCCCCCCCAATTCCCAGAGAGTCCTTTATTGTGTACGCCTAACTCTCCACTGGGTCCTCCTCTCCGATGACATATAAGGACCCAGTGGCATTTCCATAAGCCCTTTCTCTTGTTCCCCTTAAGCATAAGATCACTACTATGGCTGTCAATCCCTTGCCTCCAGGGGTCTCGGTGCCCTTAACAGATGCTAGACTTTATGAGGGCAACAGTGCGCTGGACATTGCGCAGGGCATGCAAAGTCCCATTATGATTGCTTTGGCCCCAACTATTGTTGAGAATCTTGCAAATCGTTGCTCCTCCCATCCTTTTGCTCTTACAATCTTACCGCCCCCTCTTCCGCAAATGTCCCTGAGCTCCAGGATGGGGAGAGATTAGGCTGGCCTAGTTCTATGTGATTGATATAGAGTCTCTGAAGTTCTGGATTGTGGTTTGTTGATTTTCTTTTGCAGTTTTGCTGCTCCTGCAATTCCCTTCACTCCATTCTGCTGGGCACTGTATGTCACCCCCTGGCCAGAGACAAAAAGCTGTTAAACTGGAGTCTTGTTGTAATAGCACATTCAAGGGTAGATGTAATAAGAGTAGGAAACCTCACTGAGGGAGGGGTCCATCACCCATTTGCAAAATGATCACTTTTTATCTGCTAGACTATATGCCCTCCCCTTCTGGTGAGATCAGGAAAGAATGTCTGTGAACTTAACCAGGTTTCTCATTACTTACTTGCAGACCTTGATGGAGGCCTATTTTCTCTGCTGTAACATGGTCTCCTCTCTCCTTGTTTCTGGTGTGGCCCTCCTAACCCATCTCTCTTGTTCATAATCCTTGCAATTACTGTGTTACATAGGTTTACTTTTGAGTGTCTCAATGCGGGCTGGGTGAGTTTGGTACTAGGAGCCACCTATTAGGGAGTACATACGGCGCTTAATTTTCTGGGTTTGGGATACTTCACTTAATATAATTCTTTCTAATGACATCCATTTCCCAGCAAATTCCAGTAATTCATCATTTTTGATGGCTGAGTAGTACTCCATTTTATAGATGTACCACTGTTTCCTTATCCACTCGTCAACTGTTGGACATTTAGGTTGATTCCATGACTTTGCTATTGTAAACAGTGCTGCTATGAACATGGTCGAGCTTGTGCTATCGAGGCGAATCTCTGCTGCATGGGGGGTT
This sequence comes from Typhlomys cinereus, assembly GCA_023101885.1. Lineage (NCBI taxonomy): Eukaryota > Metazoa > Chordata > Mammalia > Rodentia > Platacanthomyidae > Typhlomys > Typhlomys cinereus. Next base: position 2,197,381 of record JALPQD010000301.1, on the reverse strand, counting down.
ATTCCCAAAAGTGGGATAGCAGGGTCATATGGCATTTCAATCTTTAATTTCTTTAAGAATCTCCAGACGGCTTGCCAGAGTGGCTGTATGAGCCTGCATTCCCACCAGCAATGTAGGAGAGTTCCCCTCTCTCCACATCCTCTCCAGCATTTGTCGTTGTTTGTATTGTGGATTTTTGCCATCCTGACCGGGGTGAGATGATATCTCAGGGAAGTTTTGATTTGCATTTCCCTGATGGCGAAGGAAGTGGAGCATTTTTTAAGATAATTGTTAGACATTTTAATTTCATCCCTGGTAAAGTTTCTTTGAAGTTCCAGGGCCCATTTTTTAATTGGGCCTGTGTTTTCCTTGGAGTTTAATTTTCTAAGTTCTTTGTGCACTCTGCACAGTAGAGCTCTGTCAGATATGTGGTTAGTGAAGATTTTCTCCCATTCTGTGGGTTGCCTTTGAGCTCGTGTTATTATCTCTTTATCTGAACAGAAGCTCTTTAATTTCACAAGATCCCAACTGTTGAGAGTTGGTAGCAGTGACTGTGCCATTGGATGTCTGTTTAGGAAGTGTTGGCCTAGCCCAATCAGCTCGAGGGAGTTCCCTATCCTTTCAACTATGGTTTTTAAAGTCTCTGGCCTGATATCAAGGTCCTTGATCCATTTGGAATTAAGTCTTGTACATGGTGACAAGTACGGGTCCAGCTTTAATCTTCTGCATGTGGAGATCCAGTTTTGCCAGCACCATTTGTTGAAGATGCTGTTCTTTTTCCATTGGATTCTTTGGGCCCCTTTGTCAAAGACCAAATGGCTGTAACTTTGTGGGCTTATATCTGGGTCTTCAATCCTTATCCATTGATCTGTGTGTCTATTTTGGAACCAGTACCAGGCTGTCTTTATAACTATGGATTTGTAGTATAGACTTAGGTTTGGTATGGTAATACCTCCAGCTGTGTTTTTGTTACTCAGGATTGTTTTTGCTATCCTGGGTCTTTTGTGCCTCCATATGAACTTTGAGATTGTTGGTCAACTTCTTTGAAGAATTGCTTTGGGATTTTGATTGGTATAGCATTGAATCTGTATATTGCCTTTGGTAGGATGGTCATTTTCACGATGTTGATTCTGCCAATCCAGGAACAAGGGAGGTCTTTCCACCTTCTGGTGTCTTCTGCAATTTCTTTCTTTAGGGTTTTAAAGTTTTCATTGTAAAGGTCTTTTACCTCCTTAGTTAGGTTTATACCAAGGTATTTCATTTTTTTAGGGGTTATAGTAAATGGCATGGTTTCTCTCAAGGCTTTTTCACCTCTTTCATTCTGGGCATATAGGAAGGCCTCTGATTTTTGCACATTTATTTTGTATCCTGCCACCCTGCTGAACTTCTCAATTAGTTCCAGGAGCTTCCTGGTGGAGTTTTTGGGATCCCTCAGGTATAAGATCATGTCATCTGCAAATAGGGATAACTTGATTACTTCCTTGCCGATTTGAATCCCTCTTATGTCCCTTTCTTGTCTTATGGCTTCAAGTACAATATTGAATAGAAGTGGTGAGAGTGGACAGCCTTGTCTAGTTCCTGATCGAAGTGGGAATGCTTCCAATTGTTCCCCATTGAGCATAATCTTTGCTGTGGGCTTGTTGTATACAGCTTTTATTATATTGATAAAGGTTCCTTCCATTCCTACTGTCTCTAGCGTTTTGATCATAAAAGGCTGTTGGATCTTGTCAAAAGCTTTTTCTGCATCTATCGAGAGTATCATGTGGTCTTGGACTTTGGACTGGTTTACATGATGAATTACATTTATTGATTTGCGTATGTTGAACCAACCTTGTGTGCCGGGGATGAAGCCTACTTGGTCCCCATGAATGATCTTTTTAATATGTTTTTGAATCCGATTTGCTAAGACTTTGTTGAGAATCTTTGCGTCTGTGTTCATCAGGGAGATCGGCCTATAGTTTTCTTTTTTAAGTGAATCTTTATTAGGTTTTGGGATTAAAACGATATTAGCTTCATAGAAGGAATTTGGTAGTGTTCCTTCCTTTGCTATTTGATGGAACAGTTTAAGGAGTATTGGTGTTATTAACTCCTTAAATGTCTGGTAGAACTCTGTGCTGAATCCATCTGGTCCAGGACATTTTTTGGTGGGAAGATTCGAGATTACTTCCTCAATTTCCTTATATGTTATAGGACTATTTAAATAATTCACAACTTCCTGATTCAATTTAGGTAAGTTGTGTTTACTTAGAAATTCATCCATCTCTTTTGTGTTGTCAAACTTCACAGAGTATAAGTTTTTGAAATATGATGTTATAATTCTCTGGATTTCTTGGGTATCAGTAGTGATAACTCCATGTTCATTTCTAATTTTGTTAATTTGGGTTTTCTCTCTTTTGCTTTTGGTTAGTTTAGCTAGGGGTGTATCAATCTTGTTGATTTTTTCAAAGAACCAGCTTTTTGATTGGTTGATTTTTTCTATCGTTTTCTTAGTCTCGATTTCAGATATTTCTCCCCTTATTTTGCTAATCTCTTCTCTTCTACTGCTTTTGGGATCAGATTGCTCTAGTTTCTCTAAAGCTTTAAGCTGCATTGTTAAGTTGTTTATTTCTGATGTTTCCATTTTTTTGACGTGGGCATTAAGAGCTATGAACTTATCTCTTAGAACAGCTTTCATTGTGTCCCAGAGATTTTGGTAAGTTGTATTTTCGTTATCATTCACTTTCAGGAAATCTTGAATTTCCTTTTTAATTTCTTCCTGAATCCAGTTCTCATTCAGCATCATAGTGTTAAGTTTCCAGTAGTTAGTGTATTTTCTCTTGTTTGATGTGTTGTAGATGTCCAGCTTTAGGCCGTGGTGGTCTGATAGGGCACAGGTTAGAATTTCAACTTTCTTGTATATGTGTAGATTCATTTTGTGGCCCAATATGTGATCTATTTTGGAGAAAGTTCCGTGTGCTGCTGAGAAAAATGTGTATTCTTTGGTGCATGGGTGAAAAGTTCGATAGAGATCTGTGAGGTCCATTTCTTTCAGGGTTTGATTAAGTTCCAAAGTGTCTCTGTTAAGCTTTTGACCTGTTGATCTATCCCATGTAGAGAGGGCGGTGTTGAAGTCCCCAAGAATTATCGTTTGGTTGTTGATTTCTTGCTTTAGACGCTGTAGGGTTTTCTGAATGAATGTGGAGGGGCCCGTATTGGGTGCATATATGTTCAGTATTGTGAAATCTTCCTGGTGAATTGTACCTGTGACTAAAATGTAGTATCCATCCGTGTCTCTTATAATTTTCTTTGGTTTGAAATCCACTTTGTCTGATAGCATAATGGCTACCCCTGCCTGTTTTCTGCTTCCATTTGCTTGTAGAATTGTTGACCAGCCTTTTATTTTTAGAGCGTGCCTATCTTTTGTGGTGAGATGGGTTTCCTGCAGGCAGCAGATTGATGGATTGTGATTTTTAATCCAAGTTTGTAATCTGTGTCTCTTGATCGGTGAATTAAGTCCATTAACATTTAGTGTTATAATGGAGAAACTATTGTTAATTCCAGACATTTATTATGTTTAGTAGCTTTTATAAGTATATTGCTTCGCTTTTAATGGTGTTATATTTGCCTTCTGTTCTCCTAGATATGCCTGTTTTTTTCTTCACGCTTGAGTATCATTTCTAGCAGTTTTTGAAGGCCTGGTTTGGTGGCCATGTATCCCTTAAAGTTGTCTTTGTGCTGGAAAATTTTTCTTTCTCCCTCGATCATGACTGATAGTTTTGCAGGGTAAATCAGCCTGGGTTGACATTTTTGCTCATTCAATACTTGAAGTATGTCTCTCCAAGCTCTTCTTGCTTTGACTGTTTCGACTGAGAAGTCATTTGTTATTTTAATAGGTTTGCCTTTAAAAGTGACTTGTTTTTTCTCCCTTGAAGCTCTCAGCACCAGTTCTTTATCTTGAATGTGGAGTGTTTTAACTATTATTTGCCGCGGTGTGCTTCTATTTTGGTCGTATCTGTTTGGGGTGCGGAATGCCTCTTGTATATGAATGGGCCTCTCTTTTTTTAGATGAGGAAAGTTTTCCTTGATGATCGTTTGAAAAATTTCCTCAGGGGTGGTATTTTGAGATTCTTGCTCCGGTATTCCATGAATACGCATGTTAGGCTTCTTCAGGGTGTCCCATATCTCTTGGATATTTCTCTCAAGTATCTTTTTGGCTTTAACAACCTCTTCCATTGAGCTGGTTAGTACTCCCACTTTATCTTCAAGGTCTGAAATTCTGTTTTCTGCTTCATTAGTTCTGTTGATAAGAATCTCTGTGGTGTTCTGGGTTGAAGATAACTTGTCTTTTAGCTCAGTTGTAAACTCTGCTTGAGTTTGTTTTAACTGCTCTATGCCACTTTTTGTTTCTTGCACTGTTTTTCTCAACTCCTCCAGATGTCTGTTGTGTTCCTCTTCAAAGCGATTGATTCGATTATGTAATTCCTCCCGGATTTCCTCTTTCATAGTATTGAACATGGTAATGATCATATTTTGAAAGTCGTTATCCTGGGTCAGGCTTTCTTGGCCTTTTTCCGGGTTTGTTCTTGTTGGAGTCTAACATTATGGGATTCATTTCTTCAGTGGGAAATTTGTTTACTTGAGTGTTGCTTCTCATGGATTTGCACTTTGACTTTGGCATTGTCATTTTAACTCTTAAGATCTCTCAATTTCACTAAACTGAATTATTTGGCCTGGGGTACTGGTGGGCGGGGCCCGAACGGGGACTTACCTAGGGCGTGGGGTGAGGCCCGGGTGGACCTCGCGCGTGTCCTGACCGGAGGAGGGGGGTGGGGTGAAAAGGGAGGATGGGCGCGTCGGCGTGGAGCTATTTAACCAGAGGGCAGCTGGGGCGGGGCCCGGGCGCAGGGGGAGGTCCTCCTCGTCCCTCGGCCCCCGCGCGGCTCCGGCTGGATGGTGGGAGTCGGAGCCGGGTCCCTGTGGGCTGACCTGGGGTCCTAGGGCGCGCGGTGAGGCCCGGCTGGATCTCGCCTGCACGTCCCGACCGGCGGAGCGGGATGGGGTGAGAAGGGTCAGCCACTTGACCACTTGATTTTTGACAAACTCAATGAACATGTACACTGGAGAAAGAGCAGCATCTTCAACAAGTGCTCTTGAAAATTGGCGATATCTACATGCAGAAAAATGAAATTTGACCATTGCCTCTCATCTTGCACAAAAAATAACTACAAGCTGATTAGTGCCCTCAGAGTTAGATACAAAACTTTGAAATATTTAGAAGAAGGAATGGGAGGATACACTAGAGTTGATAGGCCTAGAAAAAGATTTTCTGAACAGACCCCCAAATGTCCATGAATTAAGACCAAAAATGAAGAAGTGTGACTTCATGAAATTAAAAGCTTCTCTTCTGCAAAGAAACTAACTTTCTCAAAAAGACAACCTACAGATTGGGAGAAAAATCTATGCTAAGAGCAATCTAACAAAGGATTAATCTCCTCCAGAATAGAAACAGGGACATGTAGAAAGTAAACAGCCCAATTGAAAAATGGGCCCAGGAGCTAAAAAAAGGGACTTCTTATGAAAAGAAATTCAAATGTCAAGCAAATATCTTTTAAAAATGCTCAATGTTCCTGATCATCAGGGAAATTAAAATTAGTTAGGTTTGTTAAGATCTAAATCACGAATAACAATGGGTGTTGGCAATGAAGAAAAGGGAACACTTATTGCTGGTGGGAGTGGAAACTGATGCGGCTGCTTTGGAAATCAATGTGGAGGGTCCTCAAAAGCTCAAACTGGAGTTGCCCTATTCCCCCACCATATCACTACTGGGATTATTCCAAAGAGACTTTACATCCTACTACAAAGACACTTGTTCTTCAATGTTCACTGCAACTCTGTTTACAATAGCAAGAAAAGGGAATCAACCAGTATGCCTCAACTGAGTAAGGGGCATGAAACGGTTGTAAATATGCACAATAAAATACTATTCATCTATCAAAGAAGATAAGATTGTAGAATTTACTGATAAGTGGAACTAGAAAATGTAATATTAACCACAGTGTCATAGACAAGGAAAGACAAATATCAAATGCTCTCCTTTATATGTGGATGCTAGCAGTAACTCTTGTTCTAAATATTTAGCTTGGAATTCAGATGTGATTATGGGACTTGCTGTACATGCTCTCAGTTTTTTTATGTCTATTTATGTGTCTGAGATGCTTGAGTCAGATGACAAATCCTATGGTGTGGGATTCAGAGATAGGATTGCGCATAGTGGTGTAAGGTAGCAGAAATCGCCAAGGATTGGATATTGCACATAGGTAATTGACGAATGTTGTTTGCAGTGTTGGAAGATTTATGTGGTACTGTGGTCCTCAGAGCCAGGAACTGTGGATTTGGTTGTCTTTTTGGATGGTGGTGGGGTCTTTTGTATTTTTGTCTTTGTGTATATTCCAATGCTCTGTAATATTGGTTTCTGTTTAGGGTTTGGGAATTTTCTTTCTCTCACAATATTTTGAAGTCTACTTCTCTTTTAAGCTTTTTTTTTGATGCAATAAGTGTTTTATTATTTTTTGTTTGTTTTTAGCAAAACGCATCTCTGTTCCTGATGAAGTGCACAGATTTCTTTATTGCTGGCTGTCAGGAAGTCTAACCCTTGATGACTTTGGAGAACTACCACTGTCAAGCAATTAAGTTGGTTTTGAAGAAAGTGCACTTAATGTGGGATTTCTCTGAAGCTTTCTGATAGTGGTCATGAAAGGGTTGATAGCTTACAGCTACTCTGAGTCCTGCTGTACCCATTGGTACTTGTGTAAGAATGCCTACTGCAAGGATGGGGAGTATTGCAAAACCTTTCTTTTTTGTTTGTAGATCAGTGGTGATGATGATGGGGAGAGAGAGGATTCTGGGTAATGACTGATAAAGTAGGTGAAAGCTGTCTCATAGTGCTTGCTCTTATTTAATTGGCTGGAAGGCATTATTAGGCAACTATCCACCATAACTAAAATAGTCTTATTTTGTGTAATAGGCATGGATGTAGGTGAATTATTGTCCATATTTTGTTATTTTTTCCAGATGGAAAAGAAATTTCCCATTATTAAGGACATGAGGAGCTATAGGCCTATGTTGACAGCTTATTTGGGGGGTATCTTTTCCTTTTTGGGCGAAAAAGCCTCTTTTTCTCTAAATGAGAGCAATTTAAGTGAACAATGTTATAGGCATACGTAGACTCAGTGCAGATGCTAATCATTTTATTCTTTGCTAATATTAAAGCTCTGCCTGTTTGGAGGTGGCTGGTTGCCCCTGGATGTTGGCATAACCTGCAGCATAAGGGGCCATCTTTTGGCCCTTCAATAGCCAATCGTGTACTTGGGGTTCTGTGAGGGGAATGTCAGTGATGTGAGAAAATGGGTGAAGGGTTAGCTCCAGAAATTCAGTGCAAGAGTGTATAGGCATATTGGGACTTGTGGGGTCTTCAGGGAGGACAGGGTGTGTGTGTGTCAGTAGAAAAGCTCTGGATAAATGACAGGACAGGGTTGAAAGTTGGTTAGGTTCTCTGAGGAAAGAATGGAGAATTTGGACCTGGAAAGAAGTAGAATTAGGAGACCTTTTGGCTAAGGAGTCCTTGAGAGAGTGGGTAGTATAAATGTTGGTGGTCCGTGTGTGTAAATTTTGCTATCTTCTGGTATGAGTAGAGCTGCAGCTGCAGGACCCGTAACGGAAGCAGAGCAGTGCTGAGCTGCTATTATCAGGCCTTCTGTAGCTCAAGCTAAAGGGTTGATGCTGAAGACAGAGAAGTTTTGGAGTTAAGGCTATGCTTCTGCACTGATAGGTTGCACTGATAGAAGTGGAGCTGTTCTAGAGTCAGAGGGCGTACCCCAGACACCCACAACCATGAACGTGGTCATTTGTGGCAGAGACTTTCCAAGAGGTGAAGATAGAAAAGTGTTTCCCTCGTCCAGGACAAATGAGACCTTGTGCATGGCCAACATCCCAACACCTGGAACTTTCTGGAAGAGTCCAGCCGACGACCATAAGCTTGGGCTCTCAATTGTATCAGCTGTCGTGGCAGCAGGTGGTTTGGAACAGCTTGACAATGTTCCGCCCAGACAACAGGGCATCCCTGAGCAATCCATCTTCCAATGTCCCCACTGATGCAGGCTGGACATGGCTGAGGTGGAGGGTGGAGGCCTGGACATGCTTTTGTCCCATGTCCTCTTTGTCCACAGTGTAAACATGCTCTGGGGATCTTACTTTTATTTTTGGCTGAAGAGTTGGGTGGCATTTGGCCAGCTCTGTTGAAGAGCTAAGGCCAAAAAAGTAATATTTGGTCATCTGGTCTCTTTCCTTTTTGGCTTCATCTTCTCAGTTATTAAAGACCTTGATGATTAGGATTTATTTCTGAGGAGCCTTGGGACCCCCTCGCTGTCTGAACTTGCTTCTGAAATCAAGGACTGACTGGCTAATGAATTTTACATGGAGGAAAAGGTGACAGCTGGGGGTAGAGATATCTAGCATAGTGTATTTATTTATCGCCTCCATGAGTCTGGCTACAAAAAGTGTTTTCTCCTGGCCTGTGTTATCTCCCTGACCTTATTGTAGTTAAGGTAAACACAGGCTTTCTTTTGCATACCTTATAGAATGCAGTTGACCTTTCTTAAGGCAGAATCGACTGGTTGGTAAATCCACTGTGGTTCCCAGGTTGAGGCAGCATCATCAGCTGCCAGATTAAAAGCTGCTCCTGAGGCGCTTCTACAAATGCACTAGTGGCTTTTTAGATGCTGTCCTTTCCACTGGGTTTGAGAGTACAATAATTATCTGCCCATGTCAACTGATAAGACTGAATAAATATGAAATTCTTTGCAACACTTGATGGGATTTTTCTGAAAATGAGTCAAATTTTTGTTTAATTTAGCTCACACCAGAAAGAGAGAGAGAGAGAAAGAAAAAGAGAGAGGGAGAAAGAGAGAGAGAGAGCAAAAGAGAGAGAGAGGAAGAATGAGAGATAGAGGGAGAGAGAAAGGGGGAGAGAGAGAGAGAGAAAGGTGTATACTGGCAGAACCTGTTTATTCCATTGCCTTTCTTAGGGAAACACATGGCAGGGTACTGTGACTGACCCAGGGAGTGATTGTGTGTTGAGAAAGCAGGATCAGGTGAAAGAAAGCCAGGGGAGAGAGGAATGGTTGTTGGGTATTTAGTGGGGAAGTAGTGTACAGTGTTGCAGGACAGAACAGGCACATTTGAATTATAGAGGGGAACATATCCCGGTGGAGGAAGATGTAGAGTTATTGGTGTGGAAAGAGGAAAGTAGGGGGCTGGTCGATGTTTGGAAGGAAGTAGGGAAGGGACAGTAGGAGAACCGGGGGTGTTAGTATTGTTGGATGAAGACAAGGGGGTCTGAAGTGGGGAAATGGGGGGTGAAGGATTAAGATCTTGACATATAAAATATCGAGAGATCTCGTCTGCAGGATCAAAATCAGAGCAAGCAGAGGGTGGAGATGCATGAAGGATTTCAGATGGAGTTTGAGGGGTTTAAGGACATGCATGAGAAGTACTTGGTATGTGAAACAGTTTTGATAGAAAGAGCAGTGGGCCTGGAGATAGAAGATGCTTGCACATGTGGTGCTTCCGACCATGTGCCATTCCATTTTAAGAAGTTATCAAGACCAATTAACTTTTTTTTCAGTTTTAAAAATAGACTTTTTTTCCTCCCACATTGTATTTCTTCTCCCAATCATACAAGCTCAATAGGTACTCCCATCCTCTGCCTCCCTCCTCCCCTCCCCAGTTCCCCTTGTATTCTCCCCCCAATTTTCCCCTTCCTTTCATCCTCCTCCCTCCCTCCCCTTTCCGCAGTGCATCTCCCTTTGACCCCAAGTTCAGAGCAAATATTTTGGTTATCTAATTTCATGTCTCTGTTGAGAGGCAAAAAGGAAGAGTGGAGTCATGGTTAGGCACAAGTGTGAACTTGACACTTGGGAGTTTGGGGTCTGGGCACATTTGTAGAGAATTGATGATTGAGTTAAGCCCAGAGCAAACCTGCAAAAGATTATCTAGCTGATGGGGAAAGTCTAGCCCATGGTGAGTGGGACTTGGCCCTGGAATAAAAAATGGAGAGCTGATTGAGAAAGTTGGCATCCTTGTATATACTTGGCCAGACATGCTGGCCTGATAAGTAAGGATTGTTCCTCTCTCAGCCATTATGTAGAGATGGTGTGGCCAGTTCCATCGGCCCTGGTGTTGGCGCATGCTCTCCCATCAAGCTGGACAGACTGTAACTGGACCATCATAAGAAAATAAACCCCTTGTTCCCTTAAGCCATTTTACGATCATTTATCGGCAACCATGCAGGTGAACTACAACAGGGTTTAAGATCTTCGAGAACCAGAACCTTAAGGTTGGCTTTCTTTAAAAAGTCTCTAGGTGCTGATGATTTAGATTCCCATGGAGTTCGAAGGCTTTGGCCAAGACACTACTTGAGTTGTCACTAAATATAGAAAGTAGAAGTGAAGATAGGAAGCCAAGGGCACAAAGCAAACAGGAAAAGGCCAAGAATTCCTGAGGACCTCCAAGGTAAGGCCTGAGATGTGGTGTACAGGGTTGTGTTGACTGGCAGAAGGGTCTCTGTTCCTGAGATTGTCAAGAGAACAGGTAGGACTGCAAATAGAGAAAAGAAAGGAAGAATAAGGTTTAGATACAGTGCCGATAAAATCGTCAGGGAAGCGAAGAGAATTCTATAGAGTTGGCAGGACTTGCCTGGTCTAAGCAAGTGAAAACATTCATCTGATTGTCACATTGTCATTTAGACTGTGTAGTAAGTTGCAGAGGCCTGAATGCTCAGGATAGGACTCCAAGAAATGAGAGGGAACCTGAACCTGGGTCCAGGACCCATGGATATCTGAGTCATGGGAACATTTGTACTGGGATTGGTTCAGGGTTCTAAGGAGCAGCTCTTCCCCAGGAAAGACAGTTGTGTGGGGAATTCATGGAGTGATGAGTGTCTGACAGTACTCTGAGAGAGTGGGGTCCAGGGGATAAAGGAAATGCCTACCAGCTGAGGACCGCATTTAGAAATGACTGGATCTGTGGTTGAAGGGTCCTGAATGACAAATTAGCTTAGAGATTTTTGTCTTTGAACAACAGCTGTGGATAAAGAAGTAGGCAGCAGGCTGGGAGATTACAAGGGAAGTGCAGTGTGTAGGAGAGGGGAAGAGTGCTTGTATGTTCTCTGGATCCTCATTAACTCTTTAATATGGCAACACACAACTATCTAGTAATACTTCTGTCACATTTATGCTTCTTTTTGCTGCTGTGAGTTAGTACTCTTACACAACTAAACGGAGCTAAGAATATTTATATGACTTTGGGTCTAGGAGGGCCAAACAGTTCATTATGGCAGAAAAGGCATGGCAGGTAGAAGAATCTAGAAGGATGATCACAGCTGCCATTATGGGGATGGCAGAGAAGCAAGAGGCATAACTTCAATAGGAATCAGGGAGAGGTTACAAAACCTCAAGGTCCTGCCCCGTGGGGTATGCTTTTCTCCAGCAAGTTTCCACCTTCTAAAAGTGTTACTACTTTCTCAAATATTAACATCAATAAGGATTCAAACGAATGAGATTATGGGGAAACTCACATTCAAACCATGACAACTTGCTTGACTTTGTAAATGGTATGCATTTATTTATCAGGTAAAAATTCAATATATGTAAAACTTTTAAAGTGAATAATAAAATATAAACAGTAGAAACAATTCTAGGAAAGCATCAATTCTGAGCCATAAATAAACTAATATTTATGTCAATTGCATCATCTCCTTTTTTGACCTCATGAATAGTGCTACCAGTCTACTAAGCAGTCTCAGAACCACAAGGCAATATGTAGTTATTCTTGGCTTCAGAAAGAAGCCAAGTCAGTCATCCCTCCCAGGTGACTTACCCAACCCCCAGGTCACCCCTTGACTCAGCTCCTCCCACCAGCAAGACCAGGCGACACTCAGGCTGCCTGGCTTGCCTGGCCCCAGCCCCTTTGTTCCTCCCGCCCACCTGCCCCAACAGGACAGGACTTGCTGGTGGTCCTCCATTCCTGGAGCCTGGAACTCTTCTCCTGGGACCTGGGACCTGGCTTAGTGGCCCAGGTCCCAGGAGAAGAGTTCTGCCATCACCATCAGCCCCTTAGCCCCTCTAACCCACCGGGAACCCTCCCTCGTGGTCCATGGAGGACACACTGCTACTCAGAATTCAAAAGAATCCAAAGAAGCCCCAAGCAAAGCTCTAAGGGACAAAGGCCATACATCTGAAGTCCTCTAAAATCATCTTATCACATGGGAGAGATACTTCACATCCAGCCCAAAGATAAGTTAACCTCTTTATTTTTAACCATACTGCTCCTTTTTAGTATTAATCACTGTAGATTATCTTTTCCATACAGCCACCCCCAAAATATATACAACTCCAGGGATTATACCACTCACCCTCACATATCACCAAGATACTAAATCATTAAAGTGCACTACCATACTAATATTCACCCCCTGTCTATTTAACCTGACTTAACTGATGTACTTACAGACTAATAGCCTCATTTAAGAAATAATACTAACAATGGACAAACGTACCCAACTCCAAGGTAAGCACTAGTAATAACTGCCCAAGAGTAGTAATACCAACTAAATCAGTTCAATCAAAAACACACAGAAACTGAAAGGTCTTAAGAGACAAAACAACAATGCCCAAGTCAAAGTGCAGATCCATGAAAAATAAAACCTAGGGAGACAAATCTCCCACTGAAAAAATTTACCTGCTAATGATGGATTCCAGCCAGAACAAATTCACAGATAATAGCCAAGAAAGCCAGACCCAAGATAACAACTTTCAAAGTATGATCACTACCATGATTAATACTATGAAAGAGGAAATATGGGGGGGGGTTAAGAACTGCATCAACAATTTTGAACAGGAACACAACACTTGGAAGAGTTGAGAAAAACAGTTCAAGAAACAAACATAGACATAGAGCAGTTAAAACAGTCTCAGGAAGAGTTTAAAATCAAACTAAAAGACAAGTTATCTTCAACCCAAAACTCAACAGAGAGTCTTAGCAGCAGAACAAATGAAGCAGAAAATAGAATTTGAGATCTTGAAGACAAAGTGGGAGAATTAACCAACTCAATGGAAGAGGTTCTTAAAGCCAAAAAGATACTTGAGAGGAATATTCAAGAGATATGTGACACTGTGAAGAAGCCTAACATGCACATTCATGGAATACCAGAGCAAGAATCCCAAAATACATTCCTGAGGAAATTTTTAAGATTATCATAAATGAAAACTTCCCTCAACTAAACAATGAGAGGCCCATCCAAATACAAGAGGCATTCCGCACCCCAAACAAGATAGGACCAAAATAGAAAATCGCCACGGCAAATAATAGTCAAAACACTCCACATTCGAGACAAAGAAAAGGTGCTGAGAGCTTCAAAGGAAAAAAGACAAGTCACTTTTAAATGTAAACCTATTAAAATAACAAATGATTTTTCAATGAAGACAGTAAAAGCAAGAAGAGCTTGGAGAGACATACTTCAAGTATTAAATGAGCAAAAAATGTCAACCCAGACTGATATACCTGGCAAAACTATCTATCATGACTGAGGGAGAAAGAAAAGTTTTCCAGCACAAAGACAACTTGAAGGCTTACATGTCTATCAAACCAGGCCTTCAAAAAATGCTAGAAATGATACTCAAGCTTGAAGAATAAAACAAACGTATCCAGGAGGACAGAAAGGAAGTATAATACCACCAAAACATCAATGTCAAAATGTCAAATGTCACTTACAAAAGCCTCTAAACATAAAAAAATGTTCAGAATTAAAAATAATTCTCCATTATAACATTAAATGTCAATGGTATTAACTCACTGATCAAGAGACACAAATTACAAACTTGGATTAAAAACCACAACCCATCAATCTGCTGCCTTCAGGAAACTCATCTCACCACAAAAGATAGGCACATCCTAAAAATAAAAGGCTGGTAAAAAATTCTGCAAGCTAATGGAACCAGGAAACAGGCAGGGGTAGCCATTATGCTTTCAGACAAAGTGGACTTCAAACCAAAAAAAAAATCATAAGAGACATAGATGGATATTACATTTTAGTCACAGGTACAATTCACCAGGAAGACTTCACAATATTGAACATATATGCACCCAATACGGGCCCCTCCACATTCATTAAGCAAAACCTATAGCATCTAAAGCAAGAAATCAACCCCCAAACAATAATTCTTGGGGATTTCAACACTGCCCTCTCAACATGGGATAGATCAACAGGCTTAACAGAGGCACTTCGGAACTCAACCAAACCCTTAAAAAAATGGACCTTACAGATCTCTATCGAACTTTTCATCCACGCACCAAGGAATACACATTTTTCTCACCAGCACATGGAACTTTCTCCAAAAAAGATCACATATTGGACCACAAGATGATCCCCACATATACAGGAAAGTTGAAATTCTAGCCTGTACCCTATCAGACCACCATGATCTAAAGCTTGACATCCACAACACAACAAACAACAGAAAATACACTAACTCCTGGAAACTTAACACTATGATGCTGAATGAGAATTGAATTCAGAAAGAAATTAAAATGGAAATTCAAGATTTCCTGAAAGTGAATGATAATGAAAATACAACTTATCCTAATCTTTGGGACAAAATGAAAGCTGTCCTAAGAGGTAAGTTCATAGCTCTTAATGCCTATATCAAAAAAATGGAAACATTAGAAATAAACACCTTAACAATTCACCCAAAAGCTTTAGAGATACTAGAGCAATCTGATCCCAAAAGCAGTAGAAGGGAGGAGATTAGGAAAATAAGGGGAGAAATATCTGAAATCGAGATTAAGAAAACGATAGAAAAAATCAACCAGTCAAAAAGCTGGTTTTTTGAAAAAAATCAATAAGATTAATACACCCCTAGCTAAACTAACCAAAAGCAAGAGAGAGAAAACCCAAATTAACAAAATTAGAAATGAACATGGAGTTATCACTACTGATACCCAAGAAATCCAGAGAATTATAACATCGTATTTCAAAAACTTATACTCTGTGAAGTTTGACAACACAAAAGAAAGGGATGAATTCCTAAGTAAGCACAACTTATTGAAACTGAATCAGGAAGTTGTGAATTATTTAAATAGTCCTACAACATATGAGAAAATAGATGAAGTAATCTTGAATCTTCCCACCAAGAAATGTCCTGGACCAGATGGATTCAGCACAGAGTTCTACAGACATTTAAGGAGCTAAACTGTTCTTAAACTTAAACTGTTCTATCAAATAACAAAGGAAGGAACACTACCATATTCCTTCCGTGAAGCTAATATTGTCTTAATCCCAAAATGAAGATACACTTAAAAAAAGAAAACTATAGGCCAATCTCTCTGATAGACACAGATGCAAAGATTCTCAACAAAGTCTTAGCAAATCAGATTCAAAAACATATCAAAAAGTTCATTCACAGAGAACAAGTAGGCTTTATCCCAGGCACACAAGGTTGGTCCAACATATGCAAATCAATAAATGTAATCTACCATATAAACCACTCTAAAATCTAAGACCACATGATACTCTCGATAGATGCAGAAAAAGCTTTTGACAAGAATCAACAGCCTTTTATGATCAAAACCCTACAGACAGCTGGAATGGAAGAAACCTTTGTCAATATAATAAAAGCTGTACACAACAAGACAACAGCAAGGATTATACTCGATGGGGGAAAACTTGAAGCATTCCTGCTTTGATGAGGAGCTAAACGAGGTTGTCCACTTTTATCACTTCTCTTCAATATTGTACTTGAAGTCTTGGCTGAAGCCTTAAGACAAGAAAGGGAGATAAAAGGCTTCAAATTGGCAAGGAAGAAGTCAAGTTATCTCTATTTGTTAATGACATGATTTTATACCTGAGTGATCCCAAAAACTCCACCAGGAAACTCCTGGAACTAATACAGAAGTTCACCAGGGTAGCAGCATACAAAATGAACATACAAAAATCAGTGGCCTTCCTATATGCACAAAATGAAAGAAGTGAAAAAGCCCTGAGAGAAACAATCCCATTTACTATAGCCCCTAAAAAAATGAAATACCTTGGTATAAACCTAACCAAGGAAGTAAGTGACCTTTACAATGAAAACTTAAAACCCTAAAGAAAGAAGTTACAGAAGACACTAGAAAGTGGAAAGATCTGCCATGTTCCTGGATTGGCAGAATCAATATCATAAAAATGACCATCCTACCAAAGGCAATATACAGATTCAATGCTATACCAATTAAAATCCCAAAGCAATTCTTCAAAGAAGTTGACCAAACAATCTCAACGTTCATATGGAGGCACAAAAGACCCAAGATAGCAAAAACAATCCCAAGTAACAAAAACACTGCTGGAGGTATCACCATACCAAACCTTAGTCTGTACTACAAATCCATAGTTATATAAACAGCCTGGTACTGGCTCCAAAATAGACACACAGATCAATGGATAAGGGTTGAAGACCCAGATATAAGCCCACACAATTTTAGCTATTTGATCTTTGACAAAGGGGCCCAAAAAAATCCAGTGGAAAAAGAACAGCATCTTCTCCACATGCAGAAGATTAAAACTGGAACTATACTTGTCACCATGTACAAGACTTAATTCCAAATGGATCAAGGACCTCAATATAAGGCCAGAGACTATAAAAACCTTAGTTGAATGGGTAGGGAACTCCCTGGCCAACAGTTCCTAATCGGAAATCCAATAGCACAGTCAATACAACCAACACTCAAAAGATGGGATCTTATGAAATTAAAGAGCTTCTGTTCAGATAAAGAGATTGTAGCTGGAGCACAAAGGCAACCCACAGAATGGGATAAAGTCTTCACTAACCACATATCTGATAGAGCTCTACTGTCCAGAGTGCACAAAGAACTTAGAAAAATTAAACACTAAGGAAACCAATGGCCCAATTAAAAAATGGGCCCTGGATCTTAAAAGAAACTTTACCAGGGTTGAAATTAAAATGTCTAACAAATATCTTAAAAAATGCTCCACATCCTCAGGGAAATGCAAATCAAAACCTCCCTAAAATATCATCTCACCCCGGGCAGGATGACAAAAATCCACAATACAAACAATACCAAATGCTGGAGAGGATGTAGAGAGAGGGGAAGTCTTCTACATTGCTAGTGGGAATGCCGGCTCATACAACCACTCTGGCGAGCCATCTGCCGATTCTTAAAGGAGTTAAAGATTGAAATGCCATATGACCCAGCTATTCCACTTTTGGGAATAATCCCTCATACAGCAAAAATTCATCTTGATAGCACAAGCATAACCATGTTCATAGCAGCACTGTTTATAATAGCAAAGTCATGGAATCAACCCAAATGTCCAACAGTTGATGAGTGGATAAGTAAAATGTGGTACATTTATACAATGGAATACTACTCAGCCATCAAAAATGATAAATTAATGCAATTTGCCGGGAAATGGATGAAATTAGAAACAATTATATTGAGTGAAGTATCCCAGACACAGAAAATTAAGTGCCATATGTACTCCCTAATAGGTGGATCCTAGTACCAAATCCACTTAGAGACAGAGTCAATGATAAATCTCTGTAATACCTAACAGTAATTGCAAAGATTATAAACAGAAGAGAAGGGGAAGGAGGGCCCTGCCAGCAACAAGGAGAGAGGGGATCATGTTATAGCAGAGAAAATAGGCTATCATCAAGGACTGCAAGTAAGTAATGAGACATCTGGTTAAGCTCACAGACTGCCCTTCCTGGTCACTTGCAACTGATAGTGTATGATCTTACCAGAAAGGGAGGGCATACAGTCTGGCAGATAGAAGGTAACCACTTTGTAATGCAAGACTGACCCACCCCTCACCGAAGTCTCCAACTCTTATTCCATGTACCTTTGAATATACTCTTATGATAAGACTCTATTTTAGCAGCTGTTTATCTCTGGCCAGGGGGTAACATCCAATACCCATCAGGATGGAGCCAAGGGCATTGCAGGAGCAGCAAAACTGAAAAAAAAAAAAATCAACAAACCATAATTCAGAAAATCAGAGACTCTATATCAACCATCTGGAATCAGGCCCGCCTAATCTCTCCCCATTCTGAAGCTCAGGGAAATTTGCAGAAGAGGGGGCAGTAAGATTGTAAGAGCACAAGGATGGGAGGAGTCATGATATGCAAGATACTCCACACAAGTTAAGGCCAAAGCAATTTAATAAGACTCTGCCTGATCTGCGCAATGACGAACATATCATTGACCCCTCAAAGTCTAGCATGGACTCAAGGCACTAGGATCCTTAGAGGCAAGGGATTAACAGTCACAGTAGTGTTCCTATACTTAAGGGGAACACAAGAAAGAGTTCTAGGAAATGCCCCTTACACCTCATCAGAGAGGAAGGCCCAGAGGAAAGTTTGACATACACATTAAAGGATGCTTCAGAGATGGGGGAGGGGGAACTGGGAGAAAGAGAGGAAAGGAAGAGGAAAAGGGGGGAGGGAGAAGGGATGGGAGAAGGGAGGGAGAGGATATAGGGTACCTGTTACGTTTGCATGAGCGCAAAAAAAAAAGTTCACAATTCAAAGTAAAGTTTCAAGTGAAGGCACATAGCATTTGTACCTTCATAAAGTGAAACAATTGCTCAGAATATTGTAAGTTGGGGGCCATCTGCAGTCTGAGGTAAACATCTTCTAAATAGAACAAAGCAAATAACCTTCTGTGCCCACAACAATCACCAAGAATGAACAACCAACACAGTGAACACAGTGTGTTCTCTAGTATATGCTAGGCATAGCTTTACTGCTGAGTCTTTCTCTAGCTCTATATGGTCCAGCCATAGCTTCTTACAGTAGGGAAACCCACCAGGTATCCACCTACAATTTCTAGTCGCAGTCAAGTGTGCAATTGGTCATATTCTCAGCTTCTAGTGAATGGTGACATCTCCATTTAATTATAATTGACTTATGGTTTCAGTGAAGCTCAACTTCACCCCTGCAGGTTAGATTATGACCTAGGATGGATATCTCAATGCATTTCCTATCTTAAAGCCCATGTTGCCTGCCTCCCTCAGATCCTTTTATTCACCCCTGTTCTCCAGTCCGAGGCTCCCAGGCTGCCTGGCCAGACTGTGCATCCCTCCAAGTTTCCTGCTGTCCTCTCTCCTTCCACCAGGGGGTTTGAACCTAATGCCTGAAGCTCTGATCCTATGCTGTCTCACTGCTTTTCAGCTGGCAAAACTCCCAAACAAATGGGGGAAAATATAAAAATCCGGAAATAGAACTCTTCCCAAATGTTCATACTGTCTGACCATATAAACTCTCACACAAACCTGCTTATCAACTTTATACAGAGGATCAAAAACATCCACTCTGAACTTTGCCTCTTTAATGGTGAATTGGTGAAATAAAATCATGTTGCATATTGATTCAGTGTGCAGTGTTAATGTGCTGACAAGTTGCTATCTTATTTCATCTGTCTTTAAGCCATTTTATGTTAAAAAAGGAATTCTAAATATTAAGACTGTGGCCATATTTATGCTTATAGAGTGATACAGGTCTGATTCTAAGATTTTTGGATATGTATGTATACTAAGCATTTTACTTTTTCTTTCTTTTATTTTATAATTTTTTTAATATTTTTTATTATTATTATTTATTCAACTGTGTGCATGTGCGTGTGTATGTGCGCGCGCGCGCGTGTGTGTGTGTGTGTCTGTGTAGAACCACGGACGAATTCGCGAACCACCACGGACGCCTCCACCTCCTTCTGCCCCGGGATTCACAGGCTCCGCCCTACCAGGACCAGAAACGCAGGCCGCCCCCGCTTCCGCCTGGCGTCTATACGTGGGATCTGGGATCCGAACTCAGGACCTTCCGTCTGCAAGGCGGAGGCTTAACCCCTGAGCCACCTCTCCAGCCCTATTTTATAATTTTTAACATTTGATTTATGTATTTATTTGAGAGATAGAGAGAGAGAGAGAGAGAGAGAGAGAGAGAGAGAGAGAGAAGTTTGCTGCTGCACACATGAATGTCATGATAAACACACGGAATACAGATGCCAAATTGCAAAATCCGTTCTCTCCTTCTATCATGAGGGGTCCAGGGATTGAACTCCAGACTTCTGAGAAGGCATCTTACTTTCTGAGCTTGCTGTGTGTCCAAATACTTTAATGTAAACAAGGTTTAGCTCAAAGACATACAGCGGCATCTTGAAATGTACAGATAATCCTAATGTGTTCCATTACATCTTAAATAAAACTTCTCTTTATATGATGTTTGTGACAGTAACTTATTTCTGGGATGCAATGTATATACTTTCTGCTTTTCCAATACAATTTCTTAAATTTTCACTAAAAATACAATTGTTTTATTGACAAAAATGCACTCAAGATTTAAAGAAGAGAAGGAAAAAGCACATAAAAAGAATTAAGAGCTGTAGATAAAAAGTGTGCTTTCAGCATAGGTACATAAAGAAAAAAGGAAATGATTTTGATGACAATGTGCTTTGCAAGATAGATAAAAATTAGAAGTTTAAGGTATGTTGTTGTCAAAAGTTTGTGAAAACTAAAGTTTAAGAAAAATGACATAGTTGCAATTATATAATATTAAAATCTAAAGACCAGAATACAATGCAATGAGATAGAACTGATGTCTGATTCTGTTTGCAGTAGTAAGATTTTCCTTCATATCAATATTCTTTTCATATCATTCATGACTTTTCTAGGAAAACCAACCAAGAGTTAATAACTAGAGTTTTTCAAAAGATAACTGCATTTCCCCACTAAATAAATCCTTTACTTGTAAGAAGTCTACGGCTTTACAGGTCAGAAGCACTCTGCTTGAAGGAGTTAGTTCTACTGGGAACATCTTGCCCAACTGCACAACAGTCATCCAACTAATTTTAATGGATAAATTGTTAAATCCTTTTAAATTAACTCATTGTGCAAAATTTGTTGATTATTAAATAATGATTAAATGAAAACCACTAAAAACTGTCACACTAGCTAAAGCTTTGGCTTTTTGCTAATATCTAATTCTTTGGAGACTTTAGATGGCTTGAAGAATAAATTTTTGGCGATTTAAACAATAATAAGTAAAAACTATATGACCTATCTCTATTAAATGGAGACTCTTTCCATTATGATGTACTTTTAAAAATGATGACTGAACATTTCTGGATTGGTTATAGACTTCTGTAGGAAGTGAAAGAAAAACAGATATTCTCATCAAACACTCTGCTTTCAGTCCAGAGGGGACCCTGTCAGCTATTTGCACTATAGCTTCTGAGCTGTAGAACTTCAGGACAAAATTCTTAGTTTTGCATTGCATCCACCTAGCATCATATGTTGACGTTAGGAATCCAAATTCTAGTTCTTTAGACTATGTGGCAAGTGTTTTAATCTCAAAGCCATTTCTCTATCTCCTTTTTTATACATTCTCAAATAATAAAAGTAAAACTAGACTTTACTGAAGTTACAAATGACAATGATGTCTTTATATTAATCATGGTATATTGAGTGTGTGTGACTCTGTCTGTGTCCATGTGTTTGCAAGTACATGTACAAAAGGGTATCTAAGTGTGTGACCCTCCTTAGTGTGTGTACCTGTGGAGGCCCAAGGTTTATTTACATCATAAATCATCTTTGATTTCTCTATCTCCTTAGTAATTAGCTCTGGGGATCCCCAGGGAATACCTTCCACAGCCAAAATTGCAGGCTACCAAAATACCCATTTTTGGTAAAATTTTGTAAAAAAAAAAAAAAAAAAAGACATTTTTTACAAGGGATCTGGGGATCTAAATTCAGGTGTTTTTTGCTTGCAAGCCAAGGGCCATCTATCTCCCCAGGCCCATTAATTGTGTTTTTATATTACTGTTACTTACCCAAATATCCTATTTACTCAATACAAGTGTTGTAGTTACTCTTTCTGCTAATGTGAGAAAACACTCAGACTGAGGCACGTAGGGGGAGAAAGGGCGATTCATCTGGCCTACAGTTCTAGAAAGAAGACAGGCGGAAAAGGCATGGCAGGCTGCAGAGGCTGGAAGCAGTTTAGGTCGTGTCTATCATGGAGGCACAAAGAGCAAGCAGCAGACTGAGAGCTGGAGGAAGGCAGGGCGGAGCTACACAACCTCAAGGCTTGACCTCTGTGATTTGCCTTCCTCCCACAAGACTCCACCTCCTAAACGTGCCACCACCTTCCCAAACATGGACAGCAGCTACGGATGCACACACGAGTCTGCGGGAGACAACTCACACTCAAACTATGGCAGTAAATTTTAATGTTTGTGAATATTGAAGTTTTTCTACCTTTGTAAAATAATTCTCGTGTGTGTGTGTGTGTGTGTGTGTGTGTGTGTGTGTGTGTGTGTGCACGTGTGCACGCGCGCACGCACGCATCAGAGGGTACATCCAACGGTGACTTTAGGAATCAGCCTGGATTGCTCTACCTTCTATTTGCTTTGTTCTGGAGCTACCTAGGCTCAGCTTTCCAGAAGCACAGCTGCTGTTATTTCCATCTGGCGTTCTGACCTGGGATCCAGGATCTAAACTTGGGACTCTGTGCTTGCGAGGCATAGGGTTGGCTCCTGAGTTGTCTCCCTAGACCAATTTTCTTTTTTTAAGAAGGAAAAGTTATTTAGTTATTTGTTTTGGGATCTAAGAGCTTGGGTTTAAAATAGAGAAACCCCCAAAGTGTTTAGGGAAAACTCTTGTTATCCAAATTGTACAGTAAAAATTAATTAGTTTAAAATAATAACAATATCTTCCTGAGACATGAATGCAGAGCCCAGCTTCAGACCTCATTAGGTGGGGCAGCTTTCTGATCCCCATTCCAACTCAGCAGGAATAGCCAGAGATTGAATGTAACACCCATTACTACTACAAGGTCTCACACACACACACACACACACACACTCAGATCTGTTTTTTTTTTTTATATATCAAAACAAGGCTGAAAGTGTTAAGTTTAGGGTAGTGACTACACAGACCATGTAAATTTGTATTATCTTCTTTATGTCTGCTTGCAGTTTCCATAAAAGAATTGAAAGTTCCTTATTGCGATTATCTATGTTTTGCTTTCTCAAAGCAAGTTTACCAAGCATTATGTCAGAGATTGAAGGAAGCAGATTCCATATTGTGTGCATACATTAACCAACCATCAAAATATTTCTACCATACTACTGACACCTGGGAATAAGAAATAAAAAACTAGTTGCTGGCATGCTATGGGACACTCATTGACTATTCTTATAATATATACTTATGTTTATATATTATATATACATATATGTGCTTATAGTATGTATATATAACATACAGTTAATATGTACTATATATTAACTATTATACTTCCTTCCTTCCAAATCACATAGCAAAGACCTCCACTTAACTTCATGAGCCTGAATTCTCCATAGAGCCTCTCCATGCTTTTATTTCTATGACGTGTATATATCTTCTAATAAGCCTATAACCCAGTGGACAATTTGTCTAAGGGTACCTCTCCAATAAAAGCCCTTAAAAATTAAGAGTACAATTAATGTATAGGATTAGATTTTAAAATAGATTAATAAATATTAGTCATTGTATTTTCAACTGTTGCTATCCATATTAGAGAATATCGTGACATTTTCATAAAAGTAGTAGTAAAAGTCTCTGCCAGTATACCACTGGTAACTAGTTGAAACATGAAAATCTAGTTTGTCATCTCGTATGTGCTAAGACACTGAGCTTTTATTGGAGACTCTTGGAGATGACTGCTATTCATTTGGCATCATTTGGAAACCATTTCGTGCATGTAGATTGAACCTAACTTCAACTCTTAGGATTAGCATTAAAGGTTTTAATTAATTTGCCACATTTCATGAACATAGTGTTATTGATGATTATTTTTTCATGTAGAAGTTTAAGTCTTAAAGAGAGGTCCAGAAATATGAGACTATGAAATTCTGTGATGTAAGAATAAGTAATTTTTCTCCTTCTCAAAATATGCAGGCAAAGTTCTGTGCATATTGGCAACATCTCATTTTTTTTCAACATCACATCTTTAATATTGTCTTAAACAGTATATTCTGATATATAAAATGATAGAGCTGGAATAGTTGTTCCATATATAAATAGATAATCCTTAAAGAAATATTTTTCTACTCAGATCAAATTTTCATTTCAAATACATGTAAAATTTCTACCAAAGTCAGACACAATTCACAGCAAAAACAAAAACTACAATGTTTAAATCTCAACATTCAGTAAAACAAACATGACATGCTGGGTACCTTCAAATATAACTCACTTTAAGTAAATTCAATATTAATTATTAACAAGTTAAAAGTGGAAAAATAATTTTATGTTAAGTCTTGGCCAAAACCAAACAGTCAGTATTAAAATTACTAGACTAGGACATAAACCAAGCCTCACTAACATTATTTGTTAGAGGTATAGATGCAGCTACAACTATAGCTACAGTTGTGAAAACAGATGCCTTGTAGCCAGGGGAAATGAGAAACAAAGCAGAGCATGAATCAGGTCCCTATGTCATGACATGATAACAACACCTCATTTTGAACCTCATCTTTCACTAGGGATGCACCTCCCATTTTACAGAGAGAGAGACCTAATTTTTAAAAATTCACTCTTTATGAAGTTATTGGTTAAATATAAAATGCTCTTTATTTTCTCTTCTGAAGAGTCAAATCTTTTTGCCTTCAAATACTGATTTCACAATTTATCTTGACCAGTGATTCAGAAAAATAAATGAATCCCTGACTACAAATGGAAATGTGTTGTGTATACCAACAGATTCTAAGAGGCTATGTCCATAATTTCATTCAAAGTATATCAAATTATCTCAATAAAGGGCATTATCTATTAAATTTAAATCATCTTTACTGCCTCATTATCATCCTTTTCACTTTTCATTGTTACATTATTTCTGGCAATGTTCCATTTCTGGTGAAGCAGGTTTTCAGGTAAAGTTCAAAAACCCAAGGAGAAGACAATTGTAAAATTGCTTGAATTTATGGGATCAAAACATGCTTGAAGAGAAATCTGGTCATGGATTATTGTCCCATAAATCAGCAAAGTGTCTTTCCTCCATCCTTAAGAATGGCTTAAGGGAACGAGGGGTTTATTTTCTCTTACAATTATTGATTACAGTTCTTAGTTCAGATTGACAGGAGAGCTCATACCAACACCAAGGGAACCATCTCTACGTAATGGTTGACAGAGGGATGATCCTTACTTGCCAGACCAGCATGTCTGGCCAAGTATATAAAAGGATGCCAACTCTTTCAACCAGTTGTCTGTATTTTATTCCAGGGCCTAACCCCATCCATCATGGGCTGGGCCTTCCCCATCAGCTAGACAATCTCCTGCAGGCCTACTCTGGGTCTAACTTAACCACTAATTCTCTACAAATGTGCCCAGAGCTCAAACCCTAAACTGTCAGGTTGACACCTGTGCCCAACTATGGCAGAACGATTCCTAGAAAAATGTGACAAAGAGGAGAAGGTTCCCTATTTGAAAGACCTCCAAAAAGCAAGCAGGGGAAAACAGAGGAGCGATGTAACAGAAGGTTAGATGGAAGAGTATTGACATAGACTGCCTGGATGAAACTCATTGCATCATAAGCTAATATAAAAATTAATAAAGAAAAGACTTTTGGTAAGGGAAAATATTCACCACAATTACAATTACTTTAATGTATGTATATTTACCCCCATACAGAAGTTCATAAAGTCTCAATGCCAGGCAAGGTTAAGATTAGTACTAGAACTGATGACCAGTTCTTCTCAAAGTGATTTCAAAGCACCAATACATTCCTGTCCAGGAGAACATACAGTCCTTTTGCTATGATCTGAATATATTTCTTACTGGAATAGAGACATAAGTGTTTTTACAATTAATTCAAGCACCTTCTTAAGACTAAAGATGATAACACTGATTTATTACAATAATGTTAACATATAAAAATATCATTCATTTTTGTTTCCCATAAATATTTTTATTCACCATTTTTATTTACATAGATGTACTGAAGACATCCCAGGTGTGTGTGTGTGTGTGTGTGTGTGTGTGTGTGTGTGTGTGTGTGCATCCCAGGTTTTTTGGTTAAAAGATATTTCAAATAGAAATATGTTTGTAGTAAGCACATTAAAATAATAAAGTAGATGCTTGAGGAAATCCAGTTCCTATTGCCTTTTTTAAAAACATGCTTATTTCAAAAAAAATCAATTCTTTTTCCATCTTCTAATTACATAGAATGAAAATAACACCCAGTGGTGATACTTGTCAGAATATAACACCCCAAATCAGAATCAGCTCAAGTAGCAGTCCATTGGAATTGATTTTTTAAAGCTGTGATATTAAAAACCAGTCCTCCCCAATCTGTAATAATTTAGTTAAGACTCGTTAAAAATGCAGCTCAGTTCTGTAATCATACTCTGAAGGTCAAACTTCTGCTGTACCACAGGAAAGTGATGCTTAATAAAGGAAATTACAAATTCAAATTTGTTTTTAAGATAGCAAGTATGCAATGTATCTTGCATTTTAGAAGAGCCTTATCTATTTCCTAACCTGTGAATAAGCATTGAGTATGAGCATGGATAATTAACAATACATATGGAGAGCACTTATTCTACTTTTCAATTGGAGTATTTCATACTAAAATTATGGACTGTTAACAAAAAGGACAATCTTATTACTTTTTTTTCAAATTTAGAGAGAGAAAGAGAGAATCTGTATCAGAGGCACTGTGTTCCTGTGGAGGCTGAAGAGTAACTTTGGGGGTAATTTTGGGATTCATTCTGGACTTCTGTACCTTCTTTTTGCTTTTCTCTGAGGTTTCATAGGCTCTGCCTTCCATGGCCAGCAGTGCAGATTTGCTGCCATTTCTGCCCAGCATTTTACCCAGGAATTTGGATTCAAACTCAAGTCCTTCTGAGTCATCTCTCCAATCCTACAAAGAATAATCTAGACATTTTCTTTATAAATAAAGGAATTGAGAATAATGAAAAGCAGTAACTATAAGAAACTTAAAATAGGGGCTGGAGAAGTGGCTCAGGGGTTAAGCCTTTGCCTTGCAGGCAAAAGGTCCTGAGTTCGGATCCTAGACCCCATGTATAGACGCCGGGCAGAAGCGGGGACGGCCTGCGTTTCTGGTCCTGGTAGGGCGGAGCCTGTGAATCCCAGAGCAGAGTAAACAAGGAGGAGGATGGAGGCGGTCCATGGTGGTTCCCAAATTCGTCCATGGTTCTACACACACACACATACACACACACACACACACACACACACATACATACACGCGCATACATACACACACACGCACAATTGAATAAAAAAATTTAAAATATAGCTACAACCTATTAACTTGTTATATAACTATATTCAACTCAACTCAAAGAGGAAAATGTAATGTCCGTGCTGATAATTCCGAATTTTAATTTTTTAAAAATGAAAACAATAAAAATATTGTCTTTTATGATGTTTTTGTTTTCATATATTTTTCATTTTCATGTATGGGTTCATGGGCATGTTTTAGAATGTCTTCACATGTGTGGAGGCACATATGTGTAACAGGTGTATGTGTATGTCGAATGTATGTGTGTGTGCATACACATGTACATACAAGTGTGTGATGCATGTATCTGTACATGAGTGTGGGTGCCTGGGAGTGATTTGGGGAACCTTCTTCTGTCACTCTCCTTTATTCACTGAGGCAAGGTCTGTAACCAATCCACAGCTCCCTGACACAGTCTGGGTAGCTAGCTCTTGCTAATTATCTCCTGCCTCTGCTTTTGATGTCTGGATTTCAGGCAAGATACCACACCCACCCAGCACTTTACATGAGTTTTGGAAATCAGAATTCTGGTCCATTTGCTTGCTTGACAAGTGCTCTAACCCCTGAGCAGCCTCCTCAGTCCCAGTTACTCTTATGACTGACAAAAAGACTCATTTTCCATGAGTCCCCAAAGGTTCTAGAAATCCTGATATGATTATGTTTATAGGATACAGAGTTCTCTATCCTACATTCCTCAGCATGCTTAAAATACAAATTTAGGAAGAATGTGGCTTTTGTGCTAAGATATAAATAGCTAAAAGCTTATTTATATCATTTGGCATAAAGCATTTAGCATATATGTTTGCAATGTAGGTCATTATATGTATATATATATATATATATATATATATATATACAATTTAAATGATAAATTTATAGAATTAATTTTTAAATTAGAACCTCCAACTTTGTTTCATTTGTTACTGAATATTTAAATATAAGTTTGAGGAAAAAAGTTAAAGGTATATTTAGTATCATTAGCATAGTTGATTATTCCATTTTTCTAGTTTAATTTTCCAAAGGTAAATAAATAAACTTTTATCTTTATTAACATTGTAATATTATATTTCCATAGGCAAAAATCTAATTAATGATTTAACAATTTCAAACTAAATATATAAATAGGGATGGTAAAGTATCCTAGCAGATAAAAATGCCTTTTTTTCAAAGCTGGAGAACAGAGTGGGGTCCTACACGATGGAAAAAGAAAACGGACTTACAGGGTCGTCTTCTGATTTCCAGACATATCCATGTCATGTGAATGCATGTTCTCTTCCCCTGGTCCTTCTCCGATTCCTTTTCCTTTCTTGTTCTTCTTCTTGTTATAACTGGTAATTAGGAACTCTACATGAGGCCATAGGTTCACAGCAAAAGAAAGAAGGTAATGTAGACAGAATGGAAACCATACAGAGTTAGGTCATTCCATTCTTCTAACTTTTGTGCCTTTGGTGCCTCTTGGACATGCACACGTGTATGCCATTCTACTCGTGGACAAGCCCCATGGTAGAAGCCCAAATTTATGTCTTGGGACCACAGATATATAAAGGGCTATTTAGGTGATTTAGTAAATTGTTCACCCATGAGTCAGTGTTCCATACTAAATGTAAACGGCATGTTAAAATTCTTTTCAAAAGGAAAGCAGTTTTCTACAAGTGATTAGAGGAATTTTTTTTTTTTACAAAGGGCATCTCTACTTGATACTTGAACTGTAAATGCCATTGAATCTGCTGGATCATTTGGTCCTAGTCATAAAGTAGCTCATACAGCAGTTAGGATCAGTTCAGCTTCTTGTCTTTTTGGTCTTAAACAAAACTGGGTAACTTCCATGGTCACCTGGAACACAGGTAGTATCCACAAAATTCAACTCCAAAATCAGAAAGTTCACAAGGCATTGGGTTCCTTTTTTAATTTGAGAAAGACTCAATTCAACAAATTATCCATTAACTGAAAAAGAGTATTTCAACATATTTTGCACTATTGGACTCTTAGAAATTGTACTGAATTGAGGAGGCTCCTTTATCTTTTAAGTTATTCTTCTTACTATGATAAAATAATCTGATAAAAGCCACACAAAATAAGTTGTGATTTACATTGAATAATAGTTCCAGAGGAATGTCGTATAGCAATTTACCTGTGTAGTTGCCATACGGACATACATACACCCCAGAGATGATTCGAATAACACACCAATTGTGATAGTTACATACTTGCGTCAACTTGCAGGTTAAGTGTTCTAGCTCTTGACACATTTGTAATTAGTAGTTGAGTTAGGCCAGAGAAATTCTGTAGGAGATTGTCTAGTTGATGGGGAGATACTGCTTATGATGGGCAGGACTAATGCCTGGGCAGGTGAATAAAATGGAGAGCGCTGATTAAGGAAGTTGGCATTATTCAGTATGGTTGGCAAGACATGGTAGTCTGATAAGTGAAAATTATCCCTTTATCATGTCCATGTTTCTATGGATATGGTGTGGCCAGATCCCTAAGCTCCTGGTATAGGTATGAGCTTTCTTGACAAGCTAGACAAGAAACTGTAACCAAAAATCATAAGCTAGAATATAATGTCTTGTTCCCTTAAGCTCTTTGGTTATTAATTTATCAGCAACAATGCAGGCTGACTGCTATATGAATATAATGATTACATCAAAATCTTTCTTGGTGAATCAATGTGTTTATTGAGGTTACTTACCAGAACATAAATAGAAGCTAATTATATGAATGTAGGCCACCCCAAATCAGTCTCACTGGAAAATCATCCCTGCTATGATGGTATCCCCACACCTGTATACATGCTGTCCTTTTATCAGTTGGTCTGCTGTAATCCCTACTGACCCATGAGACCAACCATGTGAAAACAGGGAAGAATTAGATGTGAATGATTTGGAGATGCAAGAGGGAGAAGCCCTCATCACAGGTGACTATTTTCTGACTCTGTTCACCTCCTCTCTCTCTGAGGGAAGGTCAATAGGTAATGGATGTGATCTTGATGGTCTCTTGTGTGTAATTACAACTAATTAGACAACAATGGTGGCTATTTTGGTCAGAGAACAATGTTCAACATCAAGACAGCATGACAGAGAAGGCAGCCGCAAGCCGGGACGACGTGATGGGTGGCTTCGCTGTATCCATCCTCACCAAGCAGAGAAAGAATGCGCTAATGCTCCCCAGTGCTCAGCATGAGCTCTTCATCTTTATGCACAGCAGGACCCCTTGCCTTGGAAATGGTCTCATTTACAATGGGCGAAACTTTCCACTTCAAAGAAAATGATGGATACAATCCACTATGCCCAGAGGTCTGTCCCACTCCTTATACCACAGTCTATATTAATCAGTGTTCTAAGAGGAACAGTACTGATAGAACAAATATACATTGGAATTTATTAGATTGGCTTACACGACACCTCATGAATAGTCCAACAATACTCTGGAAGCTTGTCTGTCCAAGGGGCTGAATGTCTTGTTAGTCCTAACCGGGTGCTGGAGGGCCAGAGATTCCCTGGAGAAAAACTGTAAGGAAGCTGTTAACCGTGGCACCAGCAGCAACAGGGTGGATCATCCGTGGTAAGATATCAAAAGGTGACCGGTTCCTTCAGCATGGTGCGAAGGAAGCACTCACAGAGGAAACTTTTCTTTCTGGTACTTTCTTTGTCTGGGCTGCAACCAGAAGGTGCTGCCCATATTTAGAGTGGGTCTTCCTGCTCCCATTACGGTGACAAAAAAGTTTCTCACAGGTGTGTTTGATATCTTGTTTGCTAGTTGTTTTCAGATATGGCCAAGTTAACAATCAAGATTAACAATCACACCATGAATATTTGTTGGATTTGTTATTCACCCTCCAGTATTTAATAGTCTTATTAATAAATGTAGAATAGTGGCTACTTCTTGTCGATTAGCTTTAACAAGAATTCTGTTGTCAATATAGAAAATCAGTGTGCTATCTTGTGAAATAGAGAGGTGATCAATGTCCTGGAAAACTAAATTGTGATGTAGGATGGAAAAATTGATATCCCTGAGGTTAAAGAAAATAGAAATAAATTGTTGATCCTGAACACTAATAAGTTATTTCAGGGCAAGGAAGATGGCTCAGTAAAAAAGTGCCTGCACCCAAACCAAACATAAGTTTGGTCCCCAGAACACAAATAGTAGAAGGAGAGAACCAGCTTCTGAAAGTTGTCCTCTGACCTCTGCAAGTATGGATCCTGCTTCAGTGTGCCTCCTCTCTCTCCTTCCCTTTCTCTCTCTAGAAATGAAATAAAGATAAACCACTACTTCTAATTTTTCATAATTGTCATAAGAGACATGCTAGATTTATAACTACATATAAGTCAGAATATATTTGTTAGCTCAAGTAATGACCAAAGTAATTGATTTTATTGGGTTCAGTCACCAGTTTGGTCAGCATACAAATAATTCACTGACATTCACCCAAATCCTAATGTCTTCTGCATAACTCAAATAAGTAACTGAATATAGATATGGCAGGCATCCCAATCCTTGCATCTTTTAAGTTCTCATGGTGACAAACCTTTCAATTCCTATAGAAATGTAATGTTCTTGGTTTGCTACTTTGTAGCTATACCCCAATTTTTATCCATATACCATGGGACATTGCTGAGCATGCCTGTGAACACAGATTTGATCTGATCCAGAAAAACTGCCTGGACAACTGTGAGCTAGGAAGCTGGAAGAATGGATTTGCCCTACAATTTTGGACCAACATGACTAAATGACAAGGAACAGAAGACAGCCTACACAATTTGGTGCTTATTTTACCTTGTCAATCTTTAGTCACTATTTGATATATTTTTGATCTGTCTTTATGACTGGTTTTAATGTTTATTCTGTACTGAAGTATTTATCTTATTTTAATTTGATAAAACCTTACAGTTAAGGGATTTTATACTTTAAAAAAGAGACATTGGACTTTTAAGACACTGGCACTGAATCCTTGATTATGTATATTTTAAAATTGGACTATGAGAAGCTTTAATCTTGAACTCTGAGAGCTTTTAATTTTCATCTTCAATTGAAAGCATTTTATATCAAAAGGCTAATGTAACATCTGTGGAACAAAGGTTGAAAGGTTATGATTTACAAGTAATGCAGTTTTGTGCCAGGCTGACAAGGAGGATAATGCACTAGTTCGATACATAGGCATTAATTTGAAAACTGAAAGCTCAGTTTTGAGAGCTTCAAATCAGAGAGCTCCGACTACATTTCTAAAGAACTAGCAGCTAAGGAATGCCCTGAACAAGCCCACAGAAAATTCTCTCTCTGACCAATGTGGGAAAACCCAGCCATGGTGGGTGGGACCATTCCCTGCACAAGCTGATGAGATGGAAGGAGTTAGTTCATCAGCTTGGGATTGTCCAACACATTTCCCAGACTTATTATCTGGCAAGTGAAGTGTATTCCTTTCTTGGCAATCCTCGTGAATGCGGAGTGTCCAGTTCCCCCAGTTCCTGAAATTGGTATAAACTCTCCTGCCAAGCTGGACTAAGAACTATAGCCAAAAATCTTAAGAAAGAATAAAACCCCTTGTTTTCCTAAGCACTTTGATCATGAATTTATCAGCAACATGCAAACTTTAAAAGCTCTCACAAGTCATGTGTTTCAATTCATAGCTTAACCTCCTTAAACCATGAGTCAAAATAAATGATGTGCCCCTTAAGTTGTTTCTGTTTGGTATTTGGCCATAATGATCTAAAAACAACTGATTTGCCACTGGATGATTAGATCTGCAGGGAAGGGTGTGGCAGTTAATTGCCAATTTGGCACTTGGGAGGTTGACATTTGGACACAGTTATGAAAAATTATTTAGTTAAGACAGGCCTCTCCGTTGACCTATAGGAGGTTGTCTTAATTTAAATAAACTGTGAAGACCTTTCAACTCTGAATGGGATCAGTCTTTCCTTTTATGGATAAAGAAACACTTGGAATTCGGTAAAACAGCACCAAGTTGATAAGCCACGGCTCTAGCACTGTGCTCTCTCTGAGTGGTCTGTGGCCTCGGCTCCTGCTGGTGGCCAGTCTGCCATGACAGACTGTGCAGTGAATCAAATGAATGTGATTGTGAATCAAATTCCCTAGGCTTTTTCTGTCCAGTACTCATTACAGCATCAAAGTTATCAAAGTAAGGCAAAGGGCCATCATAGATTCTTGAGGATGCCAAGGCTTAATCACAACTTAAGTCTTGACCTATTGGTGAAGAATATGCCTACTAGACTCCCAAATGTGGAGAAACGAATATGAAGAGAAACACAATAAATACAGGAACTTGAACAAATACACAGTCATCTAACATTTCAAGTTCCTAAGCTTTGTAATCCTCTCCCCTGTACTCACCAAGACAGGTCTGGTACTTCCTACGAGTTCCCCAAGACTTTTCTTTCTCTATATACTGTTGGTCTCATGCAACTAAGCAAAATTTTATAACTCTCCATATTACAATGCATCAGAATCTATTTTATGAATCTAGATCTATAAATCTTACTTGATCTAACCAGCATCCTTACTTTTACACCATAGATTTATGATCTATTCCCATATATTCCAAGGGTTTCTCTCAGTATAAACAAAAACTCAAATAGTTCTTTTGGAGAGCAGAACATCTCATCAATCAATCTTTACACTTTGTCTTTTGAAACCAACTGGGATCTGAATCAATTCTATCAATCTCTGTTTACCAGTGAGGGAAAAAATGGGCATGGCTTCTAAGAACCATCATTGGATGGCCTGACAAGTGTTTTAGAGGAAGCACAGCTTCCCCAGGCAAAGCAAGATCAATCCTCTCACGTTAATAGTAAATACCCAAGGGCCTTAGAAGATCAAATTATCTTGTAATTCAATCAACCATAAGATGATTGGTGGGCACAAGGGACTTTGTTAAAGGTCATATGGAAGTTTTCAGATCATTGATCAGACACCTAACAGGGAATTAGAATTTCTAAGCTGATCCTTTTCTCTTTCTATCTTGTTCAGTGACATTAAGAATAATTATCCAATTTTAATAAAAATATCTTGTTTGCCAAAACCGGGTGAAAACAACATACAGAATCACCCAGTTTCTGGATGTTGATCATGGCCAAATAGGTATATTTGATAGTAATATATGATCAGGTATATGTAATGAGGTTCTTAATTAAGTATACTTTCTGGTTATAATTGGTTAGGTTTGTCTAATGATGATAATTGATTATGCAAATCTGATTGTGATATTTGATCAGGAATACATAATGGTAATATTTAATCAATGTATCTAATGATAATTGATTAGATGTATCTAATAATGATATCTGATTATTTGTATTTAATGGTGATAATCTCTTAGGCATATCTAATATTATTATTTGTTTGGGTATATCTAATTATGGTGTCCTTTTATATGTCAACAGTGATGATATGCAATTAGACATGTCTAAAGGTAATATTTGATCAGGTATGTTTATTAGTGATAATTGATTAAGCCTATTTAATGACAATGTTTGATCAGAAGAACCCAATGGTGAAATTTTTAGGTATATCTAACACTAAAATATGGCTAAATGCATCTGATTTTGAAATTTGATTTGGTTCATGCAATGACATTATTTGATTAGGTTTATCAAATGACAATATTTGGGCAGTAATAACTGACGGTGACATTTGATAAGATGATTGTAATGGTGAAATTTTATTATATGCATCTAATGGTAATATTGTTCAGGTAAATCTAATAGTAAAATTTGGTTAAATGTATCTTAACTGTGAAAGTTCATTTGGAGTGCCTAATGGTGATAACTGATTAGGTATATCAGATGTCAGTATTTTATCTGGTATATCTAATAGTAAAATTCTAATTGCAAATCTTGATTTGGTATATCTAATGGTGATAATCTGATAATATTTAACTGTGTCTAATGGTTGAAAATTGATTTGACATATGCATTGGTGATATTTGGTAAGATATACTAGATAGTGATTATCAGGAATAACTAATGATGGTATTTGATGAGGTGACTATAATGGTGGAATGTGATTGCATGTATCGAAATTTGATGTTGGATCAGGTGTATCTAATAGCAATATGCGATCAAGAGTTTCTAATAATAAAATTTGATTAAGTATATCTCATGGAGATATTTGACCAAGAGTATCTAATGGTGATGAATAATTAGGCATATCTAATGGTAAAATTTGATTAGGTGTATCTAATGGTGGTATTTTGCACATCTATTTCTTTTACATACTGAGATAATCATTGTTTTTATCACTGGAAATGGATCAGAGTCTTTAAACATAACCATGTTAGGATTCTGTTCTGGAAAACTCAAAACTAAATTAGAGATCTTGAAATTTGTCTTTCTAGAATCAAATTTGTCACTAAAAGCATTTTTCATCAGAGTTCTTTATAGAAAAAAAAGTAACATAATGTAATTCTGAATGCTTATAAAATAATTATATAACTGTAAAGGCATATCGTGTACCTTATTCAGAAATTACCATTTCTTTTTTCGTGAATATTATAAAATGAATATTTACATTTTCAAAATTGCTTTTAAAAAACCTTAGAAATGATACATTTGGTATCTTTTATATCATCAGTCAATAACATATTTTTAAAACATTTTGTCTTTTAGCATTATAAGCCATATTTAGCAATCAATGAATAATTCACATCATTATGCTTGTAATCTTTCTTCCTATAGGAATATCACATCTCTTTAGTTAATGATTTTGTCCCATTTTGGCCACTGTTATCCTCTCTTTCTAAGATCCGTTCAGGAACACAGTCAAGTGTAAGTATTATATGAATGAAAAAAATGAACACACTAAACCCTTTAGGGTTAAGATCATTTGATTATTGCTCACATTCTCAGAAAACAGAAATTCCACAAGATATATGTTGATATATATCTTAAAATATAAAAGAATTTTGTAGCTTAAAGAAATGCTTAGGTATCACTGCTCTAAATATATCCAAACAAATGTGAACAAAGTCAGTCACAAATGAATATTTTTTAAATTTTACTTATTCATTTATTTATCTGACAGCAAGAAAGAGAAGGAAAATTTGAGATATATAGAGAGAGAGTAGTTAGAGCAGGGAGACAGAGAGAGAATAGTTAGAAATTTATAAAGAAAATAAATGAAGTTTGTAGCCTTTGTAAGAAATTTATTATTTCTTGTGTTCTTTCCCTTTAAAAAATAAGAATGAATGGGTGGTGGAGAGGTGGCTCAGGGGTTAAGCCTCTGCCTTGCAGGCGGAAGGTCCAGAGTTCGGATCCTAGACCCCACGTATAGATGCCGGGCGGAAGCGGGGGCAGCCTGCGT
Organism: Typhlomys cinereus; assembly: GCA_023101885.1. Lineage (NCBI taxonomy): Eukaryota > Metazoa > Chordata > Mammalia > Rodentia > Platacanthomyidae > Typhlomys > Typhlomys cinereus. The sequence goes on along the minus strand of JALPQD010000301.1, from coordinate 2,160,719 downwards.
TTCTGGCCCTGGTAGGGCGGAGCCTGTGAATCCTGGGGCAGAGTAAACAAGGAGGTGGTGGAGGCAGTCCATGGTGGTTCCCGAATTCGTCCGTGGTTCTACACACACACACACACACACACACACATACACACACGCGCACACAATTGAATAAGTAAAAAACAATTAAAAAAATAAGAATGAAATATAAAATGAAATAAAATAAAAAGTGAAAGTTCCCTGAAATAAAGTAACCTTCTGTCATTGTTTGAATGTAAATTGTCACCCACCCATAAGCTCATAATGTATTTGAATACTTAGTTTATTTCCTACTTCAGCTCATCAATTGGCAGCATTATCTGTATGCAAGTTACTCTTCTTGTTTCCTTTTTACACCTTCTTATTCTCTATATTAGGAAATTTAAGAGGAAAAATTACAATTTTTTTCTGAATAAATGGGTTATGCTTTATGTGTGTTTACAGAAAGACAGAATAACATAGTTATGTGTTCAATTTTTCAGAATAATATAAAACCTTTCCATTCCATTATGTTCAACCACAATAATTAAAAATCATCAATGTTCTATTTACATTAGGACATAATGAGAAATTTTATTTCTAGTCATATCTTTTATTAAAATTTATTTTATGACTTTTCATAAAATGTTCAAATGTACCCAGTATATTGTTTAAGAATCGTGACATCCTCAGAGAGTGTATCAGATATATCAGCAACAAGCTATAGAAAAAAAATCAAATGCCAGGTTTGTTGCTATATTTTATATATTTTCTTCAGACAATTTTCTAATATTATTCATTTCAGTGGTTTATTTGAAATCATTTGGAATACAAAGTCAATAGGGTGCAGATTATTTGTAAATAACTTGAATTTATAGTTCTCTAAAATTTTCTAGCAACCGAAAAAGATCATATAACACCTAAGAATCTGCTCTTCAAATTGTTTTAACACATTATTTTGCTACATAATTACATAATAAGATAACAAAAATTTTTGTGCCTATAATATTTTAAGCAACAAAAATGATATCCAATATTTAAATTTATGTAGTGCTTAATGGCACTATGATGACATATACATATTTTGAAATAAAAAATGGAAAAAGTATTTCAAAAATAGAAGCACAATTTGGGAAAACCTTTCATGTGCATGAAAGGAATTGATAAGTTAAATGAATCTTCTATATGAGCTGGTATATAAATATTATATTATCTAATGCAATACACATTAGTGTGTGCTTAGGTAGATATGAGTGTCCACTTTTCAGTTGATGTCCTTGCCTTCAGGTACATATGTGAAGAGTTAGGAATTAGGGCAAGCACTGAATGAATCTGTGGGATATTATTTAATTCATGTAGGAAAACCCAGAACATGTTGTATGGGAACATTCTTTTAGCAGGTAAATAAGGTGGAGGGATCTGGTTCAATATTTTGACAAACTAGTTATATTTTACAAGTTTCATTCATTAGCAGGTAAAAAGGTTTTCCCTATCAGCAATTTCTGTGGATATGGTGTGATGCGGACTCCTATTGTCAATATGAACTCTTATGCCATGCTATAACTGAGAATTGTAAGCAAGAATAAACTATTGTTTCCTAATGAATCAATATTCAAGAAAAGAAACTGCAGCCTGATGTTAATTATAGTGACATAAATTTTAGATAAAAGTAAAATTACTCACTTGCTCCATCTTATCCACCCGAGGTCAACTTTGTTAAGAATATCTGACCAAAACAGATAGTGGGCTCCCTGTAGATTCAGCAGATGGACTGTTTATTTGCTTTTGGGAAATACAAATTTGTCTTCCTTAAACAGCAATCCAAGTTCCAACTCAGTTTAGATCAACTTCCAGGAGCACCAAAGGTTGTGTGAAGTTATGCAAATTATCTCTGCTTGGAGAAAAATTACAATGTGACTCTATCCATGTTAATTTCAATAAAGAAAAATATGAAAATGATATTTTTTGATTGGCTAGCCTCCTAATTATATTATTTTTAAAAGATTTCAAGCATAAATATGCATGTATAGAGTTTTAACAATAGATCCTCATTATTCCATCAATGACTAAATAATTTGAATAAAATGAATGAGTCTTAACTGCACGATGTGAAGCGCTGAGACTATTGAAGAAATACAGGTGAAAGATTTTAGCACCTTGGCTCAAAAAAGGGAAGAAAAGAGTAATCTTAGACAAATGAGTTTGCTCCAAACAGAAAATTATATACAATGAGGTAAATAATCAACAAAGAATAGAAACAGTAATAGAATAAAATATTGATAAACTCTACATCTGACATGGATTTAAAATACATAGGGTTATTCCAACACCAAATAGCACTATAAAACATACATGATAAAAGATATACAAATAGCCAACAGGTATATGAAGTTCTCAACATTAATAATTGTTACAGAAACCTAGATTGAATCAACAATGGAATCTCATCACAGTAAGGATGTCAATTATCATAACATGGATTGAGGACATAGCTCATTTGGTAAAGTGGTTATCCGTGTGTGTGTGTGAGTGTGTGTGTGTGTGTGCATGTGGATGAGTACATTGGCGTATGCAAGAGGCCACTTGAATGTATATGTCTGTGGGAACCCAAGGGTGACACTGGGAAACATCCTGGATTCTTCTTCCTTATTGCTGTGCTTTACCTTTTAGGGTCAGATTTACAAACCACCTCCATATGTACCGGAGATTTTTACATGGGATCTGGAGAAGCTAACTCAGGTCCTTTTGCTTTCAAGGCAGAGGCATTCACTACTGCACCATCTCCTAAGCCTGCTAGTCTTGAACACATAGAGATCTGAACCCATGAAAAAAATAGGTGACCATTGCAGTGTGCTTATAACTGCAACACTACAAAGTTGGAACAGGTGAATCCTGGGACTTGCTAGTTAGCCAGACTAGTCTGTCAAGTCTAAGAACAGTCAGAGATCCTGATTCAGAAAAAAATGAAAGAAATCTGAGGTACAGAGTCCAAGGCTGTCTTCTACCCTCCACATGAAAGTGCACACATATCTACACACATGTGAACACATGCATAAACACACTGTATGCATGACAACTGTTGGTGAAGAAGTAGGGAAATACAAATTTGTATAGTCATTGCAGCAGTTAGTTTTAGGTGTCATCTCAACAAATGAGAAGCAAGCCCATAGGCACACCTATGAAAAATTGTTTTTTAAGGCAGCCTTCTGTGCATGCCTGCAGTAGATTATCTAATTGATGTTGAAAGAACCAGCCTATAGTGGGTAGTGTTGGGCCTGCCCAGGGATAACAGTCTGGGAGGGAGTGAGCAGGGCATGGCTTAGCACATGGGACCAAAGATGGTGCTGGGAGCTAGTGTCCTAGGTATAACCCTGATCACATTACAGAGAGCCCTAATGGGCTTATAGGAGCTAATATAGATTTATGTTTAGTCTGACCTATGCAGAGTATGTGCTGTGCTGACCATTAAGGTAATTGGCTTCCTGTTTCGTGCTCTCTGGTTCTTTGTCTATATAAGCTGATTTATTACCCCCAATAAATCGAGATCTTCCTCTGACAAACTCCCTGTCCATGGCCGAAGCAAGCCCATAGGCACACCTATGAAAAATTGTTTCTTAAGGCAGCCTTCTGTGCATGCCTGCAGTAGATTATCTAATTGATGTTGAAAGAACCAGCCCATAGCGGGTGGTGTTGGGCCTGCCCAGGAGGGCTGAGGCGGAGGTGCGGGAGGTCAGGCTTTACTTATCTTCGTCATCACAGCCAGCAGTTGTGTAACTGAGTGAGTGAATGAGTGAGTGAGTGAGTCTCACCTTGACAAACTCCCTGCTGTGTCCAAAGTCCCCTGGATTGGGGTGAGGGGGTAAAGGACCTGCAGCACATTTGCCTTTCTCTGCCCCGATGGCCTGGAGTCGTCACAGTGTGTGCATGGGAAAATCAGCCCCACATCTGGTGCCCCATGTGAGGAGGCTTTTCAAAGCAGACGGAGCTAAGCAGACTTCGGGATAAGTGAAAACTTGGGAAATACGGGGAATTCAACATGCAAGGTTGACCCAGTGTCAGCAGCACTGAGATCTATATTAAGAAGCCAGGGTTTAAAGGTTACAAGCTCTGCTATTTCAAAAATGTGGCAAACAGCCCTTGAATTAGCACCTTGGATCTGATCGTGTAATGTGTTTTCGTCCACCACCTGGAATCGAGTGAGAAATCTAGCCAGGAAGCGGGAGGAACATTTTGGGGTGTCCCCTTCTCCAGGATTTTACTGCATTTTTTTTTACCCTTGAGGCAGCGTTCTTTCCCCATACAATCCAGCCTTCACTGGAGCCAAAGGGGAAGGGGGAGGGAGAGGAGCCGCCAGAGCAGGGGTTTCTAGCTCCTTGGGCAACTCCAGGCGGATCCCAGCCCCTGGAGCCAAAAACAAGCTATCCTGGGCGCCCTTCCGCTGGGCCAGTGCAGCGGGCGGGGAGTGCAGCAGAGATTCTGCCTGGCCGCCCACTGGGGTCATGGAATAGCAGCTCAAGGAAACCCTCCCTGCCGGGCCACAGCAGGACAGGGAAAGTCTCTGTGGGACCACAGGGCAGTAGGGCCAGGAAAGTAGTGAAGAGCCGCCAGAGCAACTTCTAGCTCCCCGCACAACTTCGGAGCTGCTGCAGCAGAGAGGGGATTCCACCAAGATGCCCACCGGGCCGTGGTCAGTTGGCGATTTCCCCAGGCCTTGGCAGGACCAGGAAAGCAAGGGGGAGCCGGCCAGTCGCTTAGAGGGATTCACACTGGGCCACAGTGCCCCAGTGCTGCATGCTCAAGAAAGCTGCACAGAGCCGCTGACCAAGGGGGCGGATCTGCCAGAGCTCCTAGAACTGGAAGACACTGAGAGCCAGCCGCCCAGAGAGGGGGCAGGGCTGCACACACCCAGAGACCTGCAGGTCAGGGACTGGCCAGAGATTGTGCCTGGCACTGGCGGTTCCTTTCATCCAGATTTAGATCTATTCGTGGGGGAGGGGCCGCACGCAGTCCAGGGTCTGGAAAAATATGCAAGTGAGCAACTGCAAAGTGGGACTGGTCTGGGGAGTGCGATTGGGACCGGTTGCCAGTATCCAGAATTAGCTCCCCTCAAAAGGGAACAGGGCGCAGACGGGCTAGACAAGAGCTCTCCCCCGATCGCCCTCACCAAAATTTCTCCCGAATCAGCACTCGGGTGCACTGGTCCCTGTCAGACTAAAGCAGGGAATCTGGAGCTGGAGCCCAAGTGTACTGAGAACCTAGATCCAGAGGGCAATTGTTCTGCAATATGGTATCCCTGGGAAGCAAAGATATTAAAAAGAGCAGTTCTACAGGATAGCCCAAATTCTCCTTGGGTTGAGAAACTTCTTCAAGATTTAGCTCATCAACCCTGCACAACGAAAGACTGGCTAGATGTGGCCAGAGTGGTGCTTTCCAATCCCACCTTCATTAAATGGACAGCATGGAAAAAACTAGATAAAAGTCCCTCTAGAGTGCCAATAGCAGGCATTGTACAAAAACCTGGCGAGCGACCCACCCTCGCCCCCAGCACGTACCAGGAAGAGGAAGGTGCCATCAATCACCATTACTCAGGGGGGGGGATTGAGGAAGGCTAGTGCAAACTCCTCAGTTCCTTGTGCAGGCGGATGGGGACTGTTTCTGTGTTTATCTAAGCTTGAATTAAAACAGCTTTTGCCTCTCATGCACTGAAGGGACCACAAAAACTGTCTGTTGTTCTGTGTACTTTGCCTGTGATAAAAATAGGACAACTGATCTAGGCCTTAATTTGAAAAAAGGAAACAAAAGAAAACAGGAACCACAAAACAAAGAAATCAAAACTTGACATTTGCCTAAGGAGATAGGTAGAAAACCAATAGGCACGCCCAAGCAGATCAACCCAGGACCCCTTCTCACAGGGGAAAGATAAAAAAGATGGTTTGTATATGACCAGACTAGGTTCTTTGAGACGGTTACAAACACAGGAAGCTTTCGTGTGGCCTATGTCCCAATCATGGGAATTTCCACTAGAGGAAGATTGCCCCTGAACCCCAGGGCCCAGGGGTCAAGCCCCCTGGTTGAGACCAATAAAATGGCCTGAAGCTCTTAGCTTCCCTCTGATGGGAAAAAGGAGTTTGCCTCTGATATCTAGCAAAAGAAGACCCAAAATGCCAGGTTGAGCATCTCATGAGAACCTTGGGTTTAACATGCAAATGGGAAGCCTCTTTGTTTCTAGACTAGGGAGCACAAAATTCCATGCTCAACTTCCTTCCTAGGCTTTGGTCAATCTTTGATTTTGCTAGAATGTTCATAATCAGGAAAATGACAGGTTCATCAGTCACTCACAAAGTAACTACTAAATTCCTTATATGCTTTATGATGTTGCTTTTAGATATTCCCTTGTTTAATAAAACAAAATAGACAGTTCACATGGTTTTAAACAGGTTTTAAGATGTGATCATAGAGATTCACAGCTGCCAAAGAAATAAGGTCTTCAGTATGTAGATTAATTCTTAGTTTTTCATGAAACAAAGACAATGACTATTCCAGGTGAGGTAATAGGTTTTCTTTACTAACTCTTGCCTGTACCCACAGTAAAATTACTAAGTTTATTTGGTTTATCCTATGTGCCTTTCCAGTTACAACAGTTTAATCCTTGTATAGATATTAAAAGCTTAACCTGCATTTTGTCTTTTTTATAGGGACCTTAAAGTAATAGAGCCATATCCCAGCACTTGTTAGATGAGGTACCAGATTGCTCGCACACTCAATGTCCCATCTCATCAGGAAGCAGTCAGAATGATCGTTGACCCTTATTCCTTGAGCAGTCTGGGTCCTCAAATAGGTTCAGGGGTAAAGTAGGCAGGTTTAGAACAGCCATGCTGGGATGGGTCTCTCAAGGTCTTCGAAGGTCTTTAAAGTTCCAAAAATGGTATCCCCCTCTGCTAGATGACCCCCTACCCAACTTAATTAAAAGTCAAATTATTAAAACAAAAAGGGGGAGTAAGCCCACACTAACAACTAGGGTTGGCATTATTTACCATCAACATTTTAAATTTTCACGAAGTCAATCTGGGTTTGACCTAATATATAGAAAAAAATTTTCTTTTAATAACTATATCGCTTAAGTGTTTCCTCAGCACATCTCTGTGCAGCGCTCCATTAACAACCACACTACAAATTTATGGCCCTTGAACATCCATGCCATTGCCCCCCCCCCAAAGACATGATTCAAGCTTGGAGGCTTGTGAGGCCCTGGTCTAATGACAGACCAGGCAGGCCTATATTGCCTGTGTGAGCTACATGCAACTTCCCCAAGCTACCTGCTTCCATGCCTGCTGCAGATGCCAACCTGCCTGACTGAGAAGACCAACCAGGACTGGACAACAGTGAAAGCTTATGCTGGGACTTTTGGGACATTGGACATATGTATAGTTAATTGTAAAATACCATCTCTATTAAAACAAAAAGGGGGAGACATTGGGCCTGCCCAGGGAAAACTGTCTGGGAGGGAGTGAGCAGGGCATGGCTTAGCACATGGGATCAAAGATGGCGCTGGGAGCTAGTGTCCTAGGCGTAACCCTGATCACATTGCAGAAAGCCCTAATTGGCTAATAGGAGTTGACATAGATTTATGTTTAGTCTGACCTATGCAGAGTATGTGCTGTGCTGACCATTAAGGTAATTGGCTGCCTGTTTCATGCTCTCTGGTTTTTTGTCTATATAAGCTGATTTGTTACCCCCCAATAAACTGAGATCTTCCTCTGACAAACTCCCCATCCATGGCCGAGTCTCTGGAGGGCTGAGGCGGAGGTGCGGGTGGTCAGGCTTTATTTATCTTCGTCATCACAGCCAGCAGCTGTGTAACTGAGTGAGTGAATGAGTGAGTGAGTAAGTCTCACCTTGAAAAACTCCCTGCTGTGTCGGGAATCCCCTGGATTTGGATGAGGGGGTGAAGGACCTGCAGCATGTTTGCCTTTCTCTGCCGCAACAACCTGGAGTCATCACAGTGTGTGTGTGGGAAAATCAGCCCCACAGGGTGGGATGATTTTTGTTCAACTAGTTAAGATGGAGAAAGTAGTTACAAGTTGCCAGACTGAAAGGTAGAAGGTATGCAGGCATACTTGCTCAACCTGTGCTCTTCCTATGGATTTAGGGTGACTGGTTTCCTTGGCTCCTAATGCTGATTCCAGTTTCTTGCCATGATGATCAACTGCAACTTAGAACTAGGAGCAGATGGCATTTGCTCATTTCCCACTTGGAGCAAAGAAAAAGATAGCTACTCTCAAAGAACAAATAAGTGAATCTGAAGGTTTATATCTGGACCCAGCAATTCAAGCAAAATAAAGGTCAATTATTTCATTACATTTAGGATGCACAGAATGGAAGAGAAAAATGAAAATCTGAAGACAATGCTAGACTGAACAGTGCATAATTAGATTTGGGATCTATGTCTTCTATCACTAATCTCACTTCTCACTGCCCTCTAATATCAGAAAGGGAAATAAGACAAAAGCATTTCCCCATTCCCTGTTCTCACTAAGCCTGAGGAGCAACAGAGCTGTAAACGAGTGTCACCCATTTTATCCTGCAATTTTCCCCTCTTGTTTTGTAGAAGAGATCCTGTTACTTGTACTTTATGGATGAAAGAGATTGAAAATTTTAGAGGCGGAGTTGGGCTGTAATTCTGTACTATCTAATGACCCTTAGGTTTCTATTTCAGTCTGGACATTTGGGGACAAAGTTTGAGGAGTTGAACTCCTGCAGTTAAGAATGTGCCGGCAGGGGAAGGAGCTGTGCAGGATTGTCCCTGGACCTCCATGACCCCTGTTACAAGCCAGAGGTAATCCTTTCGGTTCCTCTATTCCTGCACCTTTCCCGCTATCTTTGTAGATCCTTCTTTCATATATTCCATTTGTATTACATGAGATCTTCTAAAACTACAGAAAGTAGCAAGAGTAAAACACTTTTGATGCAATAAGTAACAGGGACAAAGGGATGGTGTGCTTTTATAGTGAACAGGGAAGACAAAGCTGAAATATATATGAATACAATGCTTTCCTGCATTTATGGAGTGTGTGTGTGTGCGTGTGTGTGTGTGTGTGTGTGTGTGTGTGTTGTAAATAAAGACTAAACATGAGAGCATCTAAAAGCACAAAATCAAAGTGCTCATAAGTAAATGAACTTTTTGGGGGCTTGAAAAGACAAACTAATTATTCAAGAGAAACATCAAATCACAATTAAAATTTTGTCTCTGTAATGTCACAAAGAGCCCTGTATCAGCTATCAATATGGCTAACTTAAAGATCCTTAAATAAAGACTCTTCAGTTGATCTTCATCCTTCTCTTTTTAATCTACAATGTCAACTGAAGGTCATCTCTTTTGCCCTTGACCCTTCTAAACTATATTTATGCTGCATGTGAGCCCATCAATTGTCTTTCTGTTCAGTCATATCTTCCGGAGATTGGCTTGCCCATGTTGCTATTTTGTGTTGAAAGCAGGAAAATGCCTCTTTGAATGTAAGTTGAAGGGAGTAAGTATATAAATAGGAGAGAGGAGAGAACCTGGCACTGCCAGGGTTTGTCCAGTGTTCATGTTACTTGGTTCTCTCTGGCCAGCATCTCAGCCTTGAAAGCTTAGAGTACAGAGACTCTAAGCTATGGCCACTTACTTCCTCCAATGGCCACTAAAGTTCCTAGAGGATAAGGAGAAAGGAAGAAGAATGACTGTTTATAGGCATCAGCTCTTTTCCCCAGAATGTGAATCGGCATAATAATAGTCTGTCTCTTCAGAATCAAGAGATAACAAGGGCTATGACATGAGGTGTCTGAAGAGGCAAGTAGACATTCCAGGCATCCTGGAATGGAATTTCAGCCTTTCTGTTGCTTAGGAGATGAAGGCAGGCTTCAATCACCTCAGAGTTAGCTAATATCTGTATTTCTTGTTGTGGTTATGAGGGAAATAAGCTAGAAGTATTTCTAAGAATAATAAATTAAACTTTGATATATGTTTTAGCATTTTATAACGTTTTTAAATACTTTAAGCCATGGTACTACACAAAGATATTTGAAAGCTTTGCAAACTTAAATTTCAACCCAATATTCTTAAGGAAATATTCAATGATGAAAACTACTTACCAGAGTTCCAAAAGCATATACTAGAAAGGAATTAGACCCGGTGCCTTGGCTTCCCATTATCTGCATGAAAGAATTGGATTCAGAAAGGGAAAAGCAGTGATTTTGTCACAGAATAAGAACCATAATGTGACTCCACACTGCTTATAACTGTTTTGGAATCCCAGTATCATTTAATTGTTGTGTTACCATTCTGTAAAAATGTTTATGAACTAAAATTGAAAAGATATTGAAAAATTACATTTCTGTACAAAGAATATCAATTGATACTCTTGTTTATAAAGTTCATATTAGTCTTAAAATATGGCATAATTTGACAATATAAATAGAGAAAAAAGAAGTAACATTATTCATTTTTAGTATATATTTATGTATTTAAGAGAGGAGAGAAAGAAAGAGTGCATGTATATGCGCGTATATGTGAGCAGATGTGCACATAGACACCATGGAACGTGGGTATTGGCCAGAGGAGAAACACTAAGTTCTAATGCCAACTCTTATTAAAATGATTGTTCAGAGAAAGCACCCTTGTATTCTAATGCCTGTATGATTTTCTTTCCTCATTCCATGAAAATTACTTGTCATTACTAAATAAAGTCATCCGAACCAGTTACACTAGCAAAGTATCTTGAATTTGATGATTTTATAAACTTTTTAGGTAAAATACAGCATGCTTGAAAGTGATAAGCCAAAAATTTTATGGTCCTAAAGAGAGTGCATTATTTCAAATTTTATAATGTCCTGATACTACTTCCTTAAAAGGAGCAGTCATCTAGAAATTTAATTTGCAGCATTCAAATCCTTGAAGAGTGTATATCTCTACTTTGGTAATCACACTTCTAGTGGTTTAATCAATATATATTTATTCTTTTTCTCAGAAAGCACCCTTCTCACTTATAGGACTCAGGCTACATTTATTAATTTTCATTTATTTAGCTTACATTGCAGCTTGTTCCAGGTAAGTTTTTTAAACTGAGCAATAAAACAAAGCTTATTTCCCCATTTATCAAGTATGTGAGGGACCCTGTCCTACAATCCCATTTCGAGAGTTATTTTCAGGGCCCACACATGACACCAATTATTAAAATATTCTTTGTAAGAAGGAAGCAGATGGTCTAGTTAAAGCACTAGTCTTACAAAACACAGTGACTTTAACAAAAGGACCATTTCTAAGAGTAGATCAAGGGTGAAGGAACCAAAGACAACACGAAGAAGCACCTATATTAAAGCAAAAATGTCATTATCTCCTGTTAGCCGGGTGTGAGAAAGGAACTCAGATGACACCAATGTCTAAAAAGAAGCAAGTGCTGTGATCACAGCAGAAGGTCACCAACAGCATCAGAGGTTCCAACTAGAGCAATATCAGCACTGCCTTTTCTTAGCAGGAAGTTAAACGAGTCAAACTCAGTCTGGAGGTCTCTGTCTTCTTTCAAAGTGCAGTTTCTTACTCGGCTCAATTTATTCCATTTAATTGGAACTAAAGGAGTTAGGGCAGAGAAATGGGTGGAGGTCAGTCTTCTTGTGCAAAAAATGAAGAGTATAGATGAAAGAAAAGAAACCTAAAAGCAAGTCAAAATTAATCAAGATCATGTTCATCAGCAGTCTCTTGTCAAGCAGCTAAATGCTAACCTGACTGGTGTATCCTGGATGAACAATCAAGATGCATACCTTGCTAAAGATTTTACAAACTTGCTTAAAGGGTTAATGAAGTATAGATGAATTGCCAGATGTAGTTGAGAATGTTTTAGAGACAATAGCTAGATGTTTTGTTTCCTTTTATAGTGTAGGTGATATCTCGTAATATCCCTTTGGTTGCCTTCTATTCATTGAAGACTTACAATATCTTACTGAATTTTCAGTGGTAAGGAAATCTCTCTACCTTTTTAAGGGGAGTGTCAGATAGCAACAGACTCATACAACCTTTGGGAATGAAACACTGATGTGTCCTCTTAGAAAAATAACATTCACTACTGTGGATCCACTACCATGCCCACCACCATGGTCTTCTTATTCTCACTGTTTATGACAAACACTGAGAAAGAAGACCAATGTAGGGTTCTCCTGGTGTAAGTCCTGAGAATTTGACTTGGAAAATATACATTATTCCCAACCCGTGATATCATGGTCCAAGAGAAGTGGAAGTAGCTGTGAATCTGAGAGGCCACTTTCTCCAGGTAAGAACCAAATTCATGAGAAAATAATGATTGGCATTTGTTAGAATAATTTCTAGACGGTAAATTTAATAGCTATATGAAATATGATTTCCTATCATATAAAATGTCTAACAAAATTGCTGTGCATCTGTAGATTGTAGTAGTTACAATGAAAAGTGTTCCTAGCTGCAATTTTGGAAAGAAATCATTTTTTAGAGAAATATAATTTCTATTGTAATGCATGGACCACAAAAATTAGGATATCCATCATTTTAAGACAAATTTCTGTTCAACAGTGTCAATTACTCTGGCTGCTTACTTGAAGTCTCCTTGTTGGAATCCTGCTTACTTAATTTGCTTGACATTGAGACAAGTCAGTATTAAAGTGAGCATTGCCAACAGCTACATAGGTCAATTTTTGAGAGATCGATTTAAAATGAATGGATTAAAAATAATTTGATGCCATTTTTGGTTGTTATTGTTGCTCAGGCTTGTCAATGCCATTACTGATTCTAAAAGTGTTATATTCTTTTTCTTGGTATGAACATCTAAAGAATTGCATTCTGAACATTGAAAAGAGTATAATGTAATAGTATAACCAAAGAGACTGTAAAGAATGACAGAAAAATACAAATGAGAAACATTTCTAAGGTGGTCACATAATACCCTGTCATTGAACTTGTGTTTCCCATGAGTCTATTTCCTACATTTCTTAAGATACAATACTGAAAATAGAAAATAAATTAGTACTTTTTAATACTGATAAAAAAATTTAATGAGACAACAAATGAAGTAAATGTCTAATAATATAATTCAGTATTTTCAAAACTATTTGTTCACATAATTTATTATGTAGCATCTATAAAAATAAATGTTTTTTATTCCTATGTCACGGGAAAGAGTAGAATGCTTCATCCTTACCCTGGACTCTCTTGACTTTAAGTAAAATACTATGCACAAGAAACTATGTTCATATTTGCTGCTGTATCAGTCAAACATGAGTTAAAAACGAAGTCATTGTAGATACACAGATGTAAGTGAAATGGATATTTCTGCCAACATCAAGGAATATGCAAAGCAGCAGAAGGGACACATTGACACAAAGAATGATAGACAATGAAGAAATTCATGTTACAGGCTTTACAGCAAGTGGATGGAAAAGACAGGATTGGTCCTTTCATAAACATGTGGTTAGGAGAAGACACACTGAAGAACGCCTAGAAGGATCTTCTTGATTGAATTTGGCAAGGTCAACATGAAGGTATAGATAGGCAAGATGGAAGAGGAATATTGAAGCAGAAGTTCTCATAGATTCAAGAGTGTGGAGTCCTCCACTGGGCTGAGCTGTGCACAGAGGATCCTGGACATCCTCCAGTTGTGTGTCAATGGAGAACATCAGTGTAATGACACTTGGGAGTGTCAATTTTTAAAGATCACTTTAGGCACAGCTGAGGGAATAACTACTTTTCTATTCAACTAGGCTATGGAAGAATTTGATGAATATCATCATCTCCTAAGATCATCAGGGTTTCATGTCAAAAACATAAACAGGTTTTGAATTAAATTTTCTGAGAAAATATTCAGAGTTACATCTCAAAATGAGCGAGTAAAGAAGCCTCTTCCAATAATGCTAGTCTTCCCGGGAGTCTGTAGAACATTGTGTGCAACTGAAGGCTGCTGCTCACTGCTCCTCGCAGAGCTGCAGTTCCACCTGTCAGTGCCCTCAGATCCCATGTCTTCATACAAGTTGCAAGATTCCAGATCCCAGGTCCGCATGTAGACTGTAGAATCCTGATCCCAAGCTGAAAGGTGGGCTAGAAAAGAGCTTTTGCCGTCTATCTTTTGAAAGACGAAGTCCTTATCAAAATGTAAAATGATGAAATAGCTGGTTGTCTGGGGATAAACTCCAGTGATAGAGTGTTTGCCTAGTTTTCAGGAGGCCTTAGGTTCAAGCCCAATCAAAAACCTAAAAGAATTCGAAAGATGAAAAGGAATTCAGGAAGGAATGAGAACTTTTTTGAAAGCTGGAGGCACCGAAGGAAGGGAGAAAGACACTTGCCTAGACCAAACTTCAAACTTCTAAATGTTCATATGAAATCTCAGTTAATGAGAAGCAGCTTAAAATACCAATCTGCCACCACTGAGAACAGTGCAGGCCCCGAACTTTCGGAGGCCTGACAGCTGCTCCTGCTGAGGCCTCAGCTTCCTGCTGTCGCTACCAAACTGCCTCAAACCTAAGTGGCATCGAAGAAAACAAATTGATTTCCTCACACTTTTGAAGATCAAGAATCAAGCAGGAGTCATTGAACATAGCACGTAAGGTGCTCACAGAACTGGGCTCCTTTGGAAATTGCAGGGTACAATTGAATTTGGACCTTGCAGCTTCAAGATACTGCTTTGCCAATATTCTAAGCCACTGGAGTAGAAAAGCATTTACCTTTGTCTCATCTCCACTCGTGGAGCCTCATAATTACGTTCTTCCCATTCTGATGACATGAAATCATCTTGCTCTCATGAACTAGCACTCTCAATTTCACCACAGACCTGACCTTTTCTTAGCAACATCTTTATAACATTCACAGTCAAGAAATAAAGACATGGGGTGTATCAGTCAGGGTTCTCCAGACTCACAGAATCAACAGAATGAATATATAAAAGGAAATTTAATGAGTTGGCTTGTGAGATATGGCCAAGGCAGTCCAACGATGGCTGCCAGTAGCTGCTCAGTCCAGTAGTCCAGTGGGTGACTGCCAAAGGCTGGAGGATTTCTGGAGAGTCTTCAGTCATGTTGTAGATTTGGAGGTTTGGAGAGTTGGAGGGTAGAAGCAACGAACAAACCAGGTAACAGAAAGGAAAAGCACAGCTTTGAGGTGTCTCTCCTCCTCTCAGTATCCTGTTCTATGGTTCTTTTTTATTTGGTCCACTGCTGGGAGGTTCTAGGGATCTAGGGCTGATCTTCGTATTACCCAGACAATCTCTTCAGGTGGTCTCAGCTGATCTTGCCAGGTGTCATCTCAGCTGATTAGTTAATGGCAGGTGTGTCAAATTGACACCCAGGATTAACTATCACATGGAGCTTTTGGGAGTTTGGGGACACTAGCCTCCTAGTGCAAATGACAACAAGGTTTTGGTCAAACAGATACTTATTTAAGAGGGAGAGAGAGAAAACGAAGAGCAGGTGGCATGCATGCTGCAGGCCGTAGGGCAACTTTCAGAAGTAGATCTTCTCCTTCTCTTATGTGGGTGCCGGGGACCAAACCAGGCAGCCAGGTGTGCACATAGGCATCTATTCCAGATGAGCATCCCGGCGGCAGTGACCTCACATTTTCATCTTTGGGTAATACCTTACTTTCCGTTGCCTCTCTCAGACATTCCATTTCTTCTGTAACCATTAGTGTGCATTGAGTTTCTATCTCCGTGCATTATTGAAAGCTGCTCCTGGCATCCTAATGGTATTGAATGAAGTAAGTAATTAAATTCTACATTTATCTAAGCAACAGAGGAGTCTCCCAAATAGAGGAAGCAGTGGGCTAGAAAGGATGTAGTGTGTTTAAACTCTCCCAAGGGATGGAGAGGAAGGGAGAGCAGGACACTGACAAGATCCCATTTGTTGTGAATGAGACAGATCAGTACAGGGCAATATGGTATCAAACTGAAGCTGCCTAGATGTTCGATTTCACAATTCTTCCCCTCATGTTACAGTAGCAGAGTTCTAGCATTGTGCTGCATGTAACTGACTCACTCTGACCTCAGAAACTTTTCAATTCTGGTGAGCCCCAGGATTCTTTTAAAGTTTTGTACTTTATATTTATTTTTGAAGAACTTTTCTAGTGACTGCACTGGAATCAAGTTGAGAGTAAAATTCTAATACATCCCACACTCATAATATTCCTCCTTGTAAGTAAGGGTGACTGAGGTCTGTGACTGATGCATACCTGCAGGACTTTGTTCCTGTTTTCCTATTTCATCCTCTGAAGTCTTAGATAAAAAGAGAAAAGAACACACATAAATATGTCCCCAAGAGCAGGAGAGATTAGCATCTCTGATTACCAGAGTGATGCCATTTCTTCCTTAGGAATTAAACATATGCTGAGTTGACCAATTCATTTTAAGTATAGAAAGCCACATATTTATTTAATTATTTGTTTTAAATAATTATCTGAGACAACTGTGTCACGAAAATTTTAAGACAGTGAAATTTTACTCCAAAAACTGCTATACTTTCAGTTTTTAGAATTCTGGAAAAATTAAAACTTAGCTGAAAACAAATGGATGGCCACCTGAAGTCAGTTTCTCAGAGCTCTTCTTTCTGCCATTCCATTTTACTATCAGCACTGTACACAAATTCAATTAAAAAAACCTATTCTGCAATTTCTTACTTCTTACCATGGGTGTTTGAGTTTTGTTAATTCAACACTATATTTTATTGAAGGATTCACTAATTTAAAAAGTTCTTGATTAGTCATATGTGAATTACAAATGTTATATAATATTATTTGATATATAGAATTAACATATAATTATACAATAATTATATAATTAATGTGTAATATATTAATTTTATAAAAGTACTTAATTTGGCAGAGTGACCCCCTAAGAGTTACATATATCTCTCCAGAAGTAATGTAATTTCAGGGAAAGGCCAAGATAATGGAGCAACCGTAAGAACTATTTTTCCCACAGTAAAAATAATCTTACTTCTAGAAATTAGCATTCTGAAATACTATGTCCTATTAGCTTCTGTCTTGCTCTTAGAAAGTCACTATAAATTCAGGAACTATATTGAGCTAAAATAATTATTTGAATTATATTAGCATACTTCTTAAATACATAATTCATATTACTCATTAAAACTGAATTTATATTAGTTTTCTCTTCAAGGTAAAAGACAAAATAGGAAAGATGATGTAACATATTGATTGCATCTAAATCTTTTCCTCTGAGGCCATAATCCTTATCTATGGAGAGGGGATGTAAGTACTTATACCTAAAATTGTATTAATTGACTAAAGAGCAATTGATGCACATACTATTGAAATGTAAACTTACTTAAAGATAATCTTAATCATAGCAAAAATTTTGATTCCTAACAGTATATTTAATATGCATTTATATTTTGTATATTTTTCATAAAATTTCTGCTTATTACCTGTATAAAATCACTACATTATTAATTTTATAAATCACTACCTTAAACAGATGAAAGAGTATAAAGGAAGCAATTTCTTTCATTCTCTTAATATCCAACAATATATATTTTGGCCAAATATAACTTTATATTTTTCTGTATTTTTTCTCTTTCTTTGATTGTTACTGTCATTGATGAATTTCATGGTAGTTTTGGCCTAGAATTTTAATCCTTGGGAATGAAAACAATTAAGTCTTAAGAGAGTCAAGAAAAGAAAAGACTAGAAAAGTTCCTTTAGATGACAGAGCTGTTTCGTGTCATTAACCTTTGCTTTGGCAACTTGTGGGGTGGGGAGAGTGTGCCCTGGCTCACCATGTGAGGGGTGTGCAGCCCAGAACGGGGTAGAAATTACAGCCACAGGAGCTTTAGGCACTGCTGGCATCACACTCTCCGCAGAGCAGAGTTTACAAATAGAAAAAGATCATTGTTTTTGTTACAACTTGTCAAAAACATATTAAGACATTCTAGAAGAAGAGTGTTTGCACATGAATTTAAAGAACATTTATGGAGGAAGATAGCCAGTGGGAAGCACTGACTGCTTTCCTTTTACTCTGTCCAAGTCTCTAATAGCTGCCTATGACATGGCTACAGAGAGAGGTGAGTGGTGTGGTAAGACAGGGATGCAACAGCCGTCAGTAGACCTACACAAGGAGAACTTAAAAACTACCGATTTTTACGTTTGTAAAAGAAATAACAGACCCAAACTCTGGGCACTGGCAAATGGTAGAGAATGGTACAAGTCTCTTAGTAGTGCTTTAAGTAAAAGATAAAAGAAGAGCTACAGTAACTCTACTCTGTGTAATATTTGGTAATATTTAGTTTAAGAAAGGAGAAGTGCTTGATGGACTAGCAGAAACTGGAGATGGAACTAACTGTACTTTTTAGCTCACATAGCATGCAAATGAAGAAAGCATCTACGGAGCCATCTAGCATTATTTCACAAAGACTCAAAGCAGGTATGGACCACTTGAGTATTTTTATGTGTGTTTCATTGAAAATGTAAGCTCATAAAGCAGTGTCAGCATGGTTCTTATTGATGAACGGAATCAATCAATTCAATCAATAATCAATTCAAATAAATAATTTTTTTGACAAATTTAAAGTGATTCCTAATATTAAAAAAATCATAACTGGGGTGATAACTCAGATGGCACAATTATTTCCATGGAAAAAGGAATACCTGGGTTCAATATATGACACCATGCAAAAAGTCAGGAACAATGCGCGCACTTGTAATTTTGACGCTAATATGATGCAGAACAGGCAGATACCCAAGCATTGATTAGTCAGTATGCTGTGATCAGTGAGATCCAGTATTAATAAGATACCATTCTTAAAATATATTGTGAGCCATTCCTAATGAATAACACCCAAGTTTGACCTCTGGTCTCTAAAACACCACACACACACACACACACACACACACACACACACACACACACACACACAGAGTCCAGTGATGTAAACCAGCCTAGAATGCTGGTGATATCCTTGATTCTTAAAGGTTCAGGCAGGGAGAGTTCTATGGTTACATTTTAGTTTCAACTTAATGGTTGCACACTGGGGCACAGCTGTGGACAGCTGACGGTTGAAGCAGGTCCCTGAACATAAGAGCCCAGCGTCTTTGACCCTCCAGTGAAGTAGAGACTTGAAACCTTCGTGGAATCTTTTGGCTTTATGAGACATTCCAGTCAAGAACGAAGCAGCTACTTTAAGGGACACTGTTTTTATTGTGAGTTAACTTAATAAATAAAACCCTGCCTGATAGGCAGAGTGTCTTCCTTAAATACACCTCATTAAATATAATGAAAACATTTAAAAAGGCAGAGCTAAGACTCATTCAAGCTTACAGAATGAACAGCTTGAAATATTCTGTTTACTTTGCTAAGGAACATGTGATTAACAAATATTTGCATGGATGTCAGACAATCTGGCAATCAGGGAAAATTTTTATCATAATACATTGAGCAGGTTTTAGATAGCTAATTTCTAACTATCTTAAATATTTTGATGCATTCGGCTATATTTATCAGTCTACTTTGAGGTAGTTAACTCTAGACCTTCCCATGGTTTCTCTCTCAGATGAAACAAAATACACTATGAAAGAAATTGTTGCAAAAATAAATATCAATTGTGTTAGAGAATATGAGTATTGGCAGTAGTTGGAGAGTACTGCTTTTAACAATAACTATCTTGAAATATTATCTGAATATGTGAAAAGAAATTTCATATCCTGCATTCATTTTTAGGAGTTGTAACCATACTGTCACCTCACTTCTCTGTCAAGTTAAGTTCTATCAGTTCTATCAGTTTCTCGGTTTCAGTGTAATTAAAATCTAGAGAGAGGCTCTTGTGAGTTGTGCTAGAATTTGCATGGAGATCTGGCAACTAATGTCAATCCAGGAGATTTAGCTTCCCACTTACAACATCTCTCCTTTGCCTTCCATGGAAGTTGCTTTCATTGTCTCTGTCTTCTGGATGTGCACCTTGCTCCTCTTCCTCAATATTTAAAGTCCCAGAACTCCCTGACTTCTTAAATAAATGTAATCTGTTGTCATTTTTCTTTTATTTATAATTAAACATACACATAAGCACAAGATTTAGCTATGTCAGATTGACAAACATCATGCTAGGGTTGGTTACTGTGATTTTTATTGCATTAGGTTTCTATGTTTTGTTCTGTCTTCCTCTCACTTTTTTTGTTATTTTGAAAAGCATGTTTTTTCTTTTTTTCTATTTAGCATACTAATTTATATTATGTCACTCTCATTTATTTATTTCTATATATAGATAATAGTATATTTGAATCTCCTAAAATATTTCATTGATTTTTTTAGTAGTGCTTTAATTGCATATATTTATTGGCATGTTTATCTAATATGCAGTGATCAAATCCATGTAAACATCATTTCTGTTCTCTGTGTCCCTTCCTGCAAGCAAGGGACTTATAATATGTAATCACTTGTGTGCTTATTGTCACCACTCTGACCAGATTTTCTTTGCTGCTCAATTTTTCATTCTTTGCTACTGAATTACAAAAACCTGCACAAAAATATGGGCTTTAGTTATTGGTTCATATGTCCCTAAGTTTCTCAGTAGAAGCATTATACAACTTAGTAGATAGCATTTAGAAATTAATGTTATTCAGAAGAAATTAAGAATTGATTGAATTTAGCTAGCAAATAAAGCTAAATCGTAATAACAATAAAATGATCATAATTACATGTTCTAAAATATTAGGCAAAGAGTTTAGATTTAAATTTTATTCCCCTAATGGAAAAAGATACTTTTTTTAAATACTTCACAGCAGTTAAAAACCTTAAAATAGATACATAGGTTAAAATATAAAATTTGTATATGTAAGAAAAAATGGTGTAATGTTATGGTTAATATTGTCAATTTGACAAGATCTAGAATCATCTGGGTTGTGAGCCTCCTAGAAAGCCTGTGAGAATCACCTTGATTATGTATAATGAGGTAGAAGACCCACACTTCCTGGAGTCATTGCCATAGCTTAGCTAAGGTCTCCTGCTAAGGAAAACATCTGCTTCTGGACAATGCAGTATGATCAGTTGCCTTGAGCTCTTGCAGCCATGACTTCTTTAACATGATGAGCTGCACCTTCAAAATGTACTGATACAAACAGAGGCCAATGAATGCAACCGGGTTAGATTATCAACTTGATTGGCTGGTCATTTGAAATTTGTGTAACAGTTCAAAAAATACAGTGAAAGTATGAAGATATTTTAAACTAATTTGTTAAATAGACACTTACAATGTCGATTTCAATTGGTCCATTGATGTTTATGTCACAAATTAAAATTTTCTGGAAGGCAATGTAGAAAAATATTTTCATCCAAATAGGGTCACATGTATTTCTTAACTGATAGATAAAATTTTCAATCCCAAAGAAAACAAGTAAGTTTTGACATATTAAAATTAATTGCAATGAGATGGTTCAGTGGACACATGTGCATGTATATTAACCTGGCGATCCCAGTTAAAACCCTGCAGCCCGCATGTTGGAAGGAGGGGAAAGAGCCGACTTCTGAAAGTTACTTCCTGACTTCTAAATGTATACACATATGTTTCTCTCTCAATCTCTCTCCTTCTCTGTCAAATAAGCAAATTTTTAAAGAAATTAATTATAAAGCTAAGGCACTTTCATAAGTGTTCGTAAGTGTTGCTGGCATGATGAGATGATGTAAAACAAGTTGGAGGAAGAAGTCCTGTCTTCCTGGTCACATTGTGTGGTTAGAGTCCATTTCTATGGCAGTAGAAAGTCCTAACAATAGATAGGTACACCGTATCCGTAGGGAAAGATGAAATGTGAACACCTGCTGTTTTGCTAGCTTGTCAAAACATTGAACCTGTTCTCTCCACAAACAAGCTTGCCTGGAAAGTGGTCCTACTTCTACAAACTTGGTTCTTCTTACATCAGTAAAGTCATATCGCATAGACTTGCTCGGTACTTGCCTTAATTCTCTTTAGGTATGCCCAAGAAATCAATTCTCAGTAATCTATTTGCCTATATAATTATGAAATAAACACTATAGAAGAAAAAATTGAGTATTGACTGGGATAATTTACATAAGTAGCAATTTAGAAATAGGCAAAAGACACGAACAGAGATTTCAGGAAAAAATGAAATGTGGCAAATACACATTATAAAGTGTACCTCACTTTCCTCTTCTTTTGGCAAAAAATAATTTATATAATCATTGCAAAGATTATATCATCATCAACAGCCTTTTGGAAAGGCTGGAAAATGAAACTAGTTACCTAGAAGCATCACAGACTACTCCTCACTGATTAATGATGAAGGTCCTGTAAAAAATGTGCCTCTGGACAATTTTGTCCTTGTGCAAACATCATGCTTTATACTTCCACTAACTTAGGCAATCCATCAAACATCATTGTATCAAAAAAGACTTAATAGCACAACAAGTATAAGGCTATGACTTTACAAGTGTGTAATCATCTTACAAGTCTACAACTCTACATGTACCCTGTGTTGATTGAAAGACAATACTGGTCTTGTGTATTCATCTGGTAAATTCAATTTGTTGAAAAGCACATTTATTAATACACTAAAGCTAATTATACACATACTTACCAAACGGCAATCACAATCATCTACACACTCAACTGAAATTAAATATATGTACACCTTAGACCTACATAAGTCTCACATGACAGCCCTGTTGTATTTTTAAAACTAGATATTATATTTCATTGTTATCCAATAGAACAAAGACAACCTTCAGTATTCCCACAATAGGATATTCTATCAAGCTAGTGATGTCATGTAGACAAATTAAAAAGCTAGTTTTATAAGAGATAATATTCAATAGGAATATAATTTCATGTATAAAATTATGAATTTCCAAAGACAAGGAAATCTATGAAGCTAGAAGAAAATGTAGGGTTTACTCTGCCCAGAGTAGTGCCTTAGAAGCACACAAAAGAGGTTGTGGGGAGAGAATAATTTCTGCTTCTAGATCTTTTGTTTAACTCCTAGATTTGAATTTTCATTACACATGTGCATCACTTTGGAAAAAATTATTGACTTATGGCATACATACATATGTACATTTTAATTTCTGACATTTATTAAGATTTAATAATTAACACAAAATTGTATTTCCTTCTGGTATTCAATTAAATACTCAGGACAGAGAGTATATTTTGAAGTAAACCAACTATGCTGAAAATATAAACATTTATTTTATGTGAGCATGCTGGCTAAGAGTGTGAGATGAAGATTTTGAGTCTCCCAGGTTGCTCATGTTCTGGTCTGATTTTCTAAGATGGTTTCAAGGGAGTGTCTTGTGCTACAGGTCAGATTTTATTCACTTGTTAGATATTTGCCACAATTACTCTTTCAGTGACTGTGAAACAACACTACAACTCAAGCAATTTAAAGGAGAAAGGGGACTTATTTGGCTTATGGTTCCAGAGAGGATATATATAGTCCAATATGGCAGGAATAGCATGGCAAGAGAGAGAGAGGATGGAGGCCCCTTAGGTCACAGCAGACTTCGTGAATGCCCAGAGAGCACACTGCAGATTCTAGAGCAAACTACTAGAGGAAACAGAGTGGGACTTACCAACCTGAAGGCCAATCCTCTGTACATGCCTTCCTCCAGCAAGGCTCGAACTCCAAAAAGCGCCGTGAGCTTTCCACATATCAGCTAATGATGAAAACACATGAACCTGTGGGAGACAGCATACTTTTAAACCACGACAACTTTCAAGGACAGATCTCAATTGAACAGAGAACTCCTTTCCTATCTGGGGCGGGAAAACATTTGTGTATGTGTGTCACCCCAGGAAAAGTGAACACATAATACCTCCATAAGTACAATTTTACATTCTTTTAAGACAGAGATGAGCATCTACCTGTTCCTGGGACCTCAGAATATTTTAAACATTCTCACCTTAAAGTTCATATCGGTGTTAGTGGAATGTGAGCCCCTTAAGTTTTTTAAAGCACCATTCCCAATGTTCATTTTTCTATAATCAAACAATGATGTTTGTGGGTGACAGCCATTAAATTTACCTTGTTTTCCTGGCTCCCTAGCAACAGAATTGCCCGTCAAACAGCGACTTTACTAACTCTTTTGAACTCTGCATGACACCTTAGGAAACCAAACAATGATGGCAGCTGGTTGCTCTGGCTCCTGACAGTGCACTCTCAGTCTGGACAACATCAAATAGTGGAATTTATTTTGCTATCTCATGTCTTGGTGAAATCTAGATGGCTCGCAACCAGTTCTGCCTATACTGAGGGGGGATTATTCCCTTGGCAACCTCAGAGAAGAAGTGTTGTGACTTGTGGTAAAGTGACAAAGCTAGACTGGTACAAACACATACATATGCGTGCACACACACACACACACACACACACACACACACACACACACACACGAGAATGGGTTTTGCTTTTCTTGGTCCAAACACACCTTCTATGTAATGGTTATAGAGCAAGGCTGTTCACTTAGTCATTTGGGAGAAATTGAACTGTGCTGTCTTCCGTGGTACTTCATTATGACTCAGATTAGGTTTCTGCCAAGAGATGTTTCCTTAACTACTTTTGGAGTAAAGTTTGAGCGGGTAACACAAAGAGTGAGGAAACAAAGACAACAGGATTTGGGGATGCCAGAGGAAGCCCACCTTAGCCGCAGTGATGGCTGAGCTTGCAGCAGGCTGAGCTGTAAAAGCGCCCCAGCAGCCACTGCTTGGCAGGAACAGCTTGAGAGAGCATGACAGGGAGCAACAACAGGGTGATGATAGAAGGACAGAAGACAGAATAAGGGATTAAAGATGAGAGAAGGTGGTACAAAGCCAGATACATGAACCGGAGGAGCTGCAGTGAGCTGCCAAACATTCAAGCCCAAAAGATTCAGCAGCCCACACCTGAGCTGTAAGGTAGGTCATTGTCAGGCGCTGAGAAGTCCTGGTGCCTGGACCTGCCTGGAGGCCTCGATGCCCTCTGCTGCTCTTGACTCCACGCTTTCTAGTGCTACACAAGAGCTGTTGCAATTGGAGTGTGAAGAGTCTGATACCAGTGGCTGGGGTGAGAGCTGGAGCATTAAAGAGCACTGCCCATGACTGTTGCTTGCTGCTGGCAAGTGCTGAGGGAAATGAGAGTTGTCAAAGGCCAGCACTTAAGAGCTTCTCCATGTCTACTCAGCTTGAGTAGCTCTACCCTTCTGGGTAAAGGACTCCAGTCAGTGGAAGAAAAGCACTGTCATCTCTGGGGCACCGACCCAACCCTGTTTCTAGTCACAACAGTCTTACATGCATAGTTCATTCATTCCATGGTGAGATTATATAGTAAATTTCTGTCATTGGTTTATTTCCTCCATGCTTATGCATACCAACACAAATGGTGTGACATGAATGGCAGTATCCACTTTGAAAGGCCATAACAGCATTGCTATGTATGTTAATCACAGTCTCACCTGTTGGTGTTATTGTTTGATTGGTATTATCTCCAGTCTTGTGACCAATTCTAAAATTAACATGAGAATGTAAATATTTGTATAAGGTGTGGCCTTTATCTCTCTAGGCCAAGTGCCAAGGAAGGCATCATACTAGTTTAATACTTAATTTCCTGAGGGATTAACATGCTGACCCACTGGTTGCACTAACTTCTATTTCTACCAATTCTGAATAGGGTCTCGCTTTTTCCACCACCTGATCAACAACGTTACAGCTTGTTTGTCGTTTTTATAATGACCATCCTCATGGATGAGAACTGAGCTCTCATCTTGGTTTTGACTTTATTACTCTTTGATTTGTATTTATCTAAATTTATCTAAAGATTGGCAAGGTAGAACACATATCCATAAATATATCTGTAATTTTTTGCATGCATGTGTGTGCAATCGTGTGCAAGAGGGCACTTGAGTGTGCATACCTGTGGAAACCCAATGGTGACATTAGAAACCATCCCAGATTGCTCTTCAACCTTATTGATTTGCTGCCAGGCTTCACCTTCCAAGAACCAAATTTCAAGCTACCGTCATATCTTCCCTGCCAATTTTACATGGAATTTGGGGATCTGAACTCAGGTCCTTGTTTGTGAGGCAAAGGCTTTAACCACTGGGCCATTTCCCCAGCCCCATATATACTATTTTTAAACAAAATTGTTTAGTTTTGTTTGTTGACTGGTGTGTTTGCTGTGGGGCTCTATGAGTGTTGCATATACTGTGGGTAGGATTCCCATCTCAGACATATGTTGTCAGAGTTTCATTGAATGTACACACTGTTGTTTTTCATTTAATTGATAACTTCATTGTTGTGAGAAGCTTTATTATTTTTCATAATTTCTTAATTGTTAATTTTAACTTTTACCTCAGTGTGGTATGAAATCTAAAATAATAATCACTGCCAAAATCAGTATCACAGGACAAAATATTTCATATCTTTCAATTTGACACACAAATACATCATATATCATTTTGCCTAAAATAACATGTTGCAATTTTATATGAAGAATCACAGAATTCCTTGTTGTGGTTCTGCTTTATTGCTTCAGCCAACATGTCTGAATATGCTGTGTGTGTATGCGAAAATTTAGATTCCCTTTCATTGGTAGCCCTGTCTTGATTTGTAAAGAGGAAGTCATATACATCCTTATATTGGAGATCAAACAGGTTAGCTTAACATTAGGTCAAGGACAGAATCTTAAAACACATAGGTGAAAACTGTTCTTGCTCACCTGGCCCAAGAATAGTTACACCTAGTGTAAGAGCAGTTATACCTAGCACAGAGAAAACACATCTACCATAAGAATTGTCATACCTAGTACAAGAGCAGTTTCACCTAGTATGAGACCGGTGACACCTAACACAGAGGAAACAAATCTATTATAAGAATTGTAGCTGCCCCTTTGTTCCTCCTGCCCACTTGCACACTGGACCGAGGGGGAACTCGCTCGCGGTCCTCCATCCCAGGTGAGTTATGCAGCTCCCAGGGCTCCCCTTGTCCCAGCTCCTCCCACCAACCAGCCCAGGCAACACCCAGGCTGCCTCCAGTTTGCCTGGCAAATGCCCCAGACCCCAGCCACTTTGTTCCTCCCGCCGCCTGCCTGCCCCACAAGGACAGGACTTGCTCGTGGTCCTCCATCCCTGGAGCCTGGGTGGGCCACTAAGCCAAGTCCCAGGTCCCAGAGGAAGAATTCTGCCATCACCATCAGCCCCTGTGCCCCTCTGACCCACCGGGGACCCTCGCTCTTGGTACACAGAAGACACACTGCCACTTAGAATTCAACAGAATCCAAAGAAAACCCAAGCAAAACTCTAAGGGACAAAAGCCATATATCTGAAGTCCTCTAAAATCGTCCTATCACATGGGAGAGATTCTTCACATTCAACCCAAAGATAAGTAAACCTATTTTTTTAACCATACTGCTCCTTTTTAGTATTAATCACTGTAGATTAACTTTTCCATATAGCCTCCCCAAAAATATATATACAACTCTAGGGATTATACCACTCACCCTCATATATCACCAAGATACAAAATCATAAAAGTGCACTACCATACTAATATTCACCCCCTGTCTACTTAACCTGACTTAACTGACGTACTAACAACTTAATAGCATCATCTAGGAATTAATACTAACAACAGACAAACGTACCCAACTACAAGGCAAGCACTAGTACTAACTGCCCAACAGTAGTAATACCAACGAAAATCAGTTCAGTCAAAAACACACAGAATCTGAAAGGTCTTAAGAGACAACAAAACAATGTCCAAGTCAAAGTGCAGATCCATGAGAAACAAAACCCAAGAAGACAAATATCCCACTGAAAGAATTAACCCCATAATGATGGATTCCAACGAGAACAAATTCACAGATAATAGCCAAGAAAGCCAGACTCAAGATAAGGACTATGAAAGAGGAAATCCGGGAGCAGTAAAACACCGCATCAAACACTTTGAACAGGAACACAACAGACACTTGGAGGAGTTGAAAAAACATTTCGAGAAACAAAAATAGACATAGAGCAGTTAAAACAGTCTCAGGCAGAGTTTAAAATCTAACTAAAAGACAAGTTATTTTCAACCCAAAACTCAACAGAGTCATATCAGCAGAACTAACGAAGCAGAAAATAGAATTTCAGATCTTGAAGACAAAGTGGGAGAATTAACTGACTCAATGGAAGAGGATCTTAAAGCCAAAAAGATACTTGAGAGGAATATTCAAGAGATATGGGACACCCTGAAGAAGCCTAACATGCACATTCATGGAATATCAGAGCAAGAATCCCAAAATACCACACCTGAGGAAAATTTTCAAATTATCATAAATGAAAACTTCCCTCAACTAAAGAATGAAAGGCCCATCCTAATACACGAGGCATTCCGCACTCCAAACAGATATGACCAAAATAGAAAATTGCCACGGCAAATAATGCTCAAAACACTCCACATTTAAGACAAAGAAAAGGTGCTGAGAGCTTCAAGGGAAAAAAAAAGTCACTTTTAAAGGTAAACCTATTAAAATAACAAATGACTTCTCAATGGAAACAGTAAAGCAAGAAGAGCTTGGAGAGATGTACTTCAAGTATTAAATGAGCAAAAATGTCAACCCAGACTGATATATCCGGCAAAACTATCTGTCATGATCAAGGGAGAAAAAAAAGTTTTCCAGCACAAAGACAACTTGAAGCTTACATGTCTACCAAACCAGGCCTTCAAAAAATACTAGAAATGATACTCAAGATTGAAGAAAAAAACAAGCATATCCAGGAGGACATAAGGGAAGTATAATACCACCAAAACCTAAATGTCAAACAATACACTTACAAAAGCCACTAAACATAAAAAATGTCCAGAATTAAAAATAATTTCTCCATTATAACATTAAATGTCAATGGTATTAACTCACCCATCAAGAGACACAGATTAAAAACTTGGATTAAAAACCACAAACAATCAATCTGTTGCCTTCAGGAAACTCATCTACCACAAAAGACAGGCACATCCTAAAAATAAAAGGCTGGTCAAAAATTCTGTAAGCTAATGGAACCGGGAAACAGGCAGGGGTGGCCAATATGCTGTCGGACAAAGTGGACTTCAAACCAAAGAAAATCATAAAAGACACAGATGGATACTACATTTTAGTCACAGGTACAATTCACCAGGAAGACTTCACAATACTGAACATATATGCTCCTAATACGGGACCCTCCACAGTCATTAAGCAAACCCTACAGCGTCTAAAGCTAGAAATCAACCCTCAAACAATAATTCGTGGGGATTTCAACACCGCCCTCTCAACATGGGATAGATCAACAGGCCAAAAGCTTAACAGACACTTTGGAACTCAACCAAACCCATAAAGAAATGGACCTTACAGAACTCTGTCAAACTTTTCATCCATGCACCAAAGAATACACATTTTTCTCAGCAGCACATGGAACTTTCTCCAAAAAAGAACACATATTGGACCACAAAACGAATCTCCACATATACAGGAAAGTTGAAATTCTAGCCTGTACCCTATCAGACCACCATGGTCTAAAGCTTGACATTCACAAAACAACAAACAACAGAAAATACACTAACTCCTGGAAACTTAACACTATGATGCTGAAAGAGAATTGAATTCAGAAAGAAATTAAAAAGGAAATTCAAGATTTCCTGAAAGTGAATGATAATAAAAATACAACGTATTCAAATCTTTGGGATACAATGAAAGCTGTCCTAAGAGGTAAGTTCATAACTCTTAATGCCTACATCACAAAAATGGAAACATCAGAAATAAATAACAATGCAGCTTAAAGTTTTAGAGACACTAGAGCAATCTAATCACAAAAGCAGTAGAAGAGGGGAGATTAGCAAAATAAGGGGAGAAATATCCGAAATTGAGATTAGGAAAATGATACAGAGAATCAACCAGTAAAAAATCTGGTTCTTTGAAAAAATCAATAAGATTGATACACCACCAGCTAAATTAACCAAAAGCAAGAGAGAAAAAAACACAAATTACCAAAATTAGAAATGAAAATAGAGCTATCACTACAGATACCCAAGAAATTCAGAGTATTATAATGTCATTTTTCAAAAACTTATACTCTGTGAAATTTGATAATACAAAAGAAATGAATGAATTCCTAAGTAAGCCCAACTTACCAAAATTGAATCAGGAAGTTGTGAATTATTTAAATAGTCCTATAACATATGAGGAAATGGATGAAGTAATCTCAGATCTTCCCACCAAAGAAATGTCCTGGACCAGATGGATTCAGCACAGAGTTCTTCCAGACATTTAAGAAGCTAATAACACCAATACTCCTTAAACTGTTCCATCAAAAAGCAAAGGCAAGAACACTACCAGATTCTTTCTATGAAGCTAATATCGTCTTAATCCCAAAACCTAATAAAGACACACTTAAAAAAGAAAACTGTAAGCCAATTTGTTTGATGAACACAGATGCAAAGATTCTCAACAAAGTCTTAGAAAATCAGATTCAAAAACATGTCAAAAAGATCATTCATGGGGATCAAGTAGGCTTTATCCCAGGCACACAAAGTTGGTTCCATATACGCAAATCAATAAATGTAATCCACCATATAAACCATTCTAAATCCAAGACCACATGATACTCTCAATAGATGCAGAAAAAGCTTTTGACAAGATCCAACAGCCTTTTATGATCAAAACCCTAGAGACAGTTGGAATGGAAGGAACCTTTATCAATATAGTAAAAACTGTATACAACAAGTCCACAGTAAGAATTTTACTCAATGGGAAAAATCTTGAAGCATTGCCACTTTGATCAGGAACTAGACAAGGCTGTCCACTTTCACCATTTCTATTCAATATTGTACTTGAAGTCTTAGCTGAAGCCAAAAGATAACAAAGGGAGATAAAAGGGATTGAAATCTGCAAGAAAGAAATCAAGTTCTCTCTATTTGCTGATGACATGATCTTGTACCTGAGTGATCCCAAAAACTCCACCAGGAAACTTCCTGGAACTAATTCAGAAGTTCAGCAGGGTAGTAGGATGCAAAATAAACACACAAAAATCAGTGGCCTTCCTATATGCTCAGAATGAAAGAAGTGAAAAAGCCTTGAGAGAAACAATCCCTTTTACTACAACCCCTAAAAAAATGAAATACCTTGGTATAAACCTAACCAAGGAAGTAAGTGATCATTACAATGTAAACTTTAAAGCCCTAAAGAAAGAAAGTACAGAAGACACTAGAAGGTGAAAAGACCTGCCATGTTCCAGGATTGGCAGAATCAATATCATAAAAATGACCATCCTACCAAAGGCAATATACAGATTCAATGCTATACCAATTAAAATCCCAAAGCAATTCTTTAAAGAAGTTGACCAAACAATCTCAACGTTCATATGGAGGCACAAAAGACCCAGGATAGCAAAAACAATCCTGAGTAACAAAAATACTGCTGGAGGTATTACCATACTAAACCTTAGTCTATACTACAAATCCATAGTTGTAAAAACAGCCTGGTACTGGCTCCAAAATAGACACACAGACCAATGGATAAGGGTTGAAGCCCCAGATATAAGCCCACACAATTACAGCCAATTGATCTTTGACAAAAGAGCCCAAAAATTCCAATGGAAAAAGAGCATCATCTTCAACAAATGGTGCTGGCAAAACTGGATCTCCACATGCAGAAGATTGAACTGGACCCGTACCTGTCACCACGTATAAGAATTAATTCCAAATGGATCAAAGACCTTGCTATAAGGCCAGAGACCATGAAAAATATAGTTGAAAGGGTAGGGAACTTCCTCGAACTGATTGGGCTAGGCCAGCTGTTCTTAAATGGACATCCAATAGCACAGTCGCTACAACCAACAGTCAACAGATGGGATCTTATGAAATTAAAGAGCTTCTGTTCAGATAAAGAGATTATAAACTCAAGCACAAAGGCAACCCACAGAATGGGAGAAAATCTTCACAAACCACATATCTGATAGAGCTCTATTATCTAGAGTGCACAAAGAACTTAGAAAACTAAACACCAAGAAAACAAATGGCCCAATTAAAAAATGGGCCTGGGAATTGGTGCAGGAGGCACGGGAGGGGGGGAGGGGAGGGGGGGATGGGGCAGGGAGGGGTGAGGGGAGGGAGAGAAGGGGGTTTGGGGGGAGGAGGAAGGAGGGAGAGAACTGGTGTACCTATTAAGTTTGTATGAGCTGAAATAATAATAAAAAATATATTAAAATAAAAAAAGTGTTCTAACTCTCTAGTCATTAGGAAAATGTAAATTAAAACCATCCTGAGATATTAAAAAAAAATGGGCCTTGGAACTTAAACTTTACCAAGGATGAAATTAAAATGTCTAACAAGGGGCTGGAGAGGTGGCTCAGGGGTTAAGTCCTCTGCCTTGCAGGTGGAAGGTCCTGAGTTCGGATCCTAGACCACACGTACAGACGCCAGGCAGAAGCAGAGCGCCCTGCGCTTCTGGTCCTGGTGGGCGGAGCCTGTGAATCCCGGGACAGAGTAAACAAGAAGGCGGAGGTGGTCCATGGTGGTTTCTGAATTCATCCGTGGTCCTACACACACATTCATACACACGCACACACACATATACCCACAATTGAATAAATAATGAATAATAAAAAAAATTAAAAAATGTCTAACAAATATCTTTAAAAATGTTCCACATCCTTAGCCATCAGGAAAATGCAAATCAAAACCTCCCTGAGATATGATCTCACCCCGTCAGGATGGCAAAAATACACAATACAAACAACAACAAATGCTGGAGAGGATATGGAGAGAGGGGAACTCTCCTACATTGCTGGTGGGAATGCATGCTCCTACAACCACTCTGGCGAGCTGTCTGGTGATTCTAAAGAAATTAAAGATTGAAATGCCATATGACCCAGCTATTCCACTCTTGGGAATAACCCCCCATATAGCAAAAATTCACCTCAATAGCACAAGCACGACCATGTTCATAGTAGCACTGTTTACAATAGCAAAGTCATGGAATCAACCCAAATGTCCAACAGTTGATGAGTAGATAAGGAAAATGTGGTACATTTATACAATGGAATATTACTCAGCCATCAAAAATGATGAATTAATGAAGTTTGCCAAGAAATGGATGGAATTAGAAACAATTATATTGAGTGAAGTATACCAGACACAGAAAATTAAGTGTCATATGTACTCTATAATAGTTGGATCCTAGTACCAAACCCACTTAGAGACACATTCAAAGATAAATCTCTGTAATACCTACAGTAATTGCAAAGATTACTAACAGGAGAGAAGGGGAAGTAGGACCCTGCCAGAAACAAGGAGAGAGAGGATCATGCTACAGCAGAGATAATAGGACACCATCAAGGACTGCAAGGGGTGACATCCAATACCCATCAGGATGGAGCCAAGGGCATTACAGGAGCAGCAAAACTGAAAAAAAAATCAACAAACCATAATTCAGAATATCAGAGACTCTATATCAACCACCTGGAATCAGGCCTGCCTAATCTCTCCCCACCCTGAAGCTCAGGTAAATTTGCGGAAAAGGGGGCAGTAAGATTGTAAGAGCACAAGACTGGGAGGAGTGATGATATGCAAGATACTCTACACAAGTTAGGGCCGAAGCAATTAAAATAGGACTGCATGATCTGCACAATGACCAACATATCATTGACCTCTCAAAGTCTAGCATGGACTAAAGGCACTGGGATCCTTAGAGGGAAGGGATTAACAGTGACAATAGTGTTCCTATACTTAAGGGGAACACAAGAAAGAGTTCTAGGAAATGCCACTGAGTCCTTACACCTCATCAGAGAGGAGGACCCAGAGAAAAGTTTGACATACACATTAAAGGATGCTTCAGAGATGGGGGAGGGGTCACTGGGAGAAAGGGAGGGAGGGGGGAAAGGAAGGAAAAGGGGGAAGGGAGCATGGAGGTCCAGGGAGGGGTGGAGGGAGATAGGGAGGGGATAGGGATACCTATTACATTTGTATGAGCGGAAAAATAAAAAAAAAGGATAGTTACAGCTAATACGAGAGGAGTTATACCAAGTACAAGAGCAGTCATACCCAGTGCAAGAGCAGTCACACCTAGCACAACAGCAGTCACACCTAGTACAATAATAGTCACACCTAATGCAAGAGTAAACACACTTAGCATAAGGACAGTGACACCTAGTGTAAAAGCAGTCACACCTAGTGGAAAAGAAGTCATCCTTGCTGGTAAAAAGATAAATGTTAGACTCCCTGAGTGATCCTGTCATATTCTAATTATATTTGCTTATAGCTCTTTAAAATATTAAAATCTTCCCTCACTCTAACGCTGAATATCAGAAGCTGACTCTTGATGTTCTTGCTTCCAGAATGGTTTGGCAGCTCCCACTGAATATCATTGACTCCTCAGAGACAGTTTGCCCATGCATATGCTGCTCAAACTTTAAATCATGAAATTCACATTATCAAAGTTGTGGTTATCACTCTGTATATATTTAAAAAGTGTATTAAAATGCAAGGCAAATAAATTCATAGAATGTCTGCAGTCTACATTAGAAGCTATGAACATTTATTCTTTTTGTAATTTCTCCTTCAAATTCACATTGTTCCTCAAATGTCATTTGATTTCATAATCTTAAAAGCTTCATAGAAAATCACTACATACTTTCTACACTATCTATCTTAAAAATGGTTATTTTGACCTCTTCAATGAGCTACAACATCGAGTCTCAGCTGGTGATTGTATGATTACAGCAACATTTGCCTCAGGACTCAAAGTAATAATATGTGCATACCTCCAAAGTGGCCTTATGACTGACTTCCAATATTCTTGCTTTCATTTTCAACATCTTTGATTTAATATCCTCTCTTAGTTTTGGGCCAATTTTTTGCTGTTGAAGTCTTCTGAGCAGGCTTGTCTACTATTCTCTAACATGTAAATAGTCTACTATTTTCTTTAACATTTAAGTATTTCTTAAAATTGGAAAAAGCAAAGTTTCATGACTGTTATTATGGTTTCCTTATGCTTCCGATAGTTAGTGGTTTAATCTAGATTTTAGGATTCCTTCCTCTTCAGTTTTGTGTCAGTTTGTTAATATCCCTGCTCTTTGCTTTACAGGAAGAATGAAGAAATGACTTTAAAACAAAGAGGTTGAAGAATGGAGAGGTCAGATCACATAACCAGTAACCTCAATGGTCCTTCCTTTCATCCTCCTGACTAAAGTTAAAGTCACCTATTAAAATGGGCACTTGTACATGTTTTCTGCAAAGAACCCTCTGGAATTTGCATTAAAGTAAGCTAATTTACTTGACATTCAGTATTTACACAAATTTTCTCCAGGCCAATTAAGAAAGAGAGAGATTCATAGTAATAGAAATATATTTGATAAAGTCTCTGCACTTGACTTAGGAAGTCTTAGATTAATGTTTGAATGAGGAGCCATAGCCTAGAGAGAAACTTGAAGGTCTCCTTTGTAAGTAAATTACTTCCAAGATCCAGAAGCAGTCACAGGGACATGGGATTCAGGTAAAGGCAGGAATAGACAATAAGAAGAAAAAAGATTAAATAAATTAGTAACAATAGAGAACAGGGATTCACATAGAATCAAACAGTCCTAAAGGAAGCATATATAATTTAACTGTACCTTCTCTCTAGTACAAATGCAAGTTATTGCTCTTAAGAACATTAACTACAGACAAACATTCATCTCTGAATTGGCAGATAAAGGTACATAAATGATGCAAGTTTCTAATGTAATAATTGAAATAAGAAGACAGCACTACCTTTTTGAAAGTAAGCTGATGATGTTAATTTGGATGTTGAAAACACTTTACCACTTTCTGAATACACATCTAGTCATCTTCAGTGTTATGAGGGTCAATATTGAATTCACGACTAAATTTTGTTCACTGAGCTAATTTGATATATGACATTGACAACTATTGTCAAGACTTCCACAGTGTGTGATTTTTTGCTGCATTGTTGTCATTTCTAGAATGCAGCCATGAAAGTAGATACAGATAGCAGAATCACAAGTGATTGGAAACCCAGGAAGATCACTGTCACATTGCACTCCACCAGGACACTAACATTTTTTTCAGAAAGAAACTTACAAAGCTCCAGCAATAGGTGCTACTAGTAAGAATTATTCTCATGGTTTAGACCTGATTTGTGCTGATTATGGTTGTTTTGCAAAATATAAGGAAGCACCTGCCACAATGAATCCTTTCAAAGGCAGATTTTTTGAGGGAAAAGCATGTAGATGATGCTCCTTTTGCACCATTGATGTGTTTATTTCCTGAATTTCACTGCCATTTCTGTTGGTCTTCAATATTCTTCTATTCCAAATCTCTGATCTTTGCTAAACTACTTTTAATTTTACTTTTGAGTAGTTCAAATCTTGGCTCTACTAAGTATCTGGACCAGCCAATTTTTGTGGTTCATATGGTTGCCTCAAATTGTCAAAGCAAAATCAAGTTACCAAAGCAATTACATCACTCATAAAATAGTCTGGGTATATATTCACTGGTTTGGTTCATAAAGAAAATAATATTTTTATATTTAAGAGGGTGAACCTTCCCAAATTGTTACTTGCCTCAGAAACTCCCAAACTATATTAGGAATGCATCATCTCAAACCTTCATCTATCAAGGTGATGATAAATACATACCTACAAAAATTATGTTTCTATATCTTTGTCCCTTTCTGCTTAATAATGTTTTTCAGCACCCTGGAACTTCTTGTTTAAAACCCACATTTTGTTTTGTACAGAGATGCTGACTCTAAGGGGTTTGTCTTGCAGCCAAACTTCATTCTCCCTTCACAAGTCTTCAGTGACTCCAGGTTACAATATCCTGCAATAAACTAGCTGCTATAATTCTTCCTCTGTCCTCAGGAGCCATAGCTAGCTTTGCAAACAGAGCTAAAATGAGCACTGTGAGCAAATGAACTAGTGAGATACTTATATTATACTTATATTTTAAACCTTGCAATTACACACTTAAGACTAAAGCTATGTTCTTGAAAATAACAGAAAATTTGTCTACATTGGTAAGCAAAATCATAATTTACCAGAAGCTACAGGAATGATTCCTTATTAAAGATGCAACCTAAACATAGTTTTATTATACCCATTTCCTAAGAATACAATACAAACTACAGTAAAGAAATTTAAGAGAAATAATTCAATAATCAAGATGAAAACAAGAAGGTAGTTATTAGTATATTCTTTTATAAGAAAATAAGATAAATATTAAATTATTTATTCTAAAGTCATAAAAAGTAATTAGTTTAAACAGAGTTATCCCTAGAGTATACAGAATCCTAGAAGGTTAAGTTTTCAAGACTAAGTCCCATCACATTCCTATGACCACACCACTGGCAGATTAATGTCTCTAGATCTTAAGGGTAAAGGATCCCCTGACAATGGGCTTGATTCTAAATTGAATACAAAGGGGGAAGGTAAACTAAATACAAGCATCCATCTCTCTTTGCTTCCTGAGTGTGACCAACAACTTCTGTTGACATTCATCACCTCAAACTGTGGGTCCAAATTAATAGTTCATCCTTAAGTCGTTTGTTGGATATGGTGCCATAACAATGAGGAAAACAAATAAGCCAGAAGGCTGATACCCAGGAGCAGAATAATTGCTGTGATGAACATGTTCATCTGGTTCACAAAACCTTTAGAGAAAGTGAAAGAATTTGGCTTTTGGAGTAGGTCCTACTAATCAATTCCACTGTGGTATGGAAGATTAGAGTACCAGAGAATTATGGTGAGTGGAAGTCTGGGTCACAAGGTTTCAGGAACTACAGTAGAGGCAATTCATGTTAGTTTCTGGCAGAGAATCACACTGCATTCTTCTTATGTCCTGAGAACCTGAATGAGGATGACTATAAAGACAGTGGACAAGCTTGGTTGATGGAAAAAATAAGTGTAACATTCAGGTACCATGATATCTGCTCACTGCTCTAAGCAAGTTTGATAGTGAGAAAGAGCAACAGCTGAATAAAAAGAAATAGTGAAATGTACCTCCAGCAGAGAAAGCATGGATTTCAGAGTTACAGAAACAGTGCAGGTTCTGAGAACCCAACTATAGTTATATTGAAAATATTATCACTGCTAAAAAGGAATATTTTTGCTATGCAGTGATACAATAGGTGTCTTAAGGGTAACAACCCACCAGCCCAAGGCCAGCTTCTGAAAATCCAAGTTAAGAATGCTGTTGAAAGGGTTTCCTATTGTAAAATATCATCTAGGAAACTCTTTCCTGTGGTTAGCACACAAAAACTGATGTAATTCTGGTCCAGAGGTCAGCCTACATCTCAACTGACAGCAGAGCGTGGCAGCACTGTCCGTGTGATGATGCTTGGGCCTTCATAAGCAAAGTAGAAGCAAAGGGTCTTAGAAGCTGTGTTAAGGTCCCAGAAGGTTACTAAGACCAAACAATGAATGGTTGGATTAGATTTCTTACAAGGATGATTGAGATGCCACTGCATGAAGCTGTGAATGGGATTTCTAAATTTCAATAGTGAGTACAAAAGTTGTCTGAAATGTCAGGACTTCTACAGAGGAGAGAACTGGAGGCATGAAATAAAGCCAGCTCAAAGGAGAGGGTCTGTGTGTAGAGCTGGAGTATGCATAACTATGCTCCCATGGAGCTGAAATGATTCAATCAGAAGTCCTCATATTGCTGGACATGGAGCTGAAAGTTTTGTTGGTAGTCCTGATGGGTTCGGTACTAATTTTGCTTGATTTTGCTATGTTCTTATTCCTTGGAATTCTTTTGGAATGGTCATGTTACTCAGTGCCTCTGTATGTTGCAAAGAGGAACTTGGTTTTCAGTGTTACTGGGACTCACAATCTGACCTACATTTCAAAACAGTTTTGAAATTGGTAAAGACTATAGGAACTTTTTCCGTTAAACGAGGAATTTTGCATCGGAACACAGCCTTGAAACTATGAGGGTGAGGATTGGCAGGTTGTCTTAAAAATACTATGCTATGCTTGAATGTCCACTTGAAGGGGTGAACTTGTGATCACTGATATTGACAGCTTCATGGTATCTATAATCACCTAGTATGCAAACCTCTGGGCATGATTGTGTCAGATTTTCTATTATAAATTAAGTAACCCAAGGTGGGGAGACACACCATGGAGTCCTGGACTGAATGAAGATGATGAGTGATCATTGGCATTCATCACTTTATTTCCTGAATATGAATGCAATGTGTCTGCCTCCCACTCCTGATGTCATAATTTACACACCATGATGGACTACACTCTCAAATCATAAGTCAAACTTAAACCTTTCCTTCCTTAAGTTGATTTCACAGATTTTTTTCATAGCAATGAAAAGAGTAACTGATAGAAAAATCAAATTCCAAGAAAAGGATGCAATGATGAAGAACTAGACTAATGAACTCCAGGTTTATAAATTTATATAATAAAAATAGATTAAGTATGAATGAGACCGTGGAATATTTTTTCAGAAGTATTTCTTTTCTTTTAAAAAATAAATTTATTTAGCACTTAAGGAGAGCAAGAGACATGGCTGTAACATAGGAATAATATACCTATTTGTGTATTTGATCCAATGACAATTGAATATGATGATTTCTGATATTATAAATACAGGATGTTGCATTTTGTCTCAGGCTTAACATCATTACTTCTGGAGGAAAAAAATGTCTGAAGGTATGTCATGCTCTGTGATGTAAGTCTGTGGCAATGCACAATTACTATATGCTTTGTGAGTGAATTAATACTCATCCTTAATTTAATGATAAGTGAATTCACAAAATTTATAAATGAATACACATTTCATTTGATTTCTTTTTGTGTATATGTGGTTGTACATGTATGTTGGGCCCGCCCAGGGTTTGCCCCAGGGCATGGCTGAGCACATGGGACTAAAGATGGCGCTGAGGGCAAGTGTCCTGGGTGTTACCCTGATCACATTACAGGTACCCCTAATTAGTTTTCAGGTATTGACCTGCCCTCTGTGCTGAGTGACACTGGACTTCACCTGTGGTACCTGTAGGTTGTTTTAACCTTTGACACAATTGACTGCCCATTTGGCACCATCTAATTATTTGTCTATATAAGCTCCTTTGTTTCCCCCAATAAACGGAGATTTGCTTCTGAAAAGCTCCCTGTTCCGTGGTCAAGTCTCTGGGAAATTAAGGCGGATGCCGGGATGGCCGGAACCTGCCTTTCTTCGTCCTCACAGCCAGGAGCTGTGCAATCGTGTGAATGAGTGTGTGACTGGGTAGAGACATGCCATGCGGGGGGTGAGTGGACTCTACATATGCATACATGTATGTGTGTATGCTTGTGCATATGCATGTATACATGTACATTTGCATATGTGTGGAGGCCAGAAGTTCACAACCAGAAATCTTTCTTTCTAGTGCTTTCCACCTTAGTACTTGAGGCAGTTTCTCACTGAACCTGTAGCTTAACCACTGAACTTTATTAGTTGGCCAATGAGCTCTAGGAAACCATCCAAATCTGCATGCCTTGCATGCCACCCATCCTGCCTTTTTATGAGTTCTCAGCATCTAAACTGAGACCATCATGCTGGCACAGCTAGTTCACTGTTCCTGTGTTTTACTTTACATATTATATATTTGAAATGGTGTGATTACACTTATATAAGTCAATGGTGCTATTGCTGTATTTTAGCTTATTTCTATTCCCTACTGTGCAAAGTATTATTTGCTAATTTAAGTTTCCAAAAAGTAGCTTCATGAATATTATACACAGCACGTGCACATGTCCAGAGAGACACGTCTCCACCACTAAATTTTTATTTTTATTTTTTTTTTAATTTTTTACTATTATTATTTATTCAACTGTGTGTATGTGAGTGTGTATGCGCGCGCGCATGTGTGTGTGTGTGTGTGTGTGTGTCTGTGTGTGTGTGTGTCTGTGTGTCTGTGTGTGTAGAACCACGGACGAATTCACGAACCACCAAGGACACCTCCACCTCCTTCTGCCCGGGGATTCACAGGCTCCGCCCTACCAGGACCAGAAGCGCAGGCCGCCCCCGCTTCCGCCTGGCGTCTATACGTGGGATCTGGGATCCGAACTCAGGACCTTCTGCCTGCAAGGCGGAGGATTAACCCCTGAGCCACCTCTCCAGCCCTCCACCACTAAATTTTTAATATATTTATTTTAGCAGAAGAAAGCAAAAGTTTTAGGGAAGAACACTCTTACTGAGAAGGACAAATGGAACTTTTTCAGTGTCCCGCAGCTGCTGTCTTTCATATAATTATCCACATGACTGTGTGACAACAGCTTTGGTTTGATATGGCTCCACCCTGTTAAATGATGTGCTGAACCATGGCTTCAAGTTCTCTTTCAAATTCTCTAAGACGTTACAGTGCTACACTCCATCGGGTATCTCAGTCATTAAAATTAGTCATTTTGGTTCCAATACGTGTGACCAAAGTATGATTATTTACAACTCCAGACAATTCTGTTTCGAGAGATGCACACTCCGCTGAATGGGATGAGTATCTTTGAAACCGTGAAATATTAGTGTAAGTTCAATGATGTATCTATTTTTCTCATGTATGTGCATATGCGTGCATGTGCCTGTGTAACACAGCACATTCTGGAAGTCAGGAAATGACTGTAGAGAGAAGTCAGCTCTCTTCCTCAACTGTGAGGACCCTGGGAATTAAGCTCAGCCTCAGACTATGAGCCAAACACCTTTGCAGAGGCCATCTATTTGGCTTCTGGACTTTGTTTTGCTTTCATATAAAAATCAAGCCTATAATCTTTATGCTGCTTTTAAAATTGACAAAAAATCAGATCATTTCCAGAGTCTTATTAAATTGTGCTTAGTTTAAAAACTATTAGACTCAACTATCCAAGATCATGGGGATTATTTTTCCCACAATCTCTGATCATATGTTTTTATAGCCTTAAAGAAAACTTTGTAGGTTTCTACTTATAATACTATCAAATATTATTCAAAAACAATTTATTTACCTCTGTAGAACAATGGGAATATATATTATTAATATCAGAAACCATTAATTTTATGTTTTTATTTCTACTGACTTAGAACTTTTGTGGGCTTATATGATACTTCTTAACACGTAATTTATACGAGAATTTTAAATTCCTAAGTATAATTAGAAATATGGGTTATAATTTATTACAACCTATGTTTATCTAGGAATTCACTTTTTCAAATGTAATTCACAAAGAAAACTTATAGTGTGAATTGTAGATTCCTGAAACAGAATTGTGACTGAAGTGAGGCCTGGAATATGTGTGTGGAAAGATACTAAGTCCTTCCTGCAGGCAACTTTCATACCTCAATAGATCCTCTTTTATCTTCTCTGGAAAAGGGAAAAATCTTGGAAGCATTTTGTTTCAACAGACACCTCCATGTAAATTGCTATATCCTAATGGATTGCTTTTTCCCACTAAGTATACAGTTGTTATTTTATTTAATGTTATTTAGTTTTGAGGAATTAATGTAACTCTTGTTGAAGATCATAAACCACATTTGTAGTAGAACAATCAGAAATCTGACATACTTTGGATTTTTTGGCGATGAGTCCCCAAAATTGTATGAAGTGTAAGATATTTAAAAGGATTCCAAAAAAAGAAATCAAAATTAAACATGTGAACATATATTTCACGAGGATCACTGAGAATAAAAATTGTTATCCATATCACACTGTAATATATCCTAATATGGTTATTGCACATATTTACTATTATTATGGAC
The DNA here is from genome assembly GCA_023101885.1 of Typhlomys cinereus. Lineage (NCBI taxonomy): Eukaryota > Metazoa > Chordata > Mammalia > Rodentia > Platacanthomyidae > Typhlomys > Typhlomys cinereus. The sequence continues at coordinate 2,118,014 of JALPQD010000301.1, read as the reverse complement.
AAAAAGCACAATGTTCTGGGCTGTGGCACTGAGGGAGTATCAGCAGGATAGGACTCACGCATCTATTAATTAGCACAAGCAAGCCATGTGTCCTCTGCAGCGTTATCTAATCAAATTAGTTATAAAAATGAGTTATCACAGCTGTTAGGGTGATGGCCCTTCAAATCCAGAGGTCACTGCAGAGACTCTTCTTTCAAATGTGAGATTCAGTACAAAAGAATCAAGAAGATATCTTGGCCATGTGATGTTTTGTGCTATGTAGATCCATGAACTCAGAGCAACAGCCTGGATGGAATCCATCACTCAACACTGAAAATGTTCTTCATAGCCAGAATCCCAGTGTTGGCTGTATGAATAACGAATACTAGAAATAAACTGCTGTAGCTATGGCCAGGAGATAAGGTTCACGGAAATAGACTCAGTCAATTAGTTCTTGCAAATGTAATGAAGCAAAATCTAAGCAATGTCAAAGATGTCATGTGAAACGCAAGAACTTCAAATAGGGTTGAACAGGTAAAGCCTTTCCTCTTTTTTAATACTTCCCTGCTGAGAAATTGAAGGGATTATGAGCAGCTCTCTGGTCATTGGCATCTCATCACTAAGTATAATCAATCACTGAGCAAGGTACAGCAGAAGCGTCCAGTGGTGACAGCATCACAGTGACGGATGAGCACTAAGATGACAGAAGAGGGTCATGCTTGGTGTTCTAGAATAAAGTGGGCAAATGAAGGTCATGCCCGAAAATAACCTGGGAAGACAATAACCTACTATTAAGCAAGCAAAACTGAAAATGCAATCCTCACCTAGTAAATGAATATTTTCCTGAGAAATGATATCACATGGTGAATAGCTACTGATTGTACAGATTGAGGAAGAATTTCTTGCTCTTGTGTCTTGCCTTTGCCCTTGACTCAGTAAGTTACTGATGAACATCTAAGCACTCACAGAATATTCTTTGTCAAAAGACAACCAGTTGAAAAAACATGCCGGTAGATTTATCTTCCTCTTACAAATTCTTTCTCTGTCTTTAAGTAAAGTTTATCCTAATGAAATTCCTTATGATTTTTAATAATTTTTATGAATTTTCAACTTTCAAAAGAACATAGCCTAGATCCTATATAAATGCACACTGGTACATTTTTATCAAAGGAGATGCTTATGTTTCCGAGGAGACTTGAAGGTTCTAACTGTTTATTTGTGTACTTATATATGGGAGACAGTGATAGTTTGAGGAATATCTCAAAGATATTTCAGCTTAAACTGTTCTGAAAGATGCAGAGTGTTTTACATTATCATTGAAAATAAAGAGAAAGAAAGAAAGAAAAGTTATGTTGAGTTTACACCTCAAAAAGTTTTATTGAAGATGTGCATTCTACTGCCAAGCTTTCTATGGTAGTGGAGTGTGGTCACCACTCTAAGTGTGTTTCATGTGCACTGCAATCATTTATCAATCATTTTTAAGAGAATGAAAGTAGCTGCTCACCATTTTCATGTAATTATTTCTTTCCCCATGATTTGCAAATAGTATGTATAACGTGTTGAAAAAGTTGAATCAGGGATAATGCTATTTATTAACCTAAAAATTTAAGTACACAAATGAAAAACTGAATTTTTTTCATAGCAGCAAGGATTTTTTTTTCTAATTTAAGTGCTTCAAAGAGCTTTATTTAGCAACAGTTCTGGCCATAACTATTCCATGGTCCAGATGTGAATTAAAGCCACTTCCTCTGTGAAGAGTTTCTTCCTCTGTCTCTAGTAGCTGCATGTTCACATGAAAACTTACATCATCGGTAGAATGACTCTTTTGCCTGTCTCTGTTTGTGAACTCTTTCTCATGAAGAATGATCATCTTGGTTCCATGTTCCAAAGTTTAAAACAGCACCTGGCATATTAGAAGCAATTTTTACAATAAATATTGAGTATATTCAAAACAACATTATGCCAAAATGAGGGAGGACAGGATATCATTTAAAGATAAAGCTGACTTGTAAGGAAAGTGAGATGAGGGTGGAAAGCTTCTCAGACATGTGCCGACAGGAAAGGGAACACACAAAAGAGGTAAAAGAAAAATCAAGGAAAACAGTGATTTCAACACATTACACAGTGCAGGATGAACTCCCTGTGAGTACCAGATTAAATCTAAGCAATGAAAAAATAGCCGAAATACATTCTTCCATTTGATTTTGATTGGTCTATCATTTAATATATTTCACTTTCAGAAAATAACAAAAAGCTTTCTGTTCTCTATAAATAATTATGAGATCAAATTGTCCACAACACCAAGAATGGAGTAGTTACTATCATAAATGCAATACGTCTGCATTCCTGTTGTACCCTACTGTATGTTTACATTATAATTGATTATGCATTTCTTTATTCAAAACTGTTTACCAAGACTACAGAAAACTTTGCAGCTCCATCCTGTTACCTCCAAAAGTCTGAAAATCTACATGCAATGACAGGGTCAGAATTGTAATTTGTGTTTACTTATTTTAAATAAAATATGGCACTGATCGACATCTAGAGTTCCCAAAAGAGATATTTTAGATGTTTCTGGGGAGACTCCAGCAAGCTTAAAGAAGTTATATGCTTAAATCCTTTTCCAGACCTGGTGAATCAACAAATGATTCACTTTGATATGTTCCTGTAGTCAAAAAAACACATTAGTAGGATTTTAATGCTATAGAGTTTTCTTATGCCCCAAATCATCACAAATGGTATAAAGAAAAGGAAAACAGACAGAAAGGTTAAAGTGAATCAGATTTTTAAAATGACCCAAGATAATATGAAATAGAAAAGTTTCAAGGAAGGGTGGGGTTGTTGAGAGATGATTTAGGGGTTTAGATCCTGAATTCCATGTAAGAAGGCTGGGTGGTAATAGCTACAGCCTGCACTTGCCGCCCTGGAAGGCTGAGCCTGAGAAATCTCAGAGCAAAGCAAAAAGGGAAGTAGAGAAATTCTAGATGATTTCCAAAGTCACCATAGGGCATCCCCATGTTCTGTGTAAAACGTTCTGTGAATCAGACATGCGCGTGCGTGTGCACACACACACGTGTGCGCGTGCGCACACACACACACACACACACACACACACACACACACACTAGATGGGAAAAAAAACTCTTAAAAGAAAATAAAATTCTGAAATGAGATATGAGAAAAATCTCTGCCTCTCCACCAAAATGCACTGAAGTTTTGATCCAGTGGTAGAAAAAAATATCAAGCAAAATAAATCTGGCAATATTAAGAATGTTAGAAACTGAGATGCCATTGTTATTAAGTAATATTTTTTCTATTTAGTTCACCTATTTATTTTTCTTTTGCATGTGTGTGTGTGTGTGTGTGTGTGTGTGTGTGTGTGTGTACCAGAAGGCACTTGAGTGTGTGTCTCTGGAAGCCCAAGGGTGACTTCAGAAATCATCCTGGGTTGCTCTATTTCTTCGCTGCTTTGCTCTTGGGTTTCTTAGGCTCTGGCTTCCAGGCTGGAACTACAGGCCACTGCCATTTCTACTTGTCAGTTTCACATGGTATCTGAAGGTCAGAACTCAGATCCTTTTGCTTTTGAGGCAATGGCTTTAACCCTTGAACCTTCTCCCCAACTGGCCCTCTGTTTCTTTATACTCAAAGATCCAGGAAATCTACAATGAACTCTTATGGCTACCAGAAGAATCTTTAAATAAGAAAAACCACAGAAATATGAAATACTGTATATATATGCTGTGTGTATGAACATCTTCTCAAAATAAGTGTGTAAGCAATGACATCCAGTATGCTCAACTCCTGATCCAAACAACTGAAATCCAAACAGGAAATGGAGATGTTAGATACGTATTTCAAGTCCATTAAAATAAAAAGGGAGATATTTGATTCCTTGTCTCAAAAACAAACTCTAAGTCAAGGCAGTATATACTCACAATCTCCCTACTCAAAACTGAGAGAGAAGGTTTCCAAATCTGAAGTCTGCCTGGACTACATAGAAAGACACTGCTTCAAACAAAGCAGAAGCAACAATAGCAACAAAGCATATATACAAACAGAATAACTAAACAGATTTTAAAAAACCACAACTCTCCTGTAACATGGTCCCCTCTCTTTTTGTGTCCGGTGTGGCCCTCCAACCCCATCCCTCCTGTTCACAATCCTTGCAATTACTGTATTACATAGGTTTACCCTTGAGTGTCTCAATGTGGGCTGGGTGAGTTTGGTACTAGGAGCCACCTATTAGGGAGTACATACGGCGCTTAACTTCCTGGGTTTGGGATACTTCACTTAATATAATTGTTTCTAATGACATCCATTTCCTGGCAAATTCTAGTAATTCATCCTTTTTGATGGCTGAGTAGTACTCCATTGTATAGATGTACCACTGTTTCCTTATCCACTTGTCAACTGTTGGACATTTAGGTTGATTCCATGACTTTGCTATTGTAAACAATGCTGCTATGAACATGGTCGTGCTTGTGCTATCAGGTGAACCTCTGCTGCATGGGGGGTTATTTCCAAAAGTGGAATAGCAGGGTCATATGGCATTTCAATCTTTAATTTCTTTAAGAATCTCCAGACAGCTCGCCAGAATGACTGTATGAGCCTGCATTCCCACCAGCAATGTAGCAGAGTTCCCCTCTCTCCACATCCTCTCCAGCACTTGTTGTTTGTATTGTGGATTTTTGCCATCCTGACCGGGGTGAGATGATATCTCAGGGAGGTTTTGATTTGCATTTCCCTGATGGCTAAAGAAGTGAAGCATTTTTAAAGATATTTGTTAGACATTTTAATTTCATCTCTGGTAAAATTTCTTTTAAGTTCCAGGGCCCATTTTTTAATTGGGCCATTGGTTTCGGCCTCCAAGGAATGCAAGTAAGTAATGTGACACCTGGTTAAGTTCACAGACGTTCGTTCCTGATCATGTACAACTGAGGGGGTATGATCTCACCAGAAGGGGAGGGCATATAGTCTGGCAGATGAAAGGTGATCATTTTGCAAATGGGTGACTGACCCCTCCCTCACTGAGGTTTCCTGCTTTTATTACATCTACCCTTGAATGTGCTATCATAACAAGACTCCAGTTTAACAGTTTTTTGTCTCTGACCAGGGGGTGACATACAGTGCCCATCAGGATGGAGTGAAGGGCATTGCAGGAACAGCAAAACTACAAAAGAAAATCAACAAACTATAATGCAGAACTTCAGAGACTCTATATCAATCACATAGAACTAGGACAGCCTAATCTCCCCCCATCCTGAAGCTCAGGGACATTTGCAGAAGAGGGGGCGGTAAGACTGTAAGAGCAAAAGGATGGGAGGAGCAATGATCTGAAGATTCTCCACACTAGTTAGGGCTGAAGCAATCATAATAGGACTTTGCATGTCCTGCGCAATGTCCAACACACTATTGACCTCACAAAGTCTAACATCGGCTAAAGGCACCAAGATCCTTGGAGGCAAGGGATTGACAGCCACAGTAGTGCTCCTATGCTTAAGGGGAACATGAGAAAGGGTTCAGGGAAATGCCACTGGGTCCTTGTATGTCATCGGCGAGGAGGACCAAGAGGAGAGTTAGGCATACACAATAAAGGACTCTCTGGGAATTGGGGGGAGGCACTGGGAGATGGGGAGGAAGGGAGGGGGAGCAGTGGTTTCGGGGGGAAGGGGTGGGGAGGGAACTGGTCTACCTATTAAGTTTGTATGAGAGGAAATAATAATAAAAATGTTAAAAAAAACCACAACTCTTCCACCTATGTGGTTTTATAGATAAGCATATTTTAATTCAAATGATAGTTCTTCTGCCAGACTAATATTGGAAAGAAATTCATGAAAAAAATGATTGGGTTCTGGCAAGTATGGTCTGTCTTTCATAGCAGTCTACTTCCAGGAATGAAATATTGAAAAAGAGGTAAGGAATTAATGAACTACTTTCTTCTTTCCTTCTATGCAGCCCTAAAGTCCTGGACTGCAATGAGTTGCGAGTGTACTATAATGCTTAAGCATGCTCTGAAACTCCAATGTCCCAAATAACTTGCATGAGCATCCTCTAATTCAGCTCTCTAGCATTTCTGCAAAACATGCTCACACTCAAACTCATAATCTTTCTGCAAGAGTATCTCTCTCCTGGGGTTTTTTTTTCCATCTTAGGAAACAGCAATCCCAGTGTTCCAAAGAACAACCTGGATCAACTAATGTCTCTGAGGACTGTCATATCTCAGCTTTGGTACTGTATACCACGTCTGACACCAAATACACCCTTAATCTTTATCCATCTTCTCCATCCTGACCAACTTTTACTGTCTGCCACAAAGTTCATCCTATCCCATTCCCCACCAGGACCGCATTTTTTTGGTTGTTTGTTTGGTTGGTTTTTCTATTATTACAGTAACATGTTCCACATTTTGCTTCCTTTGCTTAAAAATCCTTCAATAAATTTTTCAACATAAAAATCTTGCCGCATTTTCAAAGATGCAGTTATGTTCCTTGTCCCCAGCTCACACTGCCTCAGATCCCTGGTCTCTTCCCTCCATGGCAATACGTTGAGGTGTGCACATTATGAACCTTGCTGTAAGCTCACCTCATTCTTGATCTTCATCTGTGTAACCCCTGGCACTTTTTCCCTTAATCTGTAAGGTCACCTGAAATATTAATGGTACTGAATTATTCTCTACCACATCATTCTTCCTTCATAATACTTATTAGAGGTTGAAAGCATACAATGATTTGAGGTGTATCTATTAAAAGTTATTATGCTCAGGGCTCGGTAGATGACTCAGTCTAAAATGTGCCTGTTGAACAAGCAGGAGAACTCCTACAATTTAACGGAAGGAGGGAGGGAGGGAGGGAGAAAAAGAGGAGGGGGCAGTGAGCAGCTTAACTTGTAAGATGCCTACTCCCAAACTTGTCAACCTTAGCTCAATCTCTGCAAGTCGAGATCATCTAGACTTCTGATCTATGACTTGTACCTATGCACCATGTTGAGTATGTGTTCTCTCTCTCTCTCCTCTCTCTTTCTCTCCATTCCAATTTAATTTTTAAAAAGTGATAGAGGAAGTTTGGTTTGTACACATATGTACATAAGTGTGCGGGTGGCACGCATATGTATACAACATCTGATATCTGGCAATAGGCAATATATATTTCTTGAAAAACTGAAAAAATACCAAACAAACAATTTTGATTATATAAAAACAGATTTTTCTACTTGGCTAAAAACATACATTTATGGTGATAAATAAAAAGCATACAGTATTTGTCTGGTGATAAAATAAGTAAACACATTTTTTAAATTTCAGTAATGTCATCATCTATAAAAAGGGCATCCACTTGTGAGCACTGATCCAGGCCAGTCTCCAGAAGCTCACTTTGAAAGTCTCACCTCCACCTTTGTCCACCACGTGGATGTGCATTCTCTCTTCCTCCTTCTTTCCTATCCTTGACTTGCAATAAATAAAAAAATAAAGTACTATATCTAATACATCATTGGTTCTTTGATAACTTGTAAATTGCCTTGTTCTGTTAAAAATTAAATTAAATTTAATTAAAATCAATTGAAGTTTGATTTTGCTGCAACATAAAGTGCTAAAAATGAACATCCGGTATGAGAAAGAACTTTATCATTCACATGTAGTGCATTGTGAGTGCAGTTTGTCAGGGGCATTAAACAATTAAACATTTTAGTTCTTAGACATTTAAAAACCATCAGAAATCTATTATCACTTGACAGTGCCCTTGTACATTTGAAATAGGCAATCAAAGTTGAACATGGTGAAGCTTTGTCAGGAACCCTCTGCTGAGAAATAACCTTAATTTATGAAAAACACTGCACAGAAATATTAGACCATTTTAAGCTGCCCTTTGATTAAAAAATGAATTTTTAATAAGTTAAATGAAACTGAAAATGGAAGGAAAATCTATTAACTGTATGCATCTTACATACATATATGTTATCTTTATGTCTGGATTAGTTTCTTTACAGTTTTTCTCAATTTTGCTGTGCTTCAATAAGACCCAGAGTATCTTTATCCTTGATCTAATTACAGCAGAAATTCAAATTGGTTTCTTATGAGAAAGTTCAATCTAGTTATCAAAGTAGTACAGGGTGTTTGTTATCACTCAGTCTGCAGGCACTCTAGATCAGAGTGTCGGCAGCAGACCGCTCTGGGTGAAAAAGCTTGAATTACCTGTATGAAAAAAAGTGAAATGCTTTGATCTGCATTGAAAGAATATACTTCTCCCAGTTCCGTTGTGCAAAACACATTATTGTAAAGTGCAGTAAACAAGACACACACACGCACTTGTACACCCACACACACACACACACACGCACTTGTACACCCACATACTCAAGTCATGTTGTAGAAAAAGAAATTTCCTGGACAGGCAAGAATGTGGTGAGCCAGTCTCAGGATCACGCTACTTCACTCCAACCCAAGAATTCCTAACAAGGTAAAGGACGTGCGACCAGACCATATAAGGCTGTGTGTGCAGGCCAGATACCGGGACTCCCCCCGCCCTGGGAATTCCAAGGGAACACACTCATTACCCCAGGTTTCCGGGTAAAGCCGCTAGTCCCTGCCCCTATGCTTGTCGCCACCGAACCCCGCGCCTTTGCGCTTCAACTTGCGCCAATCAGTTTAAAAGTTAAGTGCCTAAGCCAATCATTTTGTAACAACTCATTACCTCAATACCTCCCTATAAAAAATGTATAAAAAGTCTGTGCCTTTTGTGCTAGGGGTCGTTTCTCTCCTGCGTGTGTGGAACTACCCCAGGGCGCTGGAATAAAATCCTCTTGCTTTTGGATGGAGCCCGGGTCCGTGAGTATTCTGGGGGGTTCTGCTCTTCCCTGGAGTAAGGCCTTTCGGTGGGCCTAACAATATATACACAAGTATACACATACTCTCAGCTCTAAACTGCATATATACACTTTATTCACACATATGTATTGAATGTCATGCATAAGTGAGTCTACATGTGAATGATACACTATAGACGTGCCCTTGCATGCCTACTTTGAATCAGAAGGAAAATGTGCACTACATTGTCACATGAACATATCAAAACATGCAGAAGGTGTATTTAAAAAATTCAGTTAAAGTAAATAAATGTGTAGCATCATTGAAAGCAGCTTATCTCAAAATTTTGAATTCTTGACATAGCTGCAAGCTTCCCATTAGGAAGAATCATTACAATTTTTGTTTAAAAAGAGGCTGTTAATACTGATATTTTGTGCAACTACAATTAAGACTAAGGACAATTAGGACAAAGGACATTTAAAGCAATCATCAAGTTGTTTTAAAAGTATAATAAAAAGAGGGCCCCACCAGAAGCAAGGACAGAGGGGATCATGTTACAGCAGAGAAAATAGGCCACCATCAAGGACTGCAACTAAGCAATGAGACATCTGGTTGGGCTCACAGACTCCCCCTACTTTCATCTGATGAAGCATGATGTCACCAGAAAGGGAGGGCATAGAGTCTGGCAGATAGAAGGTAATCATCCTGCAAATGGGAGACTGACCCCCCTCCCACAGCAGTTGCCTACTCTTATTCCATCTATCTTTGAATCTACTCTTATAATAAAACTCTATTTTAACAGCATTTTATCTCTGGCCAGGGAGTGATATCCAATACCCATCAGGATGGAGCCAAGGGTGGTGCAGGAGCAGCAAAACTGAAAAAAAAAAATCAACAAACCATAGTTCAGAAAATCAGAGACTCTACATCAACCACCTGGAACCAGGCCAGCCTAATTCTCCCCATCCTAAAGCTCAGGGAAATTTGCGGAAGAAGGGGCGGTAAGATTGTGAGAGCCTAAATAGGGAGGAGCAATGATATGCAAGATACTATACAGAAGTTATGGCCGAAGTAATCATAATAGGACTTTGCCTGACCTGAGCAATTACCAACATATCATTGAATCCCTAAGGTCTAGCATGGGATCACAGGCACTACAATCCTTAGAGGCAAGGGCTTACCAGCCACAGTAGTGTTCCTATACTAAAGGGGAACACAATAAAGAGCTCTAGGCAATGCCACTGAGTCCTTACACCTCATCAGAGAGGAGGACCCAGAGGGAAGTTTGACATGCACACTAAAGGATGCTCCAGGAATGGGGGGGGGGAGCACTGGGAGAAAAGGAGGGAGGGGGGAAAGGAAAGGAAAAAGGGGGGAAGGAGCAATGGCTTCCAGGGAGACGTGGAGGGAGGGAGGGGAATGGGGTACTTATCAACTTTGTATGAGTGGAAGAAATATATATAAAAAAAGTATAATAAAAAGTCAGCATCTGTTAAGATAAATGTATTTGCTGTAAAAAAATTTGAATTTCTTTCCTTGAATTAGTAATAAAGATAGCATTGTTTTACATGAGTTAACGGAAGAGAACTTAATTTTTAAATATGCCTAAGAATTCAATATTTTGCTTCACATTACTTAATTGGAACTCATGAAGAAAATCTAACTCTCCTTATGTGGGTGGAAAGGGAAAGTGCACTTTTAATAGCCTTTCCAGGCAACTGTGTATTCTGCTTTGATATTCTCCCCAAACACCAAGCATAATGGTGTCTTTTAATATGGTTTTGCTCAAATTAGTTGAAATATGAAAACTGAAATTAAATCAATAAATTTGTCATTTCTTGCTCCATTAAAACCTGCTGATTTACCTTGCATTTTGATTGGATGCCTTGTTACCATTAACCATGTGCTCACTGAACTACACACAGCTTTCAAATGCTTACATATTTGGTTAGAAAATATAAAGATTAAATTTGATAATATCACCACAGATTCTAAAGTGATAGGATGTAGCTCATTAGTTGAGTACCTAATTAATATACATAAGGGCAGAGGTCAAGCAAGAGATATAGAGAATAGGTTATCTTGAGGTGGCTGATAAAAATTTTACCTGCCTAACTTTCACAGAAAATTTGACTTGTATTATGGGAAGCTAATTCTGTCAGGCATTTTCCTTAAACCTACAAACTCAGTTTATACTTGAGAATTTGGCCAACTACTGAAATCAGAATGACTTGCTCATTCTTTTAAGAGCATACCATGGTCAAAAATAATTAGTTCAGCTTACAGCACAAAGCAGTGTTCTTCCTTGTGGCAGCTGTATTAGTAAACTCAGGCTGCCAAAGAAAACATCCTTCATTGAGTGGTTTAAGTAACAGAAAATGTATTTTCCACTGTTCTGGAAGTCAATGCAATCTACTGACTAAAACATGAATTCAGTTGTTCACACTGATTCAGTAAGCCAGGATGACAGGGAGGACAATTCTGATTTCAGAGAGAAACCTAGATAATAATAAATTCCCTTCCTATCTCCATGCACACTTTTGGCACTGAGGTCAAGTGCAGTGTTTCATACATGTAACGTGTGTGCTCTACCACTGAAACTTCCAATATTTCCATGTCCTGTAGTCACACACTGTACTCTCCCTTCCCACTAAATAGCATTATAGGAATGAACACATGTGGCATCAGTGCCTGAGACATGATACACTCATGCATCTGCTTGATTTTCTTGCATTGCTTGGTTGAATATGAGTGACTGGCTGTGCCTTGATGCCACAGGAGCAGTCTGGGGAAAGACTGAAATGATGATGAAGCAGACATATTAGTCGATGAGGCACGAGGCCTGAAACACCTGATGCCTGCTGTTTGTTAGACTTTGCCAGAGCAAATCCTTTAGTTCTTCAGCCTTTTTAATATTCTGGACAGGCTCAGAAGCCTGTCATGGCACCCTTAGGGCAGAGTTTGAACCAACTGTGTAGCAGACTCTGGATCTATGTGGAACAGAATCCGTGAAATAGTAGAGGTCTACCTCTAATGCAGGGCTGATTTTCTGAAATCAGTTGATTAGAGCAGTTTATTCATAAAAGTTTTCAAAATATTCTAGCAAGAAAGATGCAAAATTTCAAAGAACAGTGTGTGGCCTGACCCTCAGAAACATCTTCTTTCCTCACCCTACCCATGCCCTGGTAGCCCACTCTTGCCAATCAACCAACCCATCGCTCCTGCTAATCATAATCAACCCAGGAGCAGAGTAGACATCACTGAAACTGTCAAAGGAGGCAGAACAAATTCAGCCAATAGAGGGCTACAAGAATCACATTATTCAACACAGGAAAGTCACACCACACAACCAAAGATTAGTAAATCCCCTCTTTTATTTGTTTTTTTAATATATTCTGAAGAGATTGTCACTAATACATATGACCCCTAATATCCTATCCACATCCCATATAGCTACACTCACTAATCTTTAGTGGTTCACTGAAGTGCATCCCTAACAACGTTTAAGTTTCACTTCCCCTAACTGTAATTCCCCTACACATATCAATAACTCACCCTGTCTTATCCTTTCATAGATGCTCTAGTTCTTAAGCCAAATATCACACACCAGATCTTACTTCATAATTAAATCCCAATCCCAGAATTCCTAATCAAAATTAGATGACAAACTCTCTCACCTCTGAAGCAGGGCTGGGTTTACATGCCCAAAGCCCACTGTACCAACCACACCCACAAAACAGCACATTAAAAAAAAAACAACATCTCATCCAACTCCGGGAAACATTTTTCAACAATTGCTAAAGTCAGGTAACATCATCTCATCAGAATTAGATATTTATACCCAAAACAGCTAATACAGACCTAATTCAGGATGCCTAAGCTACATCACAAGGCCACAAAATACACCAAAAGCAAGAAAAATATGTCTTCTACAATATACACCAACTCCTAATGTCAAATTCCAATCAGAATAACTACCTGAACAAAAAGTAAATCAACACTCATGATAATGCTTTACAGAGGAATATTATTAATGTGACCAATGAAATGTGAGAAGAAATGCCAAAGGAATGTTAACAACTACATAAGTAATGTGAAGAACTGAGAGGAAATGAATAAATGCATGACTATTGAATACACAGGAACGTAGCAAAAAGCTAAATGAAATGAAAAGGGAACAGAAGAAACAAGAACAAGCTTAAAACTGGCGAAAAAAATCCAAACTAAATTTAAACTGGATATTAAAATCAAGCTAATTAAATCGAAAACTTCTATCTTCAAAAGAACTAATCAAGCAAAAGATAGAATATCGATTTATAAGACAAGCTGCCAGAACAGTATCATTCAATTAAAGAAGCTGAAAAAAATACATGAAAAGAATATTCAAGAGCTATGGGGCACCATGAAGAAGCCAAACTTGTGCATTGATGGAATCCCAGAAACAAGAAACCCAAGAAAATTTTTCAGCACATATTTTTCAGATAATCATAAAGGAGAACATTCCACATCTAGGAAAAGACATCCACATACAAGTACAAGAAGCATAATATACACTAATCAGATATGACCAAAATAGAAACACACAAACAAAATAATAGTATAAAGTGTGTAGATACAGAATAAAGAGTATATCCTGAGAACTACAAGAGGGTAAAACCAAGTCACATTTAAAGGCAAGTCTATCAGAATAACAGCTGACTTTTCAATGGAAACAATAGAAGCCAGAGAGCTTGGAGAGGAATTTTCAAATCATGAATAATCACAAATGCCAACCCAGACTGATATATTCACTCAAACTATCTGTCATGATTGTAGGTGAAAGAAAATGTTTGAACATAGACATCCAGAAATACCTTTGGAAAAAAGGACACTATCTTCAACAAATGATGCTGGCAAAATTGTATATCTATATGTAGAAAAATAACATTGGACTATTAGCTGTCACTCCGCAGGAAAATTAACTCCAAATGAATCAAAAAACTGTATGTTATATCAGAGACTATAAAAACCCAAGAAGAAAGAATAAGGAATACTCTTGTACTGTTTGTCCTAGGTCAGTCTTTTCTGAATAGTACCCTGAATACTCTGGAAATAGAACTAACACTCAACAAGTGGATTTCATGAAATTTCAGAGCATCTGTTTGGCAAAAGATGATATTAATTAAGCAAAAAGACAACCTATGAAATGGGAGAAAATCTGTTCATCACATATATGACAGAGGATTAATATCCTGAGTACACAAAGAACTCGATAAGCTAAACACCAATGACGTAAACCACCCAATTAAAAATGGGCCTTAGAACTTAAAAGATACTTCTCTCAGGACAAGATTCAAATGCCTATCAGATATCTTCAAAAGGTATCCACACTTTCCTAGATATTAGGGAAATTCATCTCACCTTGAAATATCATCTCACCCCAGTTAGAATAGCTAAAATTCCAAACACAAACAACAAGAGATGATGGCAAAGACCTAGAAAGAAGGAAACTCTCATACAGTTGCTGGTGGGAATGCAAAGTTGCACTTCTTTGAGATCATTATGGGGGTTACTGAAAAGTTTAAAATTGTAATACTATACAATACAGCTGTATCACTCCTGGAAATATTCCCAAAGAAAGCTCCATCTTCCTATGGAATTCTGTGTACATCCATCTTAATTACAGCTCTTTTCACACTGAAAAAGAAATGGAATTAGTTTAGATGTCCAATTGTAAATGAATGGATAAATGAAAATGTGGCAATGTACAATGGAGTATTATTCAGCTTTCAAGAAAATTAATGAGATTTGCTGGTAAATAGAATTGTAAGAAATTATACTTAGTGAAGAGAGAACCTCAGAAGAAACAACTGCACTCTGAGAGTCTCTGAAGCAGTCACTAAAATTGAAGAAATCATACTAGTGATGCAGAATATATGTAGCTGTAACCCTGGAATGCTCAGCCCTAATCTGGCCATCAAAATCTTTCCCCACACCAAGGCTCAGAGAACATTTCAGGAGAGGGAGTAGTAAGATTGTAAAAGCATAAAGATAGGATGTTGTACTTGTGACCAACACATTCTAGCCACAAAAAGGCTGGTGTACTCAGGAGCTCACTGTAACCAGAACTTCTGACTCTAGAGGTATAAAACAGTCCACATATCAATATTCCCCCAAGGACTAGAGAAAACCTCAGAAGAAGCAACTGTATTCTGAGAGCCTCTGGAGCAGTCACTAAAAAGGGCATAGAAGACTCCCACTTATAAATTTGCCCACTGAAGAGCAACATACACCACAATAGATCTATGACTCCGTTATCAAAGCAGCCACCCCAAAGGGAGAACAGGAGGGTAGGAGGGACAAGATTGGATTAAAGTGGGGAGGGCAGGGTGGTAGAGAAGGAAGATGGGAGGGGAAGGTGAAAGAGGAGGATGATCGAGGAAGGGTTTCAGAGCAAGGGCATAAACCCATTTCTTTCGTGTACAAAAAAGTCTCAATAAAAAGTTTTAAAGATCAAAAGGATACTTACATAGTTAATATATTTTAAATGTACTTTATATGCAATATATAGCATATCATTTATATGTAGTCAAGCATGTGAATTTATGAAAGACAGGTTTTTTTTCACTCTAGATCTAAACTTAGTATACTAGTCACTCCTTTCTGCTGCTGTAAAACACCCCTGAGATACAAAAGACTTAAGGGGAGCAAAGAGGATTTTTTTCAGCTTCAGGTTCCAGAGGGGAGATATAGTCCGTTATAGTAGAAAAGGCACAGTGGTCTGGCAAAGCTGGAGCAGTCTAAATCACATCCATCATGGAGGTTGAGAACTTTAAAACTGCAAGAGCATACTAACTAACAGGGTAGGGCTAACTAACCTTAAAGACCACCCACTGGGACTGCCTCCCTCCATCAAGGGTCTACCTCCTGAAGGTGCCAAAAAACTAAAGAATCAAACACATGAGCCTGTGGGAGACAATCCACGCTTCAAGTCATGACACTTAGCTATTTTACAGAAATGCTTGACTCATTTACTGTTTACAAATACAGTAGTTCTCTATTTCCTGAAGAAGTGGTAAAGGAAATCAATTATAAAGCTGCAAAAGTAGATGAATGGAAAACACTTGTTGGACAAAAGCTGCACTTTAGATCATAAAAGTATAACTCTGCAGTACAGTGATTACAGTGGTCATGGTGCGCAAAAGACAACAATGTTCACTCCAGAAAATAGACAAAGCTATAGACATCAACATACCAACTGTGCTTCCTTCAATTTTTATTGATTAGTGAGAATTTTTTCCCTTAATTTACTAACCAGCGACTATAAGAATAGTTGAGAATGCTCTGAGGCTTAGGCGAGTTGACGTTGTACTAATCTTCTTCTCTTGTCTTGTTTTCAGGATTAAATGAAATTAAATTAGTATTAGCATGCAGTAAGTCTACATGCCTGTGAAAACGGTTTTGTTTTCAAAAGCAGTATGTGTATATGAGTGAGGATAAATATCTTGCACCTCAAGTACTCAAAGAAAGTTCCAAAGTTATGATCCAAGAGTGTTTAGAACACTCTCAGTGTCAGGGGAATCTCTGGACCTCTGAAGAGAACAGTTCTAGCCAGGCGTAATTAGCTCCAGTCTAGCATCCCACCTCCCTCTCCAGTAACTGTATCTCAGAATGTATGTAGTGGGCCTGGCACAGTGGCTCATACCTGGAGCCTTGCACTCAGATGCTGAGGCAGGAGGATTGCTATTAGCTTCAGGCCAGCTTCAGCTACAGAATGAACTTATAGCCAGACTGGAATCTTGTCTCAAAAACTTGGAAACAAAAATGATAAAACATGGGCTGGATTATACTTTAGGAACAAATATAAAAAGCTGGAAAAATGGCTCTGCAGGTAAAGCACTTGCTGCAGAATCATTAAATCTCAGTCCAAAACCCATGTAAGTATTGGGCACAGTGGCTCAAGAATCATATCCCTGAGGAGAATGGCTTCTAGACATCTGACCATCCTTAAGGTCTCTGAGAGAGCTAGTCAGGCTTATGCAGCAAAGAAGAGACTTTCTCAAAAAAAAGATGGAAAGCCAGGACACTCAAAGGATATCCTCTGACCTTCACATATGCAACCTGACATATTCACACCTGCATCCACACACATGAGCATCACACATGCACACATACATTCACTATAGTGAATTCACGCACACACACACATGCACACACACGCACTACAAAAAATATAACATTTTCCCATACCTCCTCTACAGGTGAGCCAATATTTAAATGTAGTTGAATGCCTCAAAATATTTTGTAAAGTTATTATGTTTCCTTTGTATCTTACAGTGAGAATTGGAGGTACATGTTGAAGTCCTCTTTCATAGATATAACATCATCTGTAGCTGAAAATCCAGAGCACTGGTCAGTTTGAACAATATCTGATCACCTCTCTGGCCATCCTGTCTCGGAATGATCCACCGGCATCTTATGGGCAGATGACTGGGATAAAAATGATCATGCTGCTGTGCACAGAACCACTTCTTGTGACCAAGAGCAATGAATTCTGTAGCCGTATCTGTCAGTACTGCTGATGCTGAGATAGTTCTCTAGGAACCTTTGAAATTGGAGTTCTTGAAATGCAGACCAAAGGGTGAGGTTGACAGGCTGTGCAGCCACAAGGTTCCTTCTCCGCTTTTTGTTTTGCACGTTAGTTTTTAGACATTTTCTTGTTTGCGTGGCTATTTTTTTGTACGTTTTCATTTTCCTAGCAGCCAGAAAAGTGTCTGAAAAACTTTTTCAGTTCCCTCGTGTCTCAGAATAGAGCTTTGTACCCGATAATCCTAGATCTGTTTATAATGAGAAAAGAAGTTATCCTCTCTTAATGCCAATTTCTCCTTTTTTCAAATGAGGGAAACCTGACAGGATTAGTGGTTTCTGAAATGATTCATAGAACCCTAGGGGATGTTTTAGAATGCATCTGAGCCAAAAGAAGGCTTAGATGGACACTGGGGGTCCTCCATCGCTCATTCCACGAGGGGCGCTGTTCTCTACAAATCTGCCATGGCTACTCTTCAGTTGGAGCCCACTCTTCTCAGGTAGAAAATGAAAGGGTTTTAAAGTCTTTGTTCTGTGCTGGAGAGAGGGCGCAGGGTTCAAACCTCTGTCTTGCAAACAGAAGAGCCTGAGTTGGGATTCCATAGATCAGCTGTGGAAGGCAGAGCCTGGGAAACCCCAAGACAAAGCAATGAGAAGGTAGAGCAATCCAGGGTGATTCCCGAAGTCACCCTTGGGCTTCCACAGGCTCACACTCAAGCATCTGCAAACACATCTGTACACATACTTGCACATTCTTTCTTTCAAAAATTTAAATCGTATGCCAAGCTTATAGGGACGTCTTAGTAAGTATTTTCAATGTGCCTCAATGTCATTATCATCTTCTAGAAACCTCTTTATATTCAGAATATCCTTGAACTATTGGTGGTCGAAGAATTTTTTTTCCTGAATGTTACTTATTTTAAGCATATTGCAAAGGATGGCGGTATGGAGTGTAGCTCCATGGTAAAGCATGTGCTTGGCAAACACAAGCAAAAAGTATACAAAATTACTTCTGTGTAAGCTTCTGTGCCAGCATTTCCTCTTATCAAGTCCAATAGAGGATAGCAACCACATGCTCATAAATAAGTGTGCTCAAAGTAGGCAGCAAAGAAGCGTGGTACTTTCAGGAAGGATCCCAAATGGGGGTCAAGGCAGGCAGGTAGTCTGTCATTCAGTTCTAGCCACACTACCCTAAGCTCCGTATTGCCAGGTGTTTGAAACATTTTTTTCAATAACTGAAAATTTGGATTCTTATATAAACCATTTCATCTTTCAAACATCACATTAGCAATCTTTAAAAATATTGTGTGGGGGCAGGAAAGATGGCTCAGGGGTTCAGATTTGCTCTGCCTCACAAGCAGAATATTCTGAGTTCAAATCTGAGGTCCCATATTAAAAAAAAAAGTCAGGTGGAAATGGCAGCAGCCTGCCCTTCCTGTCCTCATGGGCAGAGGCTGGAAAATCCGAGCAGAAAACAAAAAGGAATAGAAGCATGCCAGAATGATTGCCAAAGTCACCCATGGTCTTTCACAGGGACACACAGTGCCCTCTGATACACTATATATATATATAAATTATGTAAATATATATAAATTTATATACATATATTTAATCTTGTCATTTAGAAATGCATGAATTTGAAGCAAAACTGAAAACAACAGCAAACCATAATTTAGAACACTGAAGACCCTTATAATTCACCTGAAACCAGACCAGCCAAATCTTTCCCCATCCTAAAGCTCAGGGAACCTTGCAGAAGAGGGGGTGGCAAGATTGTAAGAGCCTAAAGATGGGGAGGACCAACGATATGTAAGATACTCTACTCAAGTTAGGGCTGCAGCCGCCAGGTCTAGAATTTGCCTGACCTGCACAAGACTGGCATATCAATGATCCCCCAAAGTCTAGCATGGATCACAGGGGAGAAGGCTCCAGGCAGTAGGATCCTTAGAGGCAAGGATTTAACAGTTTTAATAGAGTTCCCATACTAATGGGGAGCCAAAGAAGGGGCTCTGGGCTATGCTACTGAGTCCTGAACCCTCTCTAGGATGGAGGACTCAAAGGGAGGTTTGGCATTAACACAAAAGGATTCTTCAGGGGATGAAAGGGAGGAAGGGGATGGTACTGGAAGAGGGGGAGGTAGGAAGGGGAGTGAAAAGAAGGGGGGGAGGAGGGAGAATACAAGGGGGGAAGGAGGGAGAGTACAAGAGAGGATGACTGGGGAGGGGAGGAGGGAGGGAGAGGATTGAGCTTGTATGATTAGGAAATAAAATAACATATGTGAGAAAAATAAAAGAAATGCATGAATTTGATAATCTCCAATCACTTTTAGAGAGCTGGATTTCTATTGTCATACTACGGTACCCGTGTCCAGATACACTCTTTTAAGTTATTTCCTTGTTATGCAGTTTGTGCTAATGGGCAGGAGAGGGTACACAATGATTATAAAGAAGTTTTAATATTGGCAACAAATCTAATGTTAATTTGTTAATTTTCTTCCATTGCTTGAGAATGTTAATTTCAAACCTAGTCATTTTTGCATTTAAGGATAAGTCACTGCTATGAGTATTAATGCATTCTTAGCTATCTTTGGGTCCCTTTGAGGCAAATAGAAATGCTTCTCTGATGAAGATTCCTTACAAGTGGGCACTACACAGCTACCTATTGACAGCTGAACTGTTTTTTGAAAATCAAGGCAAAATTATTAGTTGTTACAAGTGAAATTTTTTATTCAGTTTTATTCTTTTGTTCGACTTTCTAATTCTGAATTGTAGATTACAAGAGCAAACATGAAAAGGTAATTCTATTCAAAAGCAATGAATTGTATTAAATTGTGCAAAATGGGAGCTATTTTTTCTGTGAAAGGCAAAAACCAGATTATAGCCTTAATGTTTTAGCAGCATGTAAAGCAGCCACACAGGAACAATGGATTAATCAATAAACCCAACAAGTTTATCTAAAAAAAGAAATCCACTCATGATAATTACTCCCAGTGGATAATTTAAAGTATGAAATACAGAGGAAAGAATGTTGATTAATGGCTATGAATTTCTGGCAGCTGTAGGCATTGAAGCATGAAGGCATCTCCTGATGCCTTGGATAATCACATTGAGCTGAGGATGGCTTCTGAAGGAGGTGCTTCCTCTCTACTGGATGAATAGCCAGCAGCTGAACAACTTAACCTGGATCAATACAATGACCCCAGCACAGACACTCTTCTTCACATTTGATACTTAACCCAAGGACATGGGAAATAGCTCACACCATACATAACCAATAAAGGCATAATTTAGTGTTGACTGCTGAGAGACTTTTGTATTTTATGAGATATTAAACGTTTTCTACATGAAATCTGCTATTGTACAAGTGTTTCTCAGGGAAACATGACATGCCATGTTTCTCAGAGGTTATAGGTAAAAGTTTCCAATTTTTATTCTCATTATTAAAAGATTTTCCAATCAAGATGAGAAACAGACAAAATTCTCTGCAAGAGAGTTTTTAAGGTGAAGTTTCCTAAAATATAACCATAAAAAATACTTATTCAATGACTAGGTACTGTACTGGCAAATATGGATTTATCAACATAAAAATATGAATGCAAAATTAAATATTTTAGATAAACAAAAATATAGCAGTTCAACTCTTATTTCTAATTTCACTTAAACTAAATGGATAAGTACATGTAACCTATTTATGTGAAAAGTTATAATTCTTGGGGGCTGGAGAGGTAGCTCAGGGTTAAGCCACTGTCTTGCAGGCAGAAGGTCCTGAGTTTGAATTCTAGACACCACGTATAGACGGCCACAGAAGCGGGGGTGGCCTGCATTTCTAGTCCTGATAGGGCAGAGTAAACAAGGAGGTAGAGGCGGTCCATGGTGGTTCCCAAATTCGCCCATGGTTACACACACACACACACACACACACACAGAGACACACACACACATACATACACACACGTGCACATGCATAAATGCACAATTGAATACATAATAAAAATTGAAAAAATAAAAGTTATAATTCTTATCAGCAACTAGGAAAACTGTAGCCTCAAGCAAAAAAAAATAAAGCAAACAGTAAAGTTCATTTATATTTCATGCCAGTATCCATTAAAATATGAAACACGGCAGGATGTAACTATCATAATAAGAATTTAATATGGCTTTTAATTTTTTTCTTCTTCAAAATAAGTGTTTCCAGGTATTTGAAATGGTTTCTCTTTCATGATACACTTAAGAATGGCTGGCTTAAAAGCCTTCATCAATTCGTGTTGAATGTGAAATACACCAATATCTTCCTTCCAAGATTGCTTTAATTGGTAGATAGATATATATAATACCTATAAAGAGTCTGTAGTATTCGCTGGCACAATGCAAACTTTCAGTAATGACTGGTTGCTGTAATATTTCTGAAATTGCCATTTAAAGCAATAATTGCAAGTATTTCCTAGGGAAGAAAAGCACATTGTTATTTTCTAAAGGTTGACCTTCAGATTTACCTGTAGGCGTGAAAAAATGGTGAGCCTGCTGTTGTGTCAGCTGGACCGAGTCCTCACCCAAACAGCTCTGTGGGAGAAGCCTTTGCTGTTTCACTGCGACCCATTGGGGCACTAGGAAGAGAGTCTTTTATTTTTTTAATTAGGCAGGAGGGTGTTGTTTGTTTGATACATTTTCCTTTTAAAAACATGTCAATTCATTTTCAAGAAACAGTGTTGACAGAAGTTGCCAAAATGTATGCAAATTTCATTCACTTTTGAAGAGCTTTGATTTTTCCCCCTCATAATATAACTGTCCTACTAAAAAATAGATATACTAATAGTTTGATGAAGTTTACACCAATGAAAACACTTCATTTGATAAAATAAAAGCTTCAAATAATGCATATGATTATATATAAACATTTTATATAAAATATCAGTTGTATAAATATATAAATTAGTAAGAATGATTACCTTGTTTGAATTGTTTCCTAGTCCTAAACCACATTTACTCAACCTATATATAAGCAAAATAAGTAAATAAGTAATTAAATAATGGCTAAGGTCAAATAGTCATTGATCCAAGTTTTTGAATAAGAATTTTTTATTGTATAACGAATATCATTTTGCCCAACTGTTTCTGCTTCAAAGCATGATCCAAACGTGCTTAACAATCATCTCCACTAATGTGGTTCTCAGAAAGCAGGACCTTTAGCATCCTGTGCTTCTAACCATAGTGTCCAATGAATTAGGATTTACATGACAGAGTCAGTGTAATGTAGCAGAATACATGGTATTGTTCTTCACTTTTTTAAAAATGAAAATCTCCAGATATCTTCATTTTGTGAAATAAATATTAGATAAGATGAATGACACAGAGAGGGCAAGCTTTTGCTATGACTAACATTAGGGAAGCATCCTGCCTGTCCTTCTGTGCTTGGCCATCTTACTGTGACTTAAACACGGCTTGCTGGGCTGTCTGATGATTGGAGGCAGAGCTGCAAACCTTCCCACACTCCCACACTGCCCTCCCTTCACTGCATTTTCATATGGTGAATCCATTTATGTACTCAAGTTTCTAGAAGAGTCTACCACATTGAAATGTTTTCCTCTTAGAGAAAGTTTTCATGTGCATCGAAGCTGCAGTGTGTGATTTTTCCACATTCCTGGAGACATTCCTCTAAACATTCAAATTGTATGTGCGCAGGACATAAGGATGCATGATCTATGTATTTTAAATGTTTGATCGTATTTATTGCTATGCTTACATTCCGTAATGATGAACATTAAATGTGAGTACCTGTTACCACAGAAATCATTAAAATTTAGTACATTTAGCATTTAGAGAGTCCACTGTTTTAGAAGTAGACTTTAAAAGCAGAGTCCCTTCTGTTTGTTGCATGACACTTAGAAGTGTCCTCTTGTTTTTTATTTATTTTATACTAAAAAGTTATCAAAGCATTAGGTGGGCTGGATTGTATATGAATATTATATAAGAATATGTTACTATATTAATTATATAAATTATAATATATTCATATATAATACAGGAGAAACAAAATTTTCTTTTCTTCAACAATATCATAGAAAAAATATTATATAATGTCCTCGTGCCATGATTCTAGATAAAATATTGGGGTGAATTCTATCTCTTCCTCTTTGTGTCTCTTTCTATATAACTATCTCTTTCTCTTTCTCTCTTTCTTCCTCTCCCTTTCTCCCTTTCTCTGTTTTTTCTTTCTGTGTTTTTGTGTATGTACTCTTTTAGGCATGAAGTAAATCTACAATATTAATTAAATACACTTAAAGAACTCAGAATACAGACTAGAACTCAGAACACTTTTGTTGTTTAAGTCATTAAGCAATAAAAAGTCACACCAATTCTCCTGTGTAGATGCCACAGAAATATAATTATTATTTTAAATATCAAATAAATAAATGTTGAATGATTGAATTGACCATTAGGAAATGTGTGTAAAGTTACGCTATTTCTAAATTCCAAGGATGTTTATAAAGCATTAATTGTGTTTATAACCAACAGAATATTTAACCATGTTTTGGAAGGCTACGTTTGTGATATTCTAAACTCTTACTTTTATCTCCACTTTCTCTAACTTAGACAAGAAATTTCAAGATAAATTCCTAAGGGTAATTCAATTTATAAGGATGTAATTTATAAGATTAACAGTTACCTTTGTATTGAAAGAGCAAGTAAACCATTCTGAATTTACAATAACCACAGTAATTATGCAGATTTACAGGTGTTTGTTTGTTTCACGCGTAAAATACATTTCACTTGATAAATACATGTAATCATACTAGAAATGGAATGAGAAGACATCACAAATATAATCTTATTTTTGGAAACAATCTAAAAGCTTTGAGAAAACCTTTTTCTATTATAAAAATAATCAGATATAAAGAGTTAGTAAATGTAACATGAAAAGACTCCTTAGGGTGCTAATAAATAATTAAAATAGTTTCAGAGAGAACTGACTTTGAGGCAATCAGAAACATATGGATTTGAGGAAAAATCTCCTGGAGGCCAAATTCATTAAAGGCACAGCCAATGCAAAACATTTGAAAAAAGAGTGACAGAGCTGCCGAATCTGAAATGACTCTGACTTCAGGAGACTTAATTATCAAGTAGAAGGAATCCACATTAGCTCCCTCTTAACTTCACTGTGCATGAAATCTTTGCACAATCATTCAAAAAATACCATTAATTCGTTTCAGAAATAATCATGCCACAATAATTGAAAGACAATACCACAAAGAGTTAGACCACACAATTGCCTGTGAAGCATACTTCATAGAAAAACAAACACAAGGAAATGCCTCCTCGACTGCATAACGTTTTGCAGATGGAAATAACACTGTGAATGAGGAAGGAAAGTCAGGAGCAGAAGTATCCTGCTGATCTACAAAGCGTATGTGAATGTCACAGTTTCTGTTTCTTTACATTTGAACATCCCTTAAGTAACTGAAAATAATTTATATTTATTTTCTCTATAAGGCCAGGACTGTGTGTGTGTGTGTGTGTGTGTGTGTGTGTGTGTGTGTGTGTGTGGGTGTTGGTGTGTGGATGTATTGGCATCCTTTGTTATACCTTTCCAGACATGCTTGTCTGGCAGATAAGGACTATCCCTCCCTTAGCAGCCCTGTGGATATATATGGACATGGAGTGGCCATTTCTCTTGGTCCCTGATTTGGTATGAGCTCTCAGACCCAGATGGACACAAAGGAATGGTAACTAAGAATAACAAGTCAAAACAAAACCTCTTGCTCCCCCTTAAGCTATTTGATCCTGAATTTATCAGCAACAATACACAGTAACATTTTTACATTTAACAACAGCAGGAACGTGGGATACAATGTGTTGAAGAATTGACCAGGGAAAATGGAAGAAGAAGAACAGATACAAAAGATGGTTCAAATCTTAACCTCTTGATTGAATTGACAGTATTTCAGATAATGGAATGAAAATGGTTTGCAGGCAGAAGGTTAGGCACCACGAAGGCAGAACTCTAAAGCAAAGCAACAAATATATCCAGTATCCATGAGCTGTGAAGTCAGAGGTGAGGTTCAGATGACTGGTACCATTGATGTTGAGCATGATTTAAGCTCAGAATGAAGGTCATCACCAGACAGATAATCAAACCACAATTAAAGATCATAACTGAGCCTTTGGATGTCTAGACAATATCTAAATTCTGAGCAACCAGAGAAAGGAGAGTTTCATTCTGTGTCCAGAGTTTAGCACTGTTTAGGCTGAGACAGTTGTCACCTTAGACATCACTGACTCATTACCTGAGTGTTAATTATGTCCAGAACACTTTTTAGACCTGCAAAGAAAGAGTTGAGAGAACATAACCTCAATCCTTAAAGTTTTCCTATACCCTTGTCAGAAAAATGGCATGTGCATAAACGCTATTTACTTGACAGAAAGAGAGAGACAGAGACAGAGAGGCAGAGACAGAAAGCTGGAGAGAACATTCATAGACACAGGTTTCAAAAGCCAATTATCTCCTTCTACCATGTGAAGATTGAACTCAAGTATCTACACTTGAGCTAAGGCATCATTAGCTACACCATCTTGCTGGTTCTAAACACATAAACACGCAATAGCTGTAGATACGGAGTTTCATTGTGAGTTCCCAGGAGTTTACTTTGATCCAATTCACTCCTCTTCACCTTTTTCACCCCTCTTCCAATCCTGCTTTGACCTTCTTGCCCCCCATCTAAATATGAGAGGAATCACACAGCACTTGTGTTGTTCTCCATGACTGAGTAAAACCTCATGATGTATAGATACCATATTTTCTTCATTTCACTGATGGAATCCAACTCTTAGCTTGAACTAGAAATAATGTAAAGAAAGTTTTTGGAAGTGTTGTGTTCACTGTTGTTTTTGTCTTGTTTCTTCATTTTCTGGAGAGGAGGGAAATGAATCCACAGGACAGAGAAGAGGTACTTCATAGATCAAGATATCATTTAATGAGAAGATAATTTGCTCAATGAGATGTAATCTCCATTTATTGACTATAATATGATACATCGAGACAGAAACACAAGTGCCACCTTTCATAACATATTATTTAGAAATAAATTAAGAGAGATTTCAGCCAGTAGCGCAAACTGGTTTAATTTTGTATAATAAATGAATAATTTGCAGACAAAATTAATTTCTATAGAAATTTGATTTATGTCAATTGAGGAGGAATGACTTGATATGTGTCTGTGTGTGTTTGTATGTGTGTGTGTTTCAGTTTGGCTGAACTTGCTGATAAATTCATGAATAAAGATCTTAGGAAAACAAGGGACCTTTTCCCTCTCTTATGATACAGTTACAGCTCTTACTTCAGCTCAGCAGGAGAGTTCATGGAATTGCCAGAAGTCAGGGACTGACCATAGCATATCCACGGGGACTGCTGAGACAAGGGCAAACCTCACTTGCCAGAGTATGTGTCTGCCAAAATAAGCTGAAGGATATCAGCTTACTGAACCAATTCCCAGTCCTACCCACCAAGTCGTTCTTCTCACATCAATTAGATTCTCTCTTTCAGGCTTGCTAAGGGTTTGCCTTATCTATTTACTTTTCACAAATATACCAGAGCTCAACCTTAAATTGTCAAGTTGAACTTATATATGTAACTATCACACAGCATGTAAGAATGCATGTGTAGTTGCATCCATGAACATGAGTATACATGTATCTCTGTGTGAGAAGCATGTGTCTATGCATGTGCAAATGTGGGTATATATATATATATATATATATATATATATATATATATATATGATGAATGTGTATGTATGTGAGCCTGCAAGTGCAACATGCATGTGTGTATATATACATAAGTATATGCATTTGTGTGTATGTGACATGCACACATACACAAAGTTCTGGAGATGGGTGATGCAGAACAGCAACTGTGACCTTGTGATTGACAGATTACATGGTTCACTCTCTGAACAAACAAATCAGGAACAACAAAACATGAGATACATTCCTCCCTAGCAGATGGTGCAGAATGTTGTTCAAAGCCCTGACCATGACATTAAGCTTTCTGCATAAAATGGGAATCTGTATTTATTTTGACCTTTAAAGAAAAGAATAACACTTACTTCTGGACAGAACTGAGTTTCTGTTAAATTACAACATCTCAAGCAAATAGAAAGCTCCAAAAAGACATTCAGTCATTTATCAGTGGTCTACTGACTGCCTCTTCTAAGGTATAATTAAAAAATGAATATTAGAAAACTTTTTTGTTGATAGACTTAAGGAAAACTCAAAAGAGAGAGGGAGAAAGAGAGAGATAAAGACATAGAGAGAGAGTGAGAGAAGAAGAAGGAGAAGGAGAAGGAAAAAGAGAAGGAGGAGAAGGAGAAGAAAGCAGTTTCTGACTGACATATTTAACTTGTATTTTACCAACTACTTTGCCATTTATAACAGAAAAAGTAGGAACAAAAATGTGAGTCTTAGTTTTGGAATTGAATACATTCAAAATAGTTAAGACCCTAATTCATTTTCTCTTAAAGAAATAAGTAGCCGAGGCTAGTACCTTTGTCACCTCTATCTTTAGGTTTTCAGTCAGGATTGAGGTCAGTAGACAGACTTACATGGACTACGAAGATCTTTTAAAACAATTCTGGAATAAAAGCACACTTAGTTAAACTAATGATACACTCCAGGTATTTAAGTATTTGTAAGTAATCAATACTTTATCCCATTATTATCCTTTATTCATTAGAAAATGTTCTTCCAAAGAAAATAAAAAGACTTCAGAATGTAGAGTAGCAACAGAACAAGACAAAAATAACAATGTTCCCTGAGACATCAATAAAGACTGTCATTAGGCACTTGGATGGTAAACTAAACACTGATGGGAAACTGGGTAACCTTATTGGCAGAATTTCGAGGCAGTGAGTGAAGGAAGAGAAGTGTTTTATCTCACTTGTTTCCCATACAAAAGACACAGTAAGTGCCACTTAAAGTTTAAGCACGAATAATAACCAATGTGAATACCTGTTCTTTTTTTTTTAATCACTACAGTATAGCATTAATCTTAGCTCAGGAATTTAATCTTGTTTTCAAACAATAGCTGTTGACTTTCATACTTTTCAGCTAAAATCATGGATTTTCTTATACATACACTGAGTACAAACAGATCCCACTTACTGCTTCAGTAATGATGCCATGCCCAGTGCTAGTAAAGTTGGGAAAACTTCATTCCAGACAAAATACACAATAAAGACTTTTCAAATCTTCGTGGAGGGACACCATACAGAGCTGTGTCAGCAAGTCCAGGAAGGAACCACATGGGCCTCCTCAGTGGATCAGGATCGTGTCCTCTCAAGCCCATCTCTGTCTGCAAACATGGCCTGTGCGTGCGCTGTGTGTAAATTTGTTTTTCTCATTACTGGGACATAATACCTAACAAGAAAAACTTACATGAGGAGAGGTCTATATATAAGCTGTTGTAGGAGAAGACATAGTCCTTTGCAGCAGCTGGGGTGACTCTTCCCATTCCTCTGACAGCTGAGGCCTGGCTTATTTAGATTTTGGCAGATCCAGAAGCAGACAACTTGGGCTATAACTAGAAGCAGAAATGACTTCCAAAATTTGCTCCCACCTAACCACGTGTACTGACTATGCTACTGTCCCAGAGGTTCCACAACCCCGCCAAACAATGCCACCAGCTGAGGACGAGATATTCAAACATGGGAGCCCAGGGGGCATTTCATATTTGAAAACGTACTATCACAGATTTCAGGCTTCACATGGCTATGAAATGTATGACACTGAAATGTATCCTCTGAAAATTCCCTAAACCTGCAATTTCATATACCTGACTCTATTTTTTCTGTTTATTAATGATTAAATGATTTGTGTTCTAATTTAAAACTTTTGACCCATAGATGAGATTATCAACTTTAATCTCCTTCCTCTGTGTTAACCCAGTGAAAGTTTCTATTAGAATGTTATTATTACTGTCTTCTGTCACCATGGATACAAAACAGTTCTTTCTATTGAGTGTCAAGGGAGGTTAGTATCAATACATACTAAGTAAATCAATGTACATTTCCTAAAACACTGTAATACAAAAACACACAGATACACAGATACTTCTATTCACAAGTAATAAGTTTAATTCTTGATTTTCATTTAATTCTATTACAAGAGGACAATATTATATATGATTTTTGACTTGGCTTTTAAAATAGTAAGCATAGGAAAAAGTAATGCTGATGAATGTTCTTGTTTTCTCATTCATTATATAAAAGCAACAGTATATACATTCTTTTAAGAAAAGGAGAAATGGAAATCTAGCAGCAAAACCAGAACAAAAATGGTGCATACTTGATCAATTTCTTAAATGTCTAGATGATGGGTTCTCTGAGAATCTCATGTTGGAAAGATATTAAATGTCATGGTGATAAATTGATATTATTCTGTTGCATTTCAAGGTAGAAAAGTCAGAAGCAATGCTTTAATATGAATCATCTTTTCCTAATAAGCATGTTACATTTTCTTCTCTGAACTGCTAATGTGAAATAAAACAACAAAACACATAGACCACTTTTTAAAGAATGACAATTCTTTTGCATTTAACAATTTATAATATCTACTTTCAATTGTAAATGAGAAAAAATTCACCTTGATTATAATTTATATGGAAATTTTATAGTTCTAAATGAATATCCAACAGTTAGAGACAAAAGATAGATTTTTCTTAAAAGTTAAAAGGAAGTTTGTCATGATTTAATGTGATATTTCCCCTCATGGACACGTGTGTTTGAATTGTTAAGTTAATATTTGGTAGGTTTATTTCAGCTTGCTGGAGGAAAACACGTTGCAAGGGGGCAGCCTGAAGGCTGGTTAACCTTGTATTGCTCCCACTGGTCATCTGGAAGTCTGAAGTTTGCTTTCTCAGTTTCCATGACTGATGTGACCTGCGAAGCTTCTGCCAGTTAAGCCATAACAGACTATGTCTGCCCTTTGGAACTGCAAGTCAAATAAATTTCCCTTTTCTCCCTTAATCCGATTACAAGAATGGCATCTCACATAGACCAGCAATCTCTGTTAAGCGGTATAGTTATCTGTAAAAATCAAAGAAGTTTTTCTTCTCCTTATCAAAAGATTTACATGAGCTTAAGAGAAATGAAAATATATTTCCTTATCATCTGTGGCAAAGGTATTTGATTATCTCTGAGAGTGAAAGATCTGTCTTGGTGTAAGAACATAAGGAAGATTGGAGTATGAGTAACTTGGGGGTGAACAGGGAAGAGGGGCTGGCTTAGGAAGAATTGGAAACCTAACTGCCTACATCCAATTAAAATAACATCTAATAAAATCAGTCAACCTTTTTAAAAATATGTTGTCGTTTCTCTTTATGTATCCGTGAACATAGAATCAGTTTAGAGGAAAGGAGGATTTCATTCTTGCTTATGATTTTGGATATACTCTATAGTCCAGACCGACAAAAGCGATCATACCAACAGGAGCTCATGGAACTGCCCTACCATATCCACAGGAAGAGCTAAAAGAGGACTAAGCTTTCTTTCCTGGCAGAATAAGTGGGGATGCTAAAGAATGCTGAGCTGATGCACCTGTTCTGTCCTTCTTATCCACCTGCCCTGGGAATGACTCCACCTGCCAAGGACTGGATCTTCCCACATCAGTAAGTGTATCTCCACAGTTTGCACAGTGTTTATTATAACTACCAATTCTTCATTGATGTGCTCAGAGTTCAGCCTTCAATTGCCAAATCGATTCCTGTGTCTAACTTGTACACCATATGTAAGTAGTTTTGCATAACCTTAAAGAGAGAATGGTGATATAAATTAAATATATGCTTTGTTGACTATGATTATGTAAACATAACTAGTTCAGAACTTTAATAAGCCTATGTAGAGCTTCCACAGTAGCATATTCTTGCTCATGCTTTTTGCATCTTCGAAGGATGGTACTTTGCAAATCTGATTCATCTGAAATTGCACTGCTAAGTAACAACTAAGTAGCTCCCAACACTTGGAATCATGCAATCACATCCTAGGTAATGCTCTTGCTCTCTTTGATTCAGAAGATCTGGAATGAGCTTAGCACAACCAGTTTGTGCTCAGTTAGACTTAATAATTTAAGCCCATTCCTTCAATTCAGCAGCTAGAATTATCATTCATTTCATTCTTCACATAGTGGATAACAGAGCCGTGAATAGGCCTCAGCATGGTTTCGCTATGTGTTCATTTTATTTTAATAGCCAAGCCCAAAGTCATTCCAAATGTGCTTTTCTAGCTCTAGAGAAAATTAAAATTATAAATTAACCTGCATTTCTATGACTCTATAATTTAAATGTGAAAATGAGTGAGAATTTTGAAAGGTAACAATTTTGTCTGGGAAGGGAATAGAATATTCATGCAGTACTGATTAGGTTTTAGCTGCCTTTTTTAACCAATCAAATCGGTAATTGTTAGATCACAGAAGCTATCCCTGTAGAGATCAGTCATTTCTTAACCTATGTATTATCTTTCTTAGCATGTTAAACTCAGAACTTGTAGCTATCTCAAAACAGATGGAAAATAAGATTAACTTCCTAAATTATTACCTGGCATCCTATCTAGAACCTTAACTAATATACTGAACTCATTGACCACCACCTCCACAAGCACCTCTTCTGTAAACCTGACTCCACTTCCCTCTATTGTCTATAGATGTGAGAAATCTCCTTTGCTCAGGGGGGTTCTGTTGGATCTTCTGTCTTCAACAAATATTAATGAGGCATTAGTTTTCTGTCTGGGGTTTGCTTTCTCACATGTTGGTGACATACTTGCCCAAGAAGTCAAGTAATGAATTTTGCTTTCACTTTGTATCTAGTAAATAGTAAACAATGAATATATTGTCCTCAAACACACGCATTGGAAATAAGCCTGAAAACTAAATTCAGATCAATTTTACCTACAGAGAACTCTTCAACAATGTCCTGGGAGGATGCAGATGTGATAAAAATCAGTGGGATTCCTTTTATGCTTCAAGAGCTTCTAAGGAAAGAATATGGTAAGAGCAACAAAGCAACTTAAGTCATTACCTTTGTTATCAAGTTAGCAAGGTTACTTTAAATGAGAGTGTTCTCATACAAATACATGGCTTCAATTTTTCTTACTATGAAAACAAGGTCACGGTTTGCATTACAATGTCTGTTGTTGGACAGTATCTAGGCAAACTGATGGAGATATTTGATATGTTGACAACAGTCTCATTCACTAATGGAAAAAGCTAATGAAAACTTTCCTTTGCAAAATAAACGGATGTTTATTCACACCTCCATCTTCTGTGAGAAGGATATTCCAATTTCTCAGAGTCACCCTTTTGATAGTACAACAGCCAGAGTTGGAGAGGGCACCCGCATTCCTTTAGAATCTGTGCAACCTCATTACAATATAGCTTCTTTTCAGTTCACAAGTGTTCAGTCAAATATAGTTTTTATTCAGTTATGTTACTTGTAACACTCATGGAACTGATAGCTCTTGCTATGCATCCTTGGCTAGGATCTCCATTTTAAGTGAGGTTTCCAAGGCTTTAGAAAGAGTCTAAATACATTCTGAGTAAACCTGCAGCTAGAATTGTCTTCATGCCATATCTGTGACAAATTTACTTTCTCAGCTTACAAGAAGTTTAAGAACAGCGACGAGTTTTATGATCTCATAACCTCGCCATAGCACTGTACAAAGCTGAACTGGCCTTCGACATAATACAATGTGGACAATGGGTGACCACATAGGGGAGAGATAATTGTGAAGAGATTTATGGGCATATTTAATGTGTGAGAGTAAATCTCTGAAAAAAGAATACAATGATATTATGAAGCAAATTCTGTAACTTCAAGAATACAAACTGTACCAAGAGATTATATATATATATATAATCAAAAGCTATATAATCAAAAGCAGCAATTTGTTCCAACATAGGCTCTGCCATGGCAAATATCAATCAGTATTGCTCTTTTGAAGGAGAGACTTAATAATACATTTGTCAGCCTGTTTGCCTTCAGACATTGGATGACATCAACTACATCTCAGTGGTATATTTTGTTTTATGATAAATGGGAAAACTGAAAAACACTTGAAATCTAAGGCTCTTTGGAGAGTGATCCATCGTGTTAAAACCCTTTACTGTGTTCACCTTGAAAGCACCACATGTGTGAAAAAGTTTGTTTGAAGCATAGTTCATATGATATATTTAGTCTACAAAAGAAATTACTTGTATGAAAGATTAAGTGTTTCTTTAACAAAAGACAGCAAAGGTAATGCTATCAAGTTGTAATATACTTTAACACATTAAATGCTATGATTTCAATGGTTTATACTGGAATTTGAATAAATCATAAGCTATAGGTATACAAAGATGTAGTTAAAATATCTAAACATAATACTAAACCTTTCTTACAAATTAAAACAAGTAATCTCAGATGAGGTTAATAACAGTTCTGAGCTGGAGAAGCTGCAGTAGCATTGGTCTAAGACCAATGAAGGAAAATTCTTTAAAAAAATCACACTGATTTCATTTGATAGTTAATATAGTTACAGTGGTGTGGGTTTCCCTTCCACCTTTACTCCCTCAAAACTGTAAATTCCCCACCTGCATGTCCTGTGTTTAGTTTATCATGAGATTTCATTCTGTTTATCACTGTGTATAATAATAGCATTTCTTCTCTCTTTAAAACGGTTAAGACAAAGGAAAGAATGTTTGTTTTTAAGGCACAATTTCTCTCGAAGTTCTTGAAACTCTAAATTATATCAAAGTTTTTTTATGCTTTCCTTGCTGCTATTACCTCTGCCATTCTGAAATAATGTTTCTGTGGAATCAGTTTCTCTAAGCATTGAAGATGTGCATCATGCAAGCCCCATCCATACCACCGCCAAGTCAGTCAAGATACCAAAATGATCAGAATTTAAAGAAGCATTCATTGTGTGTTAGGAGTAGCAGCAACTATTATCAGTTTATGAAAAAAATGATCTCATTTTACTTAAAAGAGAATATAAGCACACTTGCATGCTTTGGCCTCAAAATGAAAAGCAGCCAAAGCAGCTTCAACACTTGTTCTCTATAAATGCCCAAGCTGTTGCCAGCATCACAGTTAATGAGGCCATTCCTAGCTATGCATTACAGAAGGTTCGGAGAATTTGATTATGTACATAAACAGAACACTAAATCATTACCTTCTATAATATAAGAACGTCTTTAGGAATGCTGAACCTAATACAATTGTTTCTTAATGTTTTAAGAATTCAACCTACTATTTGTTAATTTCACCAAACAATTGGAGGTGCAGTCACCAAACAAATGTAGTTGCTTTCAAAGAAATATGTTTTTAACATGATATCCACTATTGTGTGATGCTGACCAAAAAACCAGACTGTATTGCTTTAATTCTTGACTTGTGAAAAAAATAGTGAGATATCTTAGGGCTGGAGAGATGGCTCAGGGTTTAAGACTCTGTCTAGCAAGCAGAAGGTCCTGAGTTTGGATCCCAGGTCCCGTGTAAAAAATACACTAGGCACAAACAGCAGAGGCCTCTGTTTCTGGCCCTGGTGGACGGAGCCTGGGAAATCCCAAAGCAAAGCAAGAAGGAGGTAGAAGAAATCCAGGATAATTTCCAAAGTCACTCTTGTGCCCTCTAATACACACACACACATACACACACACAAAATGAATGAAGAAATGAAGTTTAAAAAGAGTGAGATATTCTAATCACCCAAAAGGCATTGCCAATGGCATGCTAAGACAGCATAAAATGAAGAAATTTCTAGAATGTGAAACACAAAAATAACATAATCATGTATATTGCTCAAAAAAACTATTTAAGGAATTAAAATGTCACGATGCTTACATTTTGTTTTTATTTTAAATATATAATGTGAAAAATTAATTTTATTACATTAACTGTAAGCTTTACTACTTATACATGCTAACTAAAGCCACGATATTGAATTGCAATAATTAGAAATAAATTAAACCTAAATCACAGAGAAATATCATATAATATTTATGCTTGAAAATAGGAAGCATAATAATGTTTCATCCAAGTAGAATTCACTAAGTGCACTTAGTACTTATATAATTAAATAATCACTTCTATAAAATACAGCTCATTGCATAGAAATGGGGTGGAGAATGATAGGAAGATAGGTTTGTAATAAGAAAAGGAAGGGGGATAGGACTGGGTTATATGGGGTAAAAAACCATAAATTTGTTGTATTTATGTGTGTATATAAAATATTTTTTTAAAGAGAAAGGACAGCAACAGGAAAAATGGTGAAATCTCAACAAGGCCCAAAGATAAGTTAATAATAATAGCATCTTAAGCAATGTACCAATGTTAATGCACAGTTTTGGCAAATGTACCATTATCACATACAATACTACTATTAGAAAGATGGGATACACAATTGCTGTCTGTATTATCCTTGTGGCATTTCTGCATATTTAAAACTACCACGAAATTAAAAAGCCATTTAAAATAAAATTTAAGTCCTTATACTGTAAATTTCATGAGGCAGATATACCAATTTTATTTTGCATATGCTAAGAATGTATGGATAGTTAATCTTTCAAGTTTACTCTGTAGAGATTTCTCATTATGTAGCAATTTCCTTCAATCTCATTTTAAGCAAGTATAAATTCTGGGAAAGAGAATTAAGGTAAGTTTATCTATCTAAAGAAGTCTTGGTAGTATTTGTGATTCAGAAAAGCATACTCTGATTGTTTGGGCATAACGCAGTAGTAGTGGAGTGCATGCCTAAGGTATGTGAAGTCTTGGTTTTCATCCCTTGGTTTTATAAAGAAATACAACACTAAAAATCATGCATGTAAGTAATGCCAGAAACATAGGTAAGGAAGCAATCTTTCTCTCCATGTGGTATCTCTAATGTGGAATTGCAGTAACATCTCACAGTGTTTAACAGTAGTTCAAAATTGTCAGAAAAGTTAGGGAATCTATACCTAAATTGTTTTAATGATTAATTATTAGAATAATTTAAGTAAATTATATGATAATTTATATCATTCTATAATTATAATAAATACATTTTCTCTATCAAAGTATTAAATATTATTTGCTCATTCATTGATGTCCAGTGGATATAATTTAAATTTGTCAATAGATTATTTGAAATCTGAAACTGATTTTTTCTTTATGTAAAATGTGTTTGACATGCATTTACCAGTTTTTAAGGCTAGCATGCAATTTGACAAGCTTCCTGATGGCCTCTTCCTGATATGCGTCATTACACTTTTTCCCTAACATTTCCCTCTCGTACTGCTGGCCCCATGCCTGCCGCTGTGTCCTGTTCGGTTCTCTTTCTTGTCCAGACACTTAACTATTCTGCCATCTCTTCAACCAACAAGACTCAAAGCACTGACACATTTTGTATACAAATTTGCATACTTGCTGTGATTAATTATTGTTTATGTGTTCATAAAACATAATTTGGGCTTTCAAAATAGCATCAACATTA
Source organism: Typhlomys cinereus (assembly GCA_023101885.1). NCBI lineage: Eukaryota > Metazoa > Chordata > Mammalia > Rodentia > Platacanthomyidae > Typhlomys > Typhlomys cinereus. The sequence continues at coordinate 2,081,181 of JALPQD010000301.1, read as the reverse complement.
TGTAGCTGTAGACTATATGGCAGAGAAGAATGATTTCTCATCAACTAACTCACAGAGTATTTTCTGCCCAAATAACTGCTGTCTCCTAGTTTTAGTTGATTAATATTACCTTACACAAATGTTTGAAATCAGGCCATCACATACAATTAAATTTTTTTGCAGTATTTTCTGAATAAAGTATGTTGTCAACCTTGCAGAGATGAATACTGTGCTTTTGTCTTGAGGAGGGGGATTTTCATACACAGCACACACAGATGGTGACTCAAACATTCAATGCTTTGGAGAAAGCAGATTAGAGGTATGTACAAGTGAATGTATGGATACTGTGGAAAATTTACTCTTATATTATTAGAGAAGCCGTGGTCAGTTAGGCATGGTAATAAAAACTTAAGCCTATGATATGTAGACATGTGAGCAAGGGCTAGAGAGATACCTCGGAGGTAAAGTCTTTGTCTCATAGGGAAAAACACCTCAGTTCATATCCCAGCTCCTATGTTAAACACTGGCAGAAATGGTGACAGCCTGCACTTCCAGCCCTGGAAACCAGGGCCTGGGAAACACCACATCAAAGCAACAGGGAAATAGAGCAATCCAGGATGATTCCAGAAGTCAACACTTGAACTTTTGTAGGCACACACAGTGCACTCTGATACACAGACATGTGCACACATATATACACTTACCAAAATTAAAGATATGAACCGAATTATCTGCATCTCTGATGGATGCCATCAGATGCAGTAGATTGGTATCTGATCCGCTTGGCAGGGTAGAACTCTCTAGACATTCTGAAAACAGCAAACACATAATTGCTGAATGGCACAGACTTTCCCACTGTGGGGGCAGTTATTGATTGTCATCCACAGAATCATTAATATATCATCCACAGACATCATCCCAGTGTGGAAACACTGGGGTTTGACCATCCAGTACTACAGATCAAGGGAGCAAACCTAGCAAAACCAGGACCTGACCTGACATAGATGTTGGGCTTTTCATGTGAATTTTAAAATAACTATGTTGAAAATATGAGGGGTTCAAGTGGAATAAAAAACAACATTCTAGAATAGACTGGTCATATAAGGAAAGATGGACACTTCAAAATAAAATTTAAAAAGTCAGAGTAATTAAAGCCAGGCAATAGAAATGAAGGCATTTTCAGGGTTCATCTGTAGCCACTACAGCTAAGGCAGCAAAACAGGAAAAAGGATAATAAGTATAAAGAAAGCAGAATTTATTGGCAATGGAAATCCCAGAAGGAAAAGGGAAAAAGAAATAAAATGTAAATTTACAGGAACAACAGCTAAGCAATTTTGTGGCATGAACAGTCAATCAAAGCACAGAATGACAACAAACAGATTAAAAAGCAAATTTCATCATATTCACATTCTAAAAACTTCAAAAATTTATAGACAAATCAGAGGAAAAGGTATTCTTATATATAAATAAAAATATAAGAATCGTAGCAAATTTCTTACCAGAAAGCACACAAGAAGGAGGGTAGATAAAATATTGAAAAGATCTGAAGAATAAAATACCAAAAATTCTTAATTTTTTTATTATTATTTATTATTTATTCAATTGTGCATGTATGTGTGTGTGTGTAGAACCACGGGCGAATTCGGGAACCACCATGGACGCCTCCACCTCCTCCTTGTTTACTCTGCCCCGGGATTCACAGGCTCCGCCCTACCAGGACTGGATACGCAGGCTGCCCCCTCTTCCACCCGGTGTCTATACGTGGGGTCTACGATCCGAACTCAGGACCTTCTGCCTGCAAGGCAGAGGCTTAACCCTTGAGCCACCTCTCCAGCCCCCTCAGAACTCTTTTACCTGTGAAATTATCCTTACAATGTGAAGAGAAACAAGTTGTCAGACAAAAGTGCTGATGACTCTGTCCCCAGAAGAACTAGTTGAAAGAAACGTTAGAGAAGTTTTTCAGGTAGAAGACTTGGATTCACACTAAAAGGAGCGGGGACAATGAATACAAGTGGTAAAAAAGAATCTTACTTCTTTAGTCTGAATCAACCTTGACATTCGCTGCATGAAGAAACACAAGTAAGAGTGCAAGGGTTATACCATGTGTATGTTCTATCCTTGGAGACTCAGGCCCTTCATTAGATGTTGTTGGTGGATGCTCAGACCCCTTCTTTTATAAAATAATATAATATTTGAATGTAATTTATTTACCATTTTCCAAATCAAGTATTTGTTCTGTTATATTACAGAAAAGAAAAAGTGTGCTGCATGCTAAGTATAGAAGAATTATTTTCCAAACATTTTTAGTCCACGGTGTCATGAATCATGGATACAGAATCCATGGTTGCAGAGCATCAACTGTACACACTGACTTCAAGTGTCATTTACTTAGATGAGTAGATATGACAACAAGGAGCCACAGAGAAGAGCTAAGATATGTCACTGACTTCACTACACACGAAACTGAATGGGAGTATTGGAAAGCTGAATAAATGAATAAGAAATATATTTCAGACAATCTGGTGTACCTAATGATATATTAAAAAATCACCATATCAGATACATTAAATGAAATGATAAAGTAAATCATATAAAAGGTTCACTTAAAATCATTTTTATTCTCTCTCTCTGTGTGTGTGTGTGTGTGTGTGTGTGTGTGTGTGTGTGTGTGTCTGTGTAGGTAAGTGTATCAGAGGGACACTGTTTGTACCTTTGGAAGCCCAACAATGATTTCAGGAGTCATCCTGCATTGCTTCTTCCTCCTTTTTGCTTCGATCTGGGCTTTCTCAGGCCTTGTCTTCCAGAGTTGAAAATACAGGCTTCTATCATTTCCACCTGTAACTGGTTTATTGACCAGATTTACAGTACTAGCCATGAATTACCTCCAGCGGAGGGGCCTCAATTCCAGTTTGACTATTTTTTTCTGTTTACTATTAAGAACAGGAACTATTAAGAACAGGAACTTTAAGACTACAGTTTCAGAACAGTGAATGATTTTAGTAGTCCCCACTCCTTCCTTCCCTGGGGCAATAAATCTCATTGCTTTGATGAAAGAATGGAGAGCAACAAGATTCATTGAAAAGGAACATGAAAATGAATATTCTCCTCATGTAATATTCTTCTTAAAGGTATCACTTCATCTGTAAAATTGTAATATCCTTGAGATATAGTGAAAATGGATATTGTAGAGCTGATAGTACTAACAATGTGGGCTACCTAGACATAAAGATATCAGTCTCACAATTGAAGGCTGACCTCTAGACACATCTTTGGAGAACATACAATTGAGGCAAGTCCTGAATAAACCTGAGGAGAGTCCCTAATTGATGTGGGAAGACCAATGGTGGAGGGGACGTTTTCCTGATCAAGTGAACAGATGGAGGGAACAGATTCAGTAGTCTGACATAATTCAGCATATTTGGACAGTCTGGAAAGTGAGGTTTATCCCTTCTCAACAATCCCTTTGGATATGATGTGGCCAATTCCCTCAACACTGTCCTTGGTGTGAGCTGAACTATGAACCCAAGTGAAAATTATGAGGATGTATAAACATCCCTTGTGTTCTTAAGCTGTTTGGCTGTGAATTTATTTTGAATATGTAGGTAAACTGCAACAGAATTATAAAGTAGAAAATACAGCTGTGCATTAAAAACTAATAGAAATGGAGCTGGAGAGATGGCTCAGGAATAAAGACTCTATCTCACAAGCAGAAGGTCCTGAGTTCAGATCCCAGATGCTATGTAAAAATACCAGGAAGAGAAGATAGAAACCTGCCCTTCCAGCTCTGATGGGCAGAGCCTGGGAAAACCCAGAGGAAAGCAAGAAGGAAGTTTCCAGGATGATTCTCAAAGTCACTCTTGGTCCACAGGGACAAACAGTGCACTCTGATCCACACACATTCTCTATACACATGTATATAAAATAAATAAATAAGATTTTTTAAAACTAATAGACATGAATGTCAAATAGTTTCCTTTGTAAAAATGGAAATTTTGGAAATATCTTTTAGCAAGGTTTTTAAGCACAAAATTATGAAAAAACAGGAATAATTGAAATCTGAAACTATGACTGCAGAATGTAGCACCTTTTTTTAAAAAAATAATTCTTCTATATGTCTCTGTATTAATTGCTCATCTTCTTACTGTGGTAAAGTACATGACAAAGAACATCCTAAAGAAGGAACTAATTAATTTGTTTTACAGTCTGAGGACACAGTCCATCAAGACTAAGAAGCCCTGGTGTCAGGAAACTGAGGCATCTGAAGTCAGAAAGCCCAGAGAGATGAATGCTATACTTAGCTTGATTTCTCTTTAATTTAGTTCAGGGCTGCAGTCTAGTGAATGATCTTGTCCACAGCTAAGATGGGTCTTCCCACCCTACTTAACCTAATCTAGATAACCCCTTATAGGGGTGCCCAGAAGCTTCTTTCCTAGTTGATTCTAGTTCAAGTCAAGTTGGAAAGCAATATTAATCAACCATCAGTCTCTCCCAGAGCTTATATATGAAAAAGGGCTAAGAAGTAAATCGGTAACCTTGTCCTAGAGTTTGGAGAAAGACCATAGCCTGTGGGTAAACTCCCAGTACCGTGAAGGATGGAGAGTGTTGTCGGAAGGGTGCACCAGAAATGGATTCTGGAGAAAGCCAGGAGGAGCAGGAAGACACACTTAAATTCAGTTTGTGCTTGAATTTAGGGTATTGTGATAGCTAGTCTTTGCCAGTAATTCAATTACATTTTATGATTTGTGGGAATTAGGACAAAGTGATGTTTCATTTTCCTTACAGTCTAGTCTGTGTGGGAAGTGAACTGGAATTTAGAGTTATGCAGGAAATTTTCACTTTTAGAATTTGTAGAAAAAATATGGGTATAAATCCTAGTGACCTATAAATCCTATCCGCTACCATGGTCATTGATGATAAATCAAGAAAGTGCTAGACATATATCAGCACAACTATAACATCAACAGTCTTCAACATCAGCTCTTTCTCATGTTCTGTGCAGACAAAGCATGTTCATACTCACAAGACAGCTTTCTTTTCCTGTAGATGTCTGTGTCACTGAGATGGCAGGATGTCAACTACTCACATTCCAAGTTCTTATCTAAATATCCAGTTGGTCAAATCCCATCCCACATCCTTTCTCTAAGTCTTGAGTGCTACAACTCATAAAGCAAATGTAATTTAGGAAATACTATAAGACTATGTTACTTTCTGCTTAAACAGCTTTATTGTATTCCAGTCTGAGGAACTGAGAGGAATGCAGGCCTGTGGACTTGAGGTCAAACGACGTCATTTGTACAGAGTGCAAGGCATGGTGGGCATGGCAGGCATGGCAGGCAGGACCACAGGATCCTGAAACACTAATACTATGGGTAGCAGAGACATGAGCATCACTGAGGTTGGCTGACTACCAGTCTGGAAACCGGCTCAGTGGGAGTCTGTCTCAAGGGAATAAGTCCGTCTCAAGGTATCCTCCTCTGTCTTCTGCAAGCATGCACCAATGGGCACACCATCAAAAAATCACACACACCTGTACATAAAACAAAATTCAATTTGGTATACAGACAACTTTGTATATGAGATTTGATGTATATGGCATATGTAAATAATCAAGATATCATCAGCACAGTAAGTGCAGTACAACTTTTTTCCACTTTTACAAGCATATTGACTACTCATGCCTGCTTCCCTTCATTCCCCCCTCCTTCCCATCTGTTCCTTTTCCTTCTTCAATTCCTACCAGTCCCTCCCACGCTCCTGACTGTTTGCTTCTATTAACCCCAGGGTTCATAGAGTAGCTTGTCTACTCTTGTGGAAGTTCAGGTCTTTGTGGCATACCAAGTTGTCACTTTTCAGGCCATCCCACTTATAGGGGAATTTCCCTTAACTTGTCCTTCTTAGTTCCCAAGATTTCCATTGTAGGTTCTTATCTTTCTTGAGTTCCTAGGTAGTCTATGGGGACATGTTGGTATGTCAGTCATTATGCAGGTCTGGGAAGAATTCCTAGTTTTTTATCTTTTATTATTGTATTATTTCAATCAGAATATTTAACATGCAATAATGTTTAATATGAAATCATGTTCTCTTAATTACTTTTAGTTTCAAGTAAATAATCATCTCAGTTGTTCTATAAGTAAGTTCTTTTTTATATAATACATTTTTTATTATTATTTCAGCTCATGCAAACTTAATAGGTACACCAGTTCCCTCCCTCCCTCCTCCTCCCCCCCAAACCCCTGCTCTCCCTCCCCTCACCCCTCCCGCCCCATCTCCCTGTGCCTCCCGCCCCGATTCCCAGAGTCCTTTCTTGTGCATGCCTGATATAAGTAAGTTCTAAACATCTGCTTTACAATATATTTTTATGAGTGTCTTCTTTCTTTTCAAAACTGTTGACAAGAGAAAGGAGAAGAGAGAGACAGAGAGAGAGAGAGAATTATATTAAATCACTTCAATACAGTTTTCATCATAAGTTTATATCTAAGTATTTGGGTTGGAACTGGAACAATGGCCTAGTTATCAAAGTGCTTGTGTAGAAGCAAAAGAACCAGAGTTTGGATCTCCAAATCCCATGTAAAAATGTTAGGTAAGCATAGTGGCCACTTATAAATCCATATGACATTGGAGCCAAGGATTCTCTAAGGCAAGCTGGCTAACAAGACTAGCCCTAGAGGATACTATGTGTTTAATTAAAGACATGAGCTCAAAAGAAAAAGGTGGAAGAGCAATGTAAAAGGGGTCCCAACATCACCCTCAGACATCCATAATAAGCACACACACACACACACACACACACACGCACACATGTACACACATGCACACACACGCACACACACACATGCACGCATGCCCATGCCCACCCTCATGCATATACATACACACACATACAAATAAAACCAAAAAATATGTTTGAGTTGATTTAAAAGCACATACTAAACTAGCCTCAGTTTGTCAATATTTTAGGTTAAATTTTTGAGATCCCCACCTAGCATCACACTTAAACAACATGCTTTAAAAAAACACAAAACAAAACGAAACACTGGAATGTGTTTCATGGCAAAGCTGTCTCACAAGAAATTGCTTCCTCACAGAGGGCATAGTCACTATTGTCATCACAGATAAGGAAGACGCTCATCCGGGATTCCAAAATTATGTAAATACTTTTTTTTTAAATCTCAAATCTCTCATTTTAGAAAAAGAAATAATACGACGTTCATAGAGAGGACACTGGTAGCATTTGCTCTTTCCATAGTTTATTCTCACTTTAAACATATAATGTCTTTCTTATGTTTGCTTTTAAAATGGTGAATGGAGGAAGAGGATGACAAGAGAATCCTTTGTGTTGTATACTCCACATATGGTGGCAGCTAGAATCTGTTATAAAAGCCTTCCTTTTGCAACTTTTCTTTGGCATTTGATTAAGTTTAAACAATAGTCGGGGTGTTCAAATTACGAAGGCATAGAGATATACATTTCAGAACTTCAATGTGACTTGGTGACATCTTCAAATGCTGCAATCAGCACACTTGAATAAAGACGGAAAGAAACCTGTGCTGCACTTGAGTTCTGTGATCAGAGGGGGATAACAATGATGGGAATCAGGATAGAACACAGGATTCTTTCTCTTCCCACTGCACAGTAATGAGAAGAGAAAGATATAGACCTGATATGCAAGAAGATTGCAGGGTTTTTGTTTCCCAGAGGAAGAGCTTGTACAAAGGTAGATAGACGGAAAGATAAACGGGTGAAAACTCAGATATCTTTATTGTGAAATACTAAGCCAATGTGGAAACGATGATGTCCAAAATACATTTTTCATGAATTTAGTTTATCAGGGAACAGAAATTTGACATATTTTGTTTGATGCAAGATTGTATTCAATTTTCAATTGGTTCCAATCAAAACTTTTTCCAAGGAAAAAAAAGCATTCTTCAGCTGTGTTTGGTCTGCCTCGCCAGCACAGCCTACTGTGACTGTCCCCTTCACATCTACCCTAGCATTTCTGAACAAAGTTCCGAAAGGGGTCATGTGGTCCAAGAAGTCTCACCTGTGGCACATTGTCCTTTCTCCATGTGGAATGCTCGCCATTCTTTTCTGCTCTTCACCCCCACTGGTTGCTTGGAAAGCTTATCCTTTTTTTTTTTTTTCTTCAGTCTTCAAACACAATTTGCCATTTTAAATAGCATCCTTTTCACCACTCTCACTGAGTTGCTTCCTCTGGAGCTTCCAATGCCTTTCGTTCATTTTCTCTTACATCATTGTGTCCTTCCATCACGCAGAACTGCCTGCTACCTGTGGCCGCACCACACCATTATGACACCCCACATCAGCGGCGTCTCTTTCCATCTTTCTCTATCTCTTGACAAGATTGCATTTAAAATATATTTTCTGAACTAATGAAGTGTTGTAAGTGGGAAATATTTACTGAATACTATTGCAGAACAAAGAGAACATGTTTTTAATCCAGAACCTTCGCAGAAACGTTTTAACAAGACTTCAATTACCATAAATATGTCCTGCTTTACAGAACTCTCCCATACCAGACTGTAGCGTTTGAAGGGCAGTCTGCCTTCCTTAGATATTTCTCTGCTCCTAGCCAAGAGGAGAGCCCCCCACCTTAGGAACAGGGACAGAGATGGACCTGCATGCAGTATTAAACATCACAACAACATGCACTGAATATTAAACACCTCATCCCTTTAGAGGTCACTTGGCTCAAAAGGCTAATATTATTATTTTTTTAAATTCCTTTGCTGTGATAGATGCAATTGTATTTACAATGTACAAATTATCAGACCAATGCCAAAAGCATGGATAGTTAGTACCATGTAAATATTTATGTAACAGGCACAAAGCACTATGCTAATTTCAGCACTTCTTGCACATAGAAGATTTTTACTGTTATATCCTATTCAGGTAGAATTTAAAAAACAATACATTTTGCCTCAGGGAAACTCATTTTTCCTTTTCATGAGTCCCAGAAGAAAACAAGAAACTACACCTGAAACAGAAAAGCAAAATGCGCTTGTAAGGGGCTGTAGGGAGTGTAGGATTTCAGTTTTGTTCTCTTTTCATTCTTCATTTCTGCAGTTACAGTTTAGACTTTCTCACTTACAGTGCAGTGTGAGCCTAAGAAACATTATCACCAGGGAACTCATTAGAATTATAGGCTTGTGGGATGCAACTCAGACCCGCTGATTCAGAGGCTGCTTTTAGCATCCTTCCTCTACACTTGCACATGCTAAACTGTAGCATAGGTTCTTGAATATCATTCTTCTTTTTTCCTGACGCGCTGTTTACTTTCAAGAAGAGTGTAGTCACCTGATTTTTATAATAAAATTCAAATCACTAGGTCAATAATAATGTCTCTTGCTCAGATAATCTCTTCTATCTCTCTCTCTTTCTCTTTCTCTCTCTCTTTCTCTCATTCTCTTCCCCCCTCCCCATGTATCTCTATGCATATATTGGGATTTTTCTTGTAAAACACGTGTGTTTATTTTTCATGAAGCTTTGTTGCAGAAGTGGGAAAGATGGCTTCTTCTATTTAAGATGAGAGACTCACTACGGCAAATATGGAAGATACAGTTTAAACATGGAATTGAGCAGTTTAAAGGCTTAAATCACCTTAAACTCACCCGGTTCTGTTAAGGGAAAGAGGAGACGACTTTCACTAGGGACTCATACCAGCAGCAGAGGCTGGAGCATGTGGTGCAGGAGTCCTGGAAAGAAGAGTTTTTCAGAGTGAAGTCAGTGTGGCTGGGTTCCTTCCCAGAGACCCCAGGGTACTTCCAGGTCCTCCCCAACAATCAGAATCCAAGCAAAGATCTCAACTACTTGACAAAAGCAAAATTGAAAAGAAATGACTCCTTTTGGCTCATACTTCCAATGCACAGTCTATCACAGCAGAAGAGTCCTGATGGAAGGAGTTTGAGGCCGCTGGTCACACTGCACCTGCATGAAGAAAACAAAACAATGTGAACATTGGAGCTCTAGGGTGAATCCAGGCTCAAAGGTATATAGTGGCACTCAGGGGTAAATGCGGTCAATGCTGGCCTCAGCTCGCTTTTGCTTTTTATTCAATCCAGGACTCCTGGACATAAATTGGTGCCACCAACTTTCAAAGTGGATCTTCCCTCTTCAATACATTTCTCTTTAAACACAGACATAGTGATTCTACATTCCTTTAATTGGCAACCAGTTTGAATCATTCATCCCCAAAACATTGTGTGTGTGTGTGTGTGTGTGTGTGTGTGTGTGTGTGTGTGTGTGTTTGTGTGTGTGTGTGTATAGAAGAAGGCACTACATATGCCTGTGGAGGTACAAAGGTGACTTTGTAAATCACACTGGATTGTTCTACTTCTTTACTGCTTTGCTCTGGGGTTTCCAAGACTCCAGGATCTTAAGTTCAGGCTACAGCCATTTATGCCAGCAATTTTATGTGGGATCCAAGATCTGAACTCAAGTCCTTTTGCTTGATAGGCTTTATCTCTTAAGCCATCTCCCTAGTGGCCCAAATACACCATTTTTAGATCATATCATTCCACTCCTGACTGCAGAGATTGCATTTGGCCTCATGATGCAAAATGTATTCAATCAGTTCCTAAAAGTGAACCTATACTCCATACAATCCTATAGGCTTTAACAGCAAGAGCTGCACTGTATAGAAATCTAAAGTCCAAAAAGTCTGGTGAGACTAACAGCAACCTCTGAGTACGAGACACACTGATATAAGTCTCATTCTGTGAAATAGGCTCAGAAAGATACCTTGGTTTTCCCTCAGCTGAACTGCTGCCTGCCCTTCTCTCTAGCTTGGAGTGTGCCTACACAGAATTAGGAAAATATTTCACCTGTAAATGTCAGTTGAAAAAAATGTATTTAACATCCTTTGAAAGGTACAACATGGTATTCTAATGTAATACATTTTACATTATGTCTTAAGTGCAGGAGGTTTAAGAGAGACTCCAAGAAAATCAATGATTACAACCTTATTGTTCACAGGTAGTAGATGTTAAAGTAAAACTACTAGCTAAAAAAATGAGCAGTTCACTTCTTTTTGTGTGAATACATTGCATTGTCAACCACAGAAAGTGCTAAAATTGCAACAATGGAACTGGATCTTTGGGGACAGAAAGAATTGCTAAAGAAGGCAGTGGCAACAAGGAATTCTAGGGGCAGCTTCACTGAAAGCTGAAGGGCTGCCAGCTCGGGGGCGCCAGCTAAGGGACTTGAGAGTTCTCACCAGTTTCCTCAAAGAACAAGCTGAATCATTTCATCAAATTTCCAAAAGCCATGAGAATTCAGTTCATCTTTATTGGTACCTTTTGTTTGGCCTTTCTTAAAAAGAAAAGCAGAAGCAAGGTCATAGCCCATTACCTGAATTGATGGCAAAATGTCCTCTCTTTTTAAAAAATGTCTTTTTAGAACTGAAAGGAAAGGGACTGTAACATCAGTGAATTTGAAGAATTGCTGTGGGGAAATCCCTTCCCTTTTGCTGACTCTACTTTTCTCAGTGGATAAAAGGACTAAAATGAGAAAGAAATATGTGGCAATACAGTTACTATTCACAATTGATTCTTTTTACAATGCACCACAGTGCTATGATCATAGTGGATTCAGCACATTTTTTCTTTTGGGGTCTAGAGAGATGGCTCAGTTGCGACAGCGTTTACCAAGCAAGTATAAAAACCAGAGTCTGATCCCTAACATCCACATGCAATATTCTACAGAAGCAGCCACAGGAAGATCCTTGGGACGTCCTGGCCAGCCATTCAATCCCAGCTGGCAAATTGGTGAACTCCACAGTCAGTGAGAGAATCTGTTTGCTGCAGTTTGTCTTCTTGTTGCTGATAAATATACAATCAAACAACTTAGGTGAGCAAGAGGGTCCGTTGCTTATGGTTCTAGTTACATGTCGTTCACAGTCCAACTTGGCGGAGAGCTGAGGCGAAGGGCCACACCACATCCCCAGTAGCTGCTGAAGGAAGGATAAACTTGCTCTCCTGCAAGAATGTCTTCATGCCAACACATCAAAGCAGCCCAAAGTTCCTGACTGCTGAGCCATTTCTCTCCGTCCTATCTACCTGCCCAGGTAACAGTACCATCTACTACCACATTAATTGCTCAAGGCTTGACTTAACTACTTATTCTCTATAGATGTGCCCAGAACTTAACTCTTGTCAAGTTGACAAGTTGACACCTATATCTAACTAGCACATTGTCGCAAAAAATAAGGTTCAGAATAGTAGAGGAAGAACCACCATAACTCTCTGGCCTCCAAAGACCCACACAGACACACAGACACAGACACACAAACACACACACACATAGAGCAACAGGTTGCTGACAAGTGATGACATCACTGATTTTTACCACGTCCATATAAAACAAATCAGAAAAGAAAATGTGTAAATGTGCTTTTTTCTATGTATATGACTGTAAAATTGACAGAGGAGTTCCCATGTTATTAGCTGAGTCTTAGATCTTTGAGTAATGATTTAGAGAGTGCACGTGCCTGCTCTCAACAATGATGCCCAATGTCACTTTCAAATGAAACAGTGGGTTGGGTAGGTCATGAAATGTGCTCAATAGCATATCCCTATTGGTAAATAGAATCTAAAACTTGCAATACAAACTGATTTATATACCATTTAAATGTGCCGTGAATCAATACCTCTACTATAAGATGCACTACAGTGATAATTTTTCTTATACATTTTTTGGTGAGGTACTTCTGCTTTCCAGCAGTGAAGGATTCACACAACCCTACTTACACATAAAGTCAAAACAATTGAAATTTTTAATCTAAAAGACTGGTTTCTACAGGTGGCAATGATTCACTGTGATTTTCCTTGTCTGTGGCACCATGGACAAAAAAATTCTGGACCACGGTGTATATTCTTCCACCAGCAAAATAGGTATCAAAGAGAAGCTTCTAGATATCCTATTTTCAAACTTAATGGTGCAATCATATAATTTCCTTTTAGATGCTTAACTCACTGTAAAACCACTGCAGAATTGAATTGCTCTTAAGAGTGACACTTTTTAAGGTCAGACAATTTCAATATTTAGTGCTTACATCCATTTAAAGGCTGGAAATTTTTCAACACAAATTTCTGAGAAGTCTGATATATGAGATGCATTTTAAAGATAAAACACTTTCTAAACTGAATACATTTGAGTTGTATAAAGTTCTTACTGTGAAGTCTGTTTTCTGGAGATGAAATACCTTAAAATTCTTAGAAGATTTAGTTGCTCTAGGTAATTCCATGCAAAGATCTAGTAACCCCTAGTATGGAATAAATTTGAATACTCAGGGTACTTTGCACTAGTCTGAGAGTAATTCATCAATGACTCCAGTTCTCTATTTTCTGCAATTTATGTGCATTCTGGTGGCTGAAACAAGTTGATGAAATGCCTATTTTCTTAGAACATAACAAACCAACACAACCCTTTTTAGGCCTGCAAATATACTAAAGAAAACAGATAAATCTTTGCTTGTCAAAGCCTATGGCTAATTTATAATCATTATCTGAAAGTACCTAAAAACTTTAAAAATTTTTTTCATTCGCTACCTGCCATATTAGTTGCTTTGCAAATGAAGGTCAATCAATTATCATTCAAGGTTCTAAATGGTCTATGTAGCAGCAGCTTTAGGAAATGAGATGTGGGTTGGAATCTTGACACTGTCTATACACACACAGCAATAAGTGCATTGAAGTTGATGACACATTGAATGTTCTCAGTGGATTATTAATAAATTTCCATAATGTCCAAATTTTGAATATGTACTTGCATTTGGCTTGTTATTTTTTCTATTTGTATTTGCTTTGAGAAAATAAGCATTTGTTTTGTTTATTATCAGCAGTTTGTAACTGGAAAACAAATGCTGGTGATTTTATTATATATTTAGAGTGTAGGAAAAGGTTTCTGACTGTGGCTACCCTCATTGCCCTCTCACACTTAGCAGGTTGGAATGTCCATGTCTTTTAATGCAGGGATCAATGTGCATCTGCATTCTCATTCATTTGTTTTCACTTACTTATTATCATTAATTCACTTACTGCCATTTTCACCATAAGGCAATGATTTTCTGACTTTTATCCACCGGGACTTGGAGGGACAGTGTTCTCATGCCAGGACGTCTGTAAGGTAGCAGGCTCCATAATTCCTGGTTCTCTACTTGGTTTTGATTGTGTCTATCGGTGTATGGGGTGGAGGGAAATCAGATGGTAAATATCAGACTCTGAAATAAGAACTGGTACTGTTGTTTAAGTATACTTTGTGTGGCTCAGTTATCTCATATAAATATGTCTATCTACTTTAGTATGCATGCTTAAATAAATAATCAACTACTTCAAATTGACTTTGGGAAGTCAATTCCTCCTCATCCTCAGTTGGGGGATTCTTCTAAAATATTTCTGTGTCTTTCTACATGCCCTCCTATGCATGTGTTTATCTGCTTTCTTCAAGGTAATCCCTCTTAGAACACACACGGGTACACATGCATAGGTACGTGTATACTGAAGTCACTAAATTGAAGCATAAAATTAACTCTATCAGTCTGCCCATAAAACACTAAATGTTCCTCAATTGTTTGACTGGTAAAAGTCCAAATTCTTTAGTACCATCACACTGAGCTGCCACAGATACGTGTAATACAGGGTTCTCTACGTATATGTTGAAGTCACAGATTCAGAAGTACTGATATTCTCAGATCCTTATATCTTTAGTTAACATTTTGCTGCTTTAAGCTCCTAAGGAGGGAGAAAAGTCTTCTTTCAAAGGTGATACTAAAGCTTTTTTAATCTGTCTTCTCCCAATAATGTATTGATTAATTGGTTCAGTCAATTCATCACTAATTTATTTTATAATTCTTGTGTGAGGCAGACACTGTCTTACATTTGGAAGAACTATAGAACTGAACAAAAGTTATGAGTCCCCTGACTTCATGGATATTATAGTATTACCAGAGAAGGAAAGATTCTGTTATTTTTTATCATTATAACAAATGTCTGAAATAATTAAACAGAGAACAGTTTCATTTTGGCTGACAGTTTTGGAAATTCCTATGTACAATTGACTGGCCCAATGAAGAGATAACAAACTGACTTCATGGTCAGGAAGGTAAAGAGAAAGAGAATGGTGCCCTTTGAGAACAAGCTCTCCTTTACCTTGAGACTCACTATGCGCTGATACTCAAAGGTCCTACTTCCCCACATCCAATAGTACTAACGTGGGACGTCCCAGACTCTATTTTTAAAATTGCAATAACATATGCAGTGGAGAAAAACAAGAGAGAAAAAGGGATATAAAGGAAAATACATTCATTTGCAAGGTGAGGGCAATATTCTGTGTTTATTCTTAAGATGAGAAAGAATCTACTAAGAGACATGTAGTTCGAAATGGAAGAATGTTTGGAGAGAGATCGTCAGGTCAAGTGCACAATGTTAAAGACTGAGGGTCTTGCTGAGGTAGTGACAGCAAGACACTAGGTGTCTACAGGGCAGGGCATCAAGTAGATCACTTATCAGTGTAATCTGTGTAGAGTAAAATGATAGCCAACAAGTTCTCCAAGGCCAATTGCAAGTTTGTAAAATATAAGGCTGACTCATATCCTTCAAAGAAACATCGCTAAATATCATTATTTCTAATGGTAATATCCACAAAATGTAATTCTGGAAAAAATGATATAAAGTATTCATATTTTTAAAAGGATTCACCGTAAGCATTTTTAAATGATGACTGAATACATCAAAGGCCACATTATATGATTAATCTAGGCAATACTAGCACACACATCTCTGTAGACAGAAGCATTCAGCCAATCTTGCTGCTGCTGTTGGAATATTTACATCCCACTGTGAGATACTAACATAGTAAGCATAATGAGACTAAGGCATCTGGAAGGACGTTATGGTCACCCCTGCACGTCTATATAACATCAATGCATGTGAGACTAAGGCATCTGGAAGGGGAGCTGTGGAAGGTGATCAGATTTACAAAAGGTCATCAGATTGAGCTTGAGACCAAGGCCTGGTGACTATATGAGAAGAGAGGGCAGATCATGCATGCACGTTCTTTGTCATGTGGTTACACTGATTTACAACCTTGCCAGCAAAGTACCATCACTATAACTGAACTCCTAGAACTATACGCCCCCCAATAAATCACTTTAAATTTATTCAGTTTATGAATTATTGGTAACACCAACAACAAGGAGTAATATCCTAATAACATTTACTCAGACAAAACAGTTATAGATAAGTAACTCATATATTCATGAAGGAAAAGATCACACAGAGAATTGACAAATGTATACCATTATGGAATATGAGCTCCCAGCTTTATCATTGGTCAATTGAAATATTGATCCAAATGTATGAGAAGAAATAGGATTGATCAAATACCATACAGAGTTTACAAAAGACATTTGTCAAAAGCAAATGATGTTGTAAGTTACTTTCTTGGAGTGAAAGAAGTATAAAACAAATTAGAATTCTCTGAAAGTCTTTTAAGTGATTTGAATTTGCAGTGCCGGAAATGATGGGAAGATGAAGCTCACAGGCCAGACTCAAAGAAGAAATGCTGACTATTCGATTTATTACTGTGAAAAAAATGCCTGAAAGCAAAAGGAAAAAAATTTAAAGACAAAATTCTTTAAACCTAAAATTCAATATGTGAAAATAAATTTGGCTGCAATATGGAGACATCCTGCAGAGCTGATTGGCTGTTGCTGATTGCCTGTACATTGAAGTTTTGCATCAGAGTAAATATCTGCACATTTCTTTTACAGGTAGTTTCTCCTCAGAGAGTTTGTTCACACATATTGCCTGTGTGGTCCACCGAGAATCACCACTCACATTATCTGGAAACACCCTCATAGGACACACTCATAAGAATGTTTCCCAGGTTTCTTTATGCTTGTTTTGGCTTCATGGCCCAACTTTACCGATGTGTTCCAGAAAGCACTAATGCTTTCTCCAGAATTTGGCTCTCTTCTCCCTATCCCCACACTCTGCACCCAGTAACTTGTTGCATCAAAGTGAACTAATGATATCTAATATTGTTTGCTTTACTGGCTCAGCATTTGGAATGTTAATCTCATAGGATTGTGATTTAGGCGATCTTGGGCTTCAGGTACATTGGTCTTTCAGGATTTCAGTATTTGGAAATTTGACACTGTGTTTTGAGTTCCATCTCAGGATATTATTAGTACCTGTAAATTGTGAACCATGCTGCTTCTGTGAAAGTACTGGCAGCAGCAGAGAAAATGAAATATTCATTGAGCAGCAGAATGTTCCATAACTGAACAAAATGTAGACATTTTGTAAAGAAGGCAGTTAAATATGCAGACTTGGAGGGAAATGAAGATGTCCAGATCTATATGCTCCTAAACTTCAGAAATGTCAAAAGAAAGTAAAAACAAATGTGGAATTGTTTTAGTCCTTTTGTGTTTGGAAAAAAAGATCATTGTAGAGATAAGTGGGACCCCGATCCATGGTTTAATTTGTGAGCTAGATTTACATGCTACTTTGTGTCAAGTTGGAAATAAACTTACCTTTTGGAGGAACCAAATAGGAAATACTTATTTGGAAAAGTAGTGTACCATTTTCCCATCACCAAAAAGGTTCTAAGTGTTTTAATTCAGTAAGAAATACTAGCTACTTCTAACCTAGTTGGAAGCTAAATCGGGGAAGTTGTCCAATAGAGAGGTTCAAAGGACTTTAAAAAAAAGATAGTAGTTTTAAAGGCATTGTTCAAAGTATGTCGAAGACCGTGTGTGGAATCACATCTGAAAGGTTCCTGTGGAATGTTAATCACTGCAGTGAGTGACTACAAGAAGCACTTAAAATTGTACCAATAAATTAGTTTACTTGTCTGCTCTACACAGGACTAGCTGAGAAGTTCAGCTGATCATCCATCTTGAAGGGCAACCCTCTCTGGGTCCAGCACTCCTGTCGCTCCTTGGTTTATATTGTCCTATGAATGAAGCATACCTCCATTTAAGAAATCAAGCTTGCTTTGATCTAATGTTCACTTCTGATGCACAACTATCGCCAAAAGTCACAAACAACTGAGACCTATATTTTAATGTCATCATCTGTATTAGAATCGGATCCATTCCTTTTCCCTGGACCATAAGTAGATATGAAGAAGCTCAGATGTACTTACTGAAAATTTCTTTACACATCTTATTTTTATGCATGCAAACATATGTGAATTATAGCATATAGTTCTTGTATGCTATTTTAGAAAGTGTGGGTTTTCAATCAAAAACGTATACTCTCTTTTCAGAAAGAGTTCACAAGCCAGTTCTAAAGACTTGTACTCTTCCACAAATATATACTAGGCAATTGTAGAAAACGTGGACACTCTGAAACAAGTGAGTACGTGTCTGTCCGCTGTGATGCTCAGAATTTGTCTCTTTGGAACACACAGCTTCCAAGGTTAGGATTGGCTCATTCTTACTAGAAGAGTAGTAGCAGACAAATTGAAACTTAAAGTGATTGACTCAGTGCAGGAGCCCTCAAAATCTGATTGCTGTTCACCTTGGAGCTAATTGGTCTTATTGCAAGTGTTTTCATGCCTGTAGTAAAAATGCAAATGGAGGTGCACATTCTATCCACTAGCTATATGGTTAGAAATCAAAATAACAAAATAATATTTACTTGCTATATCATCTCTCTCTGTCCTGAAAATTATGTAATACAACTCTGTCAAAAGGTCTATTTATTTTTTACTTGTGTTAACTACTTTCCTGTTCTTAATTTGTTTCAAATCTTTTCACTGATACTCATTTCCAAAATTTTGAAAAAATAAAAGTGAAATATACACATAAGACACAAAATCAAAAACATGATAACATTAACCTAGAGTGCACAAAAATTACACTTATTCCTTGTGTAAGGTATTATTCCCCCTTATATACAATGTTTTCTATTAACTAGACATATAAATAATAGTTGAGAAAAATAAAAATTTGAATTAAATTATATGAAATGGAATGTATTATTAGAGATTAACTAATAATAAACTAATAAAAATAAGGTATGTAAAGAAATTTTCAGTAAGTACATCTGAACTTCTTCATTAAAATTCTTTAATAATAAGCTGACATTATAGCAATCATTAATTATATAGTCCCCAATATAAAATTTTGTGCTACCTTTCATCTGTGTCCAGAGGTTGCCAAACTTCTATAAAGGAATACATAGGAAAAGGTTTAGGAACTAGATACCATTTTGCATAAATGTAGCCATATTTGATATGTAAATGAATGCATTTGTAAACAAGAGGTGAGATTTTTCCAGTGAGCACATTTTTTTCTGATCCTTAGTCATAGTTAAGCATATATATGCAAATTCACAAATATATGCATATAAAATTTATGTGTGATATGTATTGTTTAATATTGAAATGTGCCTTTACAGTTGTAGTTGAGAAAGTAAATATGAAATCAAAATGTAATGGACCAAAATGAACAGAACTCAGGCTCTTCTGTTATAAATAAGTTCAGACTTGCCTGAAATAAGTTGTCTTGCAAAAATTTTGTGGCATTTTATTTGCACTTCTCATACTTCTCTAGGCTACTTACTTAGGGTGTGGTATTTGTAATGATGTCTGGCCTAAATCTACACCAGCAAATATGATCTCTGGTAACTGCTATAGATAGTTACAATGATAAAATAGGGTAGGAAGTAACCTGTGGAATGAATGATGCAGCAAAGCAAAATGTCCATCAAATACAATAATGCACAAAAATTATTTTAAATTATTCAGACAATTGTGTGTTTAAGGAATAGAACTTTAAGCATGATAATGTCAAGAATAAGATTCTCTTTCCTCCTAGATCTGTGGTTACATAACAGGAAGTTTCCACTGCCAGTCATAGGCTCCTAGTTGCAGGAGATGCTTATTCATGGTAGCTAATGATCAGATTCAAGTATATTTGCTTGAAGGAAAAAGATGCTAACAAGGCTCGTTAAATGCAGAGTCTGTCCTGAAAAATGCAGCACCCATAAGCTATGAAAAGGAGACTTCACAATTGCTGCGCCCCATCTCCATTGGCTTGCAGGCTCAGTGTGAGGCAGTCAAGGATGTTCTTAGCACTGACTCAGCCTCTGGGTCCCCTCTGTCAGCTTTTTGTTCTGCTGAAACTGATCCAAACTCTCCATCCGTCTGCTAGGTGGAAAAGAAATTTACATTGAGCAACTAACGGTTTACTCTGTTCCTCCCACCTACAGAAAAGCAGTCATCCCATTCATTTTGAACTTATGAAGAGATTTAAAAGCAATTTTTAAAAATTCCTTTAGGATACAGGGAAACAAAACACGTATAGTGAAAGAAAAGGGATAGTGATATTTATAAGGGCGAAACTTGCAAAGTTCAATTTCTTGATGTACTTGCGGCATAATTACAAAATACATTGTGCTTACCTGCAGAAGTGCAACAATTGTGACTGTAGTTTAAGCTCTACCATTTGCTTCGAATGGAGAGGAAAGTTGCTGGATTTCATCTGGAATTTGGATTTTTTGACATTATGCATTGCCTAGATAATCTGTCATTGTTTGGGGCCTTCCTATTGGAACTTATGTGATTATGTAAATCTTGAGGCTGTTCATATTATATGAATTTATACATTCATGTAGAGTTTTGCAAGCAAGATGAATTGTAAATACGCCATAGTTTAAGAAATAATGCATTAGCAATGAAAAATATAATGGATACTTTATTTTCCATGTTATCTGATGATTAGGTCAGATTTGGGCTTAATATCTACTAATTCCACGAGAGATAGCACAATTCCCCGAACTGGCAGTCATACAGATACAATGAACTACTCTCAGTCTTGACTTCCACACGAAGAAAGCATGGCCTCTCATGTATCACTGTAAAAGGCACCTTTAATTCTCCCTCCATATCCTTTCGGTATTTACATTAGTAACTTTGCACCATAATTGTATTTTATGAAGCCCAAGGCTCATTTAAATGCCAGGAAATCATGCCGGGGGATTTCATTTACCACTGCCTGTGTAGGGGATAGAGTTATACAACCCCTATTAATGTTAATGGGACTTCATGAATAAATCCTCAAGAATACAGAGAAAAATGAATCCCAAGAAGGACATGAAATGAAGACAATAGGGTCACTAGAGCCAAATTCAATAGCAGGTTGAGTTCCTGAGCTGATACCTCATAAAATTAGAAGTCACTTACACTTATGATCACTTAGGATAGTGGTTTTTAAATAACATTTTCATGTCTCTTGGGCAGCGTCACTGTTTTATCTTTCATAATTTTTATACTGACAATTATATATACTTTTCAGTATTATCTAATCACAGGAATATTCGTGTGTTTGTGTTTTAAAAATACTTATTATATACTTATCTACTTATATAATTAAAATATTTCTGTGTGTATGTGTGTGTGTGTGTGTGTATACATGTGTGTATGAGCATATGTGTGTGGATGTGTGAAGGTCAAAGAATTTGATTCTCTCATTCTATTTTCTGCATTCCAGGGATTGAATTAAATTTATCGGGTTTGTGTTTTTCACTACTGAACTAAGCTTATATTCATATTCACCAGCCTATATTTATATAATATTTCGGGATTTTTTCCTGCTGATAAAGCACACTTTGAGAAGTAAATCACTATGAAATTATGTTTTGTATTTTGAATTCTAAATACTAGAAGGATAGTCCGTGTGAATGTCCATAGTGATAGAATTGGGAATGTTTATGTGGATTACTGTAAAATGGTTCAATTGCTTTAAAAACATAAGGTCAATAATTTTTAGCATAAATACTATTACATGTTCAAAAATATGTACTAATCACATTTAAATATTTTAAACTTAGATACTTTTCTATTTAGACTCTTTATGACTTTGTTAATTTCACGGAATAACTAGAATGGTATTCACAACTTATTTTCTGTTTCATTAAATTAACAGATAACTATGAAATTATATATTTTCATATGTAATTGAAATAGAAATAGCCATATATTTAATGTAAATAGATGTGTATTAATTTAATCCTTTTGCATTGAAATTAGTTCAGCATAGTTTATTTAGCTTAAGTACAGATTTTTCTAAGTGTACCAATGAAACATGAAAGCCTACATTAGAGCTACAAAAGTTTTACTTTAAAAAGTTTGTAACCTTGGGGCTGGAAAGGTGGCTCAGGGGTTAAGCCTCCGCCTTGCAGGCGGAAGGTCCTGAGTTCGGATCCCAGATCCCACGTATAGATGCCAGGCGGAGGCGGGGCGGCCTGCGTTTCTGGTCCTGGTAGGGCGGAGCCTGTGAATCCGGGGGCAGAAGGAGGTGGAGGCGTCCATGGTGGTTCGCGAATTCGTCGGTGGTTCTACACATACACAGACACACACAGACACACACACAGACACACGCACATGCGCACAGTTGAATAAATAATAAAAAAAATTAAAAAAAATTAAAAAAAAGTTTGTAACCTTACTTCCCAGCAAATGTCGAATTTATTATTACATATTTTTAACAGGGCATGTAATTCAGTGACTGTGGATTTCTCTAGCAAGGCTGAGCCTTGGGTCCAGTCTCTTATCTCTCAAATAAGAATTCTGTTTCTAGTTAGGTATATGTTATAAATCGCCATTCCATCCATCTGAGTGATGTGAGGGTCAGGATCATGTCACCCCTCAGTCCGTGTGTCATTTCTGCAATAGATTAGCATGACTTCTAAATAACTCAGGCTTTGAAGAACTACACTGAAGTATTTCTGAAGTATTAACCTTTTGCATTTTATATATTTATTTGAAAGAGGGAGGGAGAGAGAAGAGAGAAGAGAGACAGAGAGAGATCAGAGGATAATTTTTAGAAGATGGTTCTCAAGGACAAGGCATCAGATTTAAGTTCAGGTGGTTCACCTGAGCCAACCTGCCAGCCCCTGAAATTTGAACCGATTTTCTTAACTGAAAACAAAATAACTGTTTCAATTCAAAAAATGCAATGGACAACATATACAACACACTTTGTATTTGTTGTTTGCATGAATTCAACTTCACACTGAACACACATTAAGTGCCAAGATTCATCATGGGAGACACTGTGCTTTAACCTGAGAGAAACAAACAGGGAGAAACTGGGTTGTCTTCTAGAGCCACCCGCAATGAAATGTGTGCATTTAAAAACCAAATTGTGATGAGTCATTCCATAACCTAATCTTCCAAGGGCTTAACTGAGAGATACTACTACAAGCTAATGAGGAATAAGAAGCTTCATGTACAAGTGGCAATGACTGCGACGCTTGTCCAGGTAGGCGACAGCACAGTGAGAGGGGAAATGCTCTAGGGCTGCACAGCCTTCATTTTAACTGGGGCTCAAAAATCACATCCCTGCAAGCATATGACTTGCTGACTTTTAGATTCCAAGCTATGCATTGAACAAACAATATCCGCTATGTGGGTTGATTATATCCACAACTTATTTGTTAAAAACATTGGTCATAAGGGTGACAAGCATATGGCAATTGTTTTTGCAAACATGTTTCTGATATAAACAGGGGACAGCTCTAGGTAGACTCAGCTCCCAAACAAGACTAATGAACAAGTGAAATCTACTCCTCTGAGCCCATTGAGCTTCCATCGTTCTAACTTTACTGGCCAACTGTGAATCATCTCCTGCTTATTTCAGGAGATCAGCAAACAAGGCTACCAATCTTCACCACTCTGTGAAACCATTCCCAGCATAGCTTCGGAGTTGTCTCCAGCAAGACAAAGAATCCTTGACTAAAGACATCCTGGTAATTACACTGGACACTGGTAATTGGTACTCACTGCACCGAAACGGTTGAAACAAATGGCTTTCTGGAAGGTAACGGGTAAAGATAAAAGAAACAGTGAGATTAGCGTTCTACCTCTCACTCCTCTTTCAGCCGTGCTTGCCAAGCAAGCACACAGCTCCAAGTTGCCATTACTTTCACAGAGCATGAGATGGACGAGGGAGGGAGGCTCCTTAGCCTCCTCCCCTGCCCTCCGCCTGCCTCCTTCTCTTCCTCTCTCTCTCTCTCTCTCTCTCTCTCTCTCTCTCTCTCTCTCTCTCTCTCTCTCGGCTCCTCCATTAGCTCTTTCATCTGGAAAGCAACAGCTATGGGTGCAGGGTCGGCAATCCTTTGATAAAAGACATAGACCTAGTAGCTCTTCACTGGTTCCCAGAGCTCGGTTCCCACGAGTGTGATCTCACTGAAGGCCCTGCTGCGGGAAGCGGGCCCTCCACAGCTCTGCTGTTTGCATTCCTAACCGACTGGCTCATTGCTGGGGCCATTTCATCACAAGACAGTGGCATTTTTGGAGTCGCTGTCCATTCAGTCATTTTGGGAAGCCACGTGTGGCACCCTGAAACACTAAGCGGAAGGAAATACCAGCATGGGTAAAATTTCAAACGCTCCTTCCACTCTGAAGTGAAAGCTTTACAAGCCACATTTCCTGGCTTTCCCGGGAGACTTATTTCCCCTTTTCCCCAAGGAGACATAATCATAACAATATTTTTTGAAAACACCCTCATACTTTCTGTGATGTAGCAGTAATGCAATCCTCCTGCTTTCATCTCTTGGGAAAATGAAAAGCTGTTGGCTTGGCCTCATTGTAGCTTTTTTCACAGAAGCGAAAGAAATGTGTCCCACCGGGTGGACCAGGGCTGTACATTAAGATGAACTCTGGTGGCAGATGTTTGCCTGAGCCCTATAACTATGTTACCTAATGGGCTTATTTGAAGACATCTGGAACAACCCAAAACTTTCCTCAGGCGCACTCCACTGGGGGAAATCTTTTGTGAGTCTTGCAATGGGAATGGATCTGTAATGAAATCTGTCACCTTATGACCTCTGCGGGTTTCTGTCCATGAAGGGCTAGGTTAACTAATATTCATTGGCAAGCTATGCATTGTTTTTATTATTTTTAAGAAACTGTTATTTTTATTACAATTTCTATTCTAGTAACATTTCACTTTTTAATATTCACTTAAAAACACAGTAGTTCTTAAACTCCCCTTTGCATGTTAATACATGTGCTTCCTGGCAGGCTGAACCCATAGTGAGACTATGTAGAAATAAATACCTATGTTGGCGTGTTGCATTAGACCCTGGCTTCCTTTTGATTCCCATCCACCCATTGGTGCTCACTGCTTCCTACAGTGCGTTTTACAGTAGTCTCTTTGTTTGTCTCTTCACTGACCTTCCACCTCAACTAATTTAAAGTTAAAAAATAGTAATTTCAGAAAAAAAAGAATGTTTAATCCTGCCATGCTCATGCCTGTAACGGAATAAAGGGAACAGACCAGATTGTAATTTAATTTTCTCATGCTGATATCAGCATCACTTAAATCTTATGACCTGTATCACTGGGGAGAACATGGGTGGTTAAGACATTTCCTTCCCACATGGTTCCCGCAGGAAAGGCTGACTTAAAAGATGACAGCCTTGTGTGGGAGCTATAACACAGCTCCCCAACAACTGTTGTCCTTGGAAGAACTGGGAAAGGGTGAGGTTCTGGGCACATGCTTAAGTGGGTTGTTAGTTCCCATAGCCTGGGGAGGTGTTTTAATTACCCTACTTTGAGTATGTCATTGGGGGACTAGAGAACATTCTTTAGACTTCTTTCCAAAGTCACTTTTTGAAGTTTAAAAGTAAACTAACCCAATGAGTTTTTTTTTTTTTTTCCTCCCTGGGAGTCATTCCATTTACCCAAGCTTTTATGTAAAGACAAGATTTGAGAAACTGAGAAACATGGAGTAAGGTAATCCTTTTAAACCTTTCCCTTGATTAGAAACAGTTCAGTTTATTCCAAAGGAATGTTGTGCAACAAAAACGTTTTGGAAGTGCCTTGCTTCTATAAAATATAAAATGCTAAATGATTAAATTTTTATTTTTGATTGACACGTGTATGCATTTCTTTAACCTGTGCAAATTCTTTCACCTTTGAATTTTGTACTCACATCTGGTCCTGAAGAGGGGACTGGGTACATCTAAGCAGTGACATGCTGCACAGCATCTTGGCCGCTGGTTGAGGTTATCTTGGTTGGAACCTTGCTCCGGGCTGGGTTCATCCTCACCATGAAGCCGCATCTTTGCCAGCCTTCCAAGGGCTCTGTAGTTCTAGCTCCATGTGGCCATGGGTATGAAGCCTGACAGCGGGGAAGAATGAAAAGTGCTCTCTAGAGAGTGGTGTACAGGTCAAGGATGAGCAAACCAACAGGAAATGTCCCCAAGACTCTCAGAACTCCAGTTTTTGCAGTTCCTGCATTATCACTGCAAGGGTCACATTAGTATGTCACCATTGAACACTAAACTTCCAGAAGCTATTATGGCTTTCAAATAAATTCTTTTAGTATGGTAATTATTCCATTTGGAATTTTCTTATATAAAATTGTACCTTAAGAGAGAGAAAGGAGTCTCATATCCAGTTTGTCTGCGAAATACAGATCACCAGTGTCACCTTAGCAACTGCCTATTTTTGGGTTGAATGTTTATTTTTTTTCTTTTTCATATATGTGTCCTTAGACTATAGACGTGTGTGCATGCATAGATATACACATGCACACAAACAGACGGACAGACAGACAGACACACACACACACACACACACACACACACACACACACACACACACATCTGCTCACCCTGGATATGGAAGAAAGAAAGGATAATGTCCCCACGAAAGCATTTGCGGAATTGTAGAAGTGTTTTTAAGTGTTATTATTTCACCCATTTTTTCCTGCTTTTAGGATGAAAATTTAGATTTTACTAAGGCACATGAAACCCACGAATTCAGTTGTCCAGAGAGTAAATAAAATATACATATTTCATTTCTGAAATTAACATAATTCCATCACAGAGCTGATTTAATGTCACATTTTAGAAATTAAATGAATGTTCTAATTTTTAACCTGTGCTTGGATCTTTATCTTTTCCTTCCCTGGTGCATCCCTAGATATCTATCACTCAGAAGGGTTCTTGCTCTGTCTTCCTGCATCCTGTGTGGCAGACAAATTTATGGGAACCATTGCCCCCAAATCCTCACACACCCTCACAGTAACATTAACACATAACACTAACACACTCCAAACACAGAGCCCAAGCATTGCAACCCAAGACTATCTCCATGCTTAGGATGCACTCTTTTCTATCTGCGTGGAATTTCAATTTTACACTGGTGTACATTTACAAAGGAGCGGTTTTAATTAGGGGAACAGTCACTGTCTGCAATTGATTTTATAGTTCTTAGAAGTCCATGGAAAATAATTGTCATAATCCATTTTCAGCAAATGCTTTGAGAAATGTTTATTCAGTTTTAAACATTAAGCAAAAATTGCTGGATAATTTTTTGGAAGGTTTAGAAGACTTAAGGAAGTTGGGACACAATCAATTTAAACTTGAATCTGAGACTTCCCAAAAAGGGAGATTCAAACCAAACCATTAAAGAGGGTTCACCCTGTACTGTAAGGAAGACAACTTTTAAATAATCAACCCACTTTGGTCCCATTTCTGTTGCTGTCATTTCCCATCTGTGCTGTTCATTGTATGATTCACTTACCAGAGTGCCTTTCCAAATCTTTCCAGGGGATGCTGACTGATTGTTGAATTACTATGAAAAATCAATTCTATCAACATTGTTGAAATTTTGTTTTTGTAATGCTACTGTATGACAGACAGATACAAGTGCTTAGATTTTAGCAGTATAGATAATAAATAAAAATGAAATTTTTATTGATTGATCTAAAGGTGTTATCATAAAGACACAGTAGGCCTCAATGATTAAATATTTAAGGAAAATTTTGAAAGTATGTAAGAGTTTTGAACAGAGACGCAACTACCAAAAAAAAAAGGTTGAAGAAGAGAAAAAAAGATGGTCCGTTTGAGGAAGGGCAAGAAACAGTGGCTGAAAGTAAATAAGCTAGAGAAAGATGAAAGGGGAGAGACACAGGCTGTCTGACTGTTCAGTGATGAGACTCCTTGAAGTTCATTCCACTAATGAATGGCTTTACTCTCAGCGAAATAGGAGCCATTGGAGAGTGTAAGTGCTTAGAATCCATTTATGACAGGTTATGGGCATAGTGTCCTTACTGTTTTGTGATTCAAAAGAAAATGAGAAAATATATTTTAATTAGCATAATAAAATTCCAATAAGTGCTCAGATATATGTTACATAAACTCACATGTCATTTTTCTTTTTTTAAGCTTTATTTTTTCCTACTGTTACAAACATTTTGAGTATTCATCCCATCTTTCCTCCCTTTTCCCTCCCTCCCAGGCCCTCTCCCTTCTCTTCACTCTTGCTTCCCAGTCACACCCACCCTTCAGCCTTTATTCTCCTATGAACCCCAAGGTTCACTCTGACTTGCCTACTCTTGAGGGGGCTTAGGCCTCCATGGCATACCAAATTACCTCTCTTCAGGCTTCTCCACTGATACGTGCATTTCCCTTTACTCATCCAGCTTTAGATCCAAAGGTTTCCACTGTAAGTTCCCATTCTATGTGTGCAAAAGCAGCTACCTATAAAAAAGTTTGACACACTGCCTTCCTACTTATAGGCTTATTGGTTGTCTTCCCTATTGATCTATTTCCTTCCTTTTCTTAGGTTCTTGTTCTAGTGTACCATTCTGGCAAGCAGGTCTTAAGTCCAGTCAGAAAGCTGTTGGTTGCATCCTTGGTAGTCATGCCAGTATTGCACTGGTGATCACCTGTTGCCACGGTGATTTGTAGTGCAACTTCCAGATCTCATGCCACTGCTGGGGCTTGTGACCATTTCTCTTCCTCAGTTGATTCTAAAGTATTCCTTGGTACTATGTAAGCTATCCAGCAAGGAGAAAGTCCTCAGACTAGTTCCAGTTGATTTATTTTGCTCATGTTCTATGATCCATTTGTGCTGGATCTTCAGTGATAGGGTTTTACTGACAGTTTTTAGAGAGCAACCAAGAGCAATGGCAAAAGCCTCTAATGTTTGGGGGCCTTTAAGATTTCTCTGACCAACATTTTATCAGGAAGTTCCATATTCCTATTACTTCTAGTGTAATTTTATCCCTGGGTTCTAAGTGGCTTAGCTCAAGGGTGTTTTTTTCCCCCGTTTTCTTCACTCTATGCTCCTCTGAATAGGGACTGCCCATTCTTTCACTTGTCTTTTTTATAAAATATTTAGAAGGCAAGTGAACTCAGTACAATAGCCCTTGTGACCATCTTGAAGACAGGAATACTCATGTTGCCCCTAGATGAGGTTTTCACTGGCTGTGATCCAGGCAGGACTTATTGACTAAGTAACAGAGTAATGAGATTGTTGAGATTAGATGTATGCAAGCCAGGAAAAATAACCAGCTGCTACTGTATTGGCTGCAAATCTAACTCCATGTGAAAGGTTTGGAAATATCTGGACAATATCATCAATATCATATTCAAGTGCACAGGATGTTTATAGATATGTCCATAAGGTAACCATTCTGAAATCATGTGCTGAATATGCATCTTTGGTTTTAAGTAGGGAAAATGATAAACAGCTGTTTGTCAGAACAAGAATTATGATTTTGGTCCACAGTTGCTTTGAGTTACGATTCTATTCTTGTGAAACAAAAGGACATATTTATCAGCTAACTGTGAAATAGTTGTATGTAATTATATTTTGTATTTATTCAGCTGCGCTGTAATTCTGTTGTTATTGTTACTTCATTCCCATAACTAGTGAAGAAATAAAGAACGACTATGTCATTTTGTCTCACACTTGTTTTAGCACCTTTTCAAATATTTTTGTTTTACAGCATTTAAATTATTGGATTGCCAACAGAATTTTAATATCTTTAAAATGAATGGCTTTAATAATATGTTTATTGCCTAAAGAAATTTAGCAAAGGCTACAACACAGTTATAAATGGTTTCAGAGCCTGGGAGAAGGTTCAGTGGGTAAAGTTTCTGCTATGTAAACATGAGGACCTGAGTTGAGATCCCCATCGTGTGTTTACAACTTTGGCCATGACACACGTCTATCATACCAGTGAGGGTGGGAGTGGCAGATGGAGAACACTGAACTGAGATAAGTGAATTCCTGAAACTCATTGACCATCTAGCTCAGTCCACTTAATGCTTTTTATGCTTCATGAGAGACTGTCTCAAAAAGTAATGGTGAAGAGCAATCAAGGAAACACATTGGTTTCTGTCAACTTCTGACCTCCACATACATATGCATTCACATGCATACACCCACATTAGAAGTTACATACAACCAAAAAAATAAAAAAGAAAGTTTTCATATTTATGCGCAGGCATTGGAGATGTGTGAAACAGTTACCTTTGCCCTTTCCTGGAGATGGAATAATCTAGATAAAACATTCCATACATAAGTTTTCTTCATTTACTGTCAATCTTTCATATCAAACAAGGAAGTTTGGCTAATGTGATTTAGGGTGAATTTCAGGAGAAAAAGAACTTAGTGAAAAATGGAATGATTTAGTAACTTCAGTGCAAAGAGCACAATGGGGTAGGAGGTTGTCCTCTGGCCAGAAAAGCTCGAAGTGAAAGAACATGCATCAGTTAAGGTACAGGTGTCCATTTAACCATTGAAGGCTGAGTTCTGGGCATATTTGTGAAAACTTAGTAGTTAAGACAATCCCCGAGAAAATCTGAGGGAGAGTTTCTAGCTGATAAGTGAAGATCAATCCCACAGAGAGTAGGACTACTCCCTGGACAGATGGATAAATTGGTGGGAAATGGTTCGATGTTTTACCACACTTCAACACACTTTGGCAGACCTGCCTTATAACAAGTGAGGTTTGCCCCTCTCTCAGCAATCCCTGTGAGTATGACGTGGCCAATTCCCTCAACTCAGCAGTGCTGGTGTGAACTTTCCTGTCAAGCTGGACTATGAACTGTAATGAAGAATTTTAAATAAGAATCAAATCCCTTTGCTCTCCTAAGTTGTTTTGTTCTGAATTTATTAGCAGCATGCAGAGTAACTGAAACAGAATAGACACACCAAAAACAAAGATAGAGGTGTGAGAGGGACTTGTTTTGCTACTAAATGTATAGACATTGTTACTTGTTATTGTTTCGGGGCAAAATTGATCCCAGAGTTTTCTGAAAGAATTAGCAATTTGATTCTTTTTATTTTAAACATGACTCAGGTGAGTAACAACACAAAGAAACAAGATTCAAAAACTGACAGCACAAAGTCCAGCGGGATGTAGAGTCCCAAGCGGCATTCCGAGTCTTTCCTTGTGATGTCAGTCTGAAAGAGTTGGAAGGACAAAGCTAGGAAATTTGGTGTTGATTACAACTGCTGTACAGAGTTTATTTCAAAAGAAACTTTAAAAGATGGAAAATATTTGTAAATAGGTTTGACTGTCATTAGATTGTTCTGGAAGCCATATCTGATAGTATACTTTGTCATCACTGGTCATATTTTGGGAGGCATTCTTGATAGGTAGGAAAAAATGATAAAGTTAAGGATATGTGTAAAGTTCCTTCTCTATGTATTTAAGTAACATTCATCCCATCATCATTTAATTATCACTTGTCTTAAAATAATTGACACTATAGGTAGTAAATAAGATGTATTATTGTTGTAAGTTTTTTCAAAATTATTAACTAAACTTACAACCGGGAGAAATTTGCAGTCCTTGTGAATCTATTTAATGTCAGAATTAATCATGTAGCTGTGAAAAATCACAGTACTATGGTTCCCCATGAATAAGTTTACCCAGTCTGCTTTGCTTACTGCATGAATGAAACTGATGGTTCAATTTCAGAAATAATAACTAACAATTCTGTGGTCACATGATATGCATAAAGGTGGCTACAATGTAACAATTCATTCTATGTTTTGCTAAAAATTTTTTGTAACTATAAAGTTTTGAATAATGCTATTTTACCTGATATAGATTTTATCTGAAAGTAAGGTAGAATTTTTCCTATTCTGTAACTGTTGTTTATTCTGGTATTTGAGGTGAAATGGCTGCTCTTTCAATAATGAGACATGAATTGTGTCTCAAACTAAATGAACATTTCAGTGTAAATTATTGCTGTATGTAAATTAACAAAATAAATAAACATGAGTCGGTTCAGATAAAAACATACTCCATCTTGAATCTTAAAAAGCTATTTATATCTAATCTACGTAGAAATCTTATGTGACTGTTCTCAACACCAAAGCAATGAACAGTGAGCAGTTTTTCAAGCTGGTTTCTAAGTGATGACTCGCCAGCTTCCTTGCTTCTGTGCATCTCCCATTGCGTTTATTGGCTCGAAGTCATGAAGATTGTCCTAGAGAACTGACATGGTATGGGGATGCAGCTGAGTTGGCAGAGTGCTGGCCTAGCATGCAGGAGACATTGAATTCCATTCTCAGTATTACATAAAACAAGCTATTCCACTGAGCCCTGAACTCTCACTAGTGTAGATGATTCATAGGAAAATTCAGGCCCATATAAACAGATGCTCTGAAGGATGGGCAGGAAAAAGCAGAAAGCAACAAAAGAGGGGGAGGAAAGGAAATGGAGTGAGAGGGAGGTAGTAGAGTGGGAAGGGGGAGAGCTCAATGGAGAACAACAGGGGGGATGGGAAGAGGGAAGGAGAAGAAAGGGGCACCTATTGAGCTTGTATGACAAGGCAAAATAATAACAATAAAAAAAATCATGGAAGTCCACACCCGTTGATTCCAACATTGCAAGGTGAGAGCAGAACTTGGCTCCATAGGGAGTTTGAAGACAGCTTGAGTTAGAAATTTGTCTCAAAAAAATGAAGAAAAATAGATCAATATTCTATGATAAACAAGGAAATATTCAAAGAAAAGTGAAATGACGTATTATCCATTAAAAATCAGAAAGCTAAATTATAATCAATAAAAATTGTGCAAAAAAGACTAGTAAAGAGAGCAAGCAAACATCAAAATACTAAAAAAGCAAATAAAAATGATAAAAATTTAGATGTAAATCCATATTTGAGTAACCATATATAATATAAATAAGTCACCACTCATTAAAAAGAGTGATGTCCTGAATCTCTTTGCTGTAAATATAGGATATATAGAAGTGTGTATGTGTGTGTGTATCTATGTCTAGGTGTCTGTGTGTATGTAATCTCAGGTAATCTACAAACCAATGAGACGAATGATCACAGGAAGGAAGGAAGGAAGGAGGAAGAAAGGGAAGGAGGAAGGAAGGGAAGGAGGGAGGAAGGGAAGGAAGGAGGAAGGGAAGGAGGGAGGAAGGGAAGGAGGGAGGAAGGGAAGGAGGGAGGAAGGAAAGGAGCCTTCTGTTGCTCCTGCAAGTCACAAGCACTGCTGCCATCAACAAGCAAACCAACGAGGACCATCTATGCAGGTTCAAGAGCGGCCTGTCGTGGAGAACACTCATCCTTAATAGCAGGAGGAAGGAGGTTAATAAAGTAAGAAACCACAACAGCATCATAAACCAGCAAACAGAGTATCAAAAGACACAGTCAGGAAAAGCTGACTTTATCTTGCTGTAAGCATAAGAGTCATTGCTGTGCAGGTGGCTGGGTTAACTCACTCAGGTGTGGTTCACGAAGAAAATGAAGTCCGGGTTGACACAGCACAAACCAACTGAAAAGTGCAGTTGTTTTCCTCATTTCAGACACAGACACTGGGACATGTACAAATACTCTTAAACATACACTACATCTTCAATGAACTAAAATGAAAATATAGATTATTTGAATTATGTTTGAAAGAAAAAGTAAGTTTTTAAGCAAATACATGTAAAATATTATTCTGTAATACTTGAAAAAAGAAAAAAAAAAAGAAAAAGAAAAAAAAGCAGAAATGATAGAAAGAAAAAGAGTTATGTTATGAGGCTAAATTATGGTCGTGAACATGACGGTAGTGTTGACATAGCTCTGCTAAAGTTTCAAGAAGAAAAAGGAGAGAAAGAGCCAGAGAACATATATTTCATCCTTATCAAGACGAAGGAGAGTCCCTGGCAGCTGCTTGCATGTTTCGCTCATGTTTATAATCCCAGTGTTGAAGTGGAGGAAGAAGGAGTAGAGTTTTGAATTTGAATCGGCCTTATCTACATAGTGAAACTCTGTTTCAAGAAACTAAACTGATAAGCAAACAACCAAAAAAAAAAAATCGGGTTCTCACCAAAATCCCCCAAACACTAAATGTTAAAAGAAACACTTGACGCTGGAAAAGAAATTGTCAGGGTGGAAGGAAGGCAAGGGGGAAGGAGGGTAGAGAGAGAGCAGGAAGAAGGCAGAGAGAGAGAGGGGAGGAGAGCAGAGAGAGAAGGGGAAGGAGAGAGAGCATAACAGAGAGGACAAAGACTGAGAGGAAAGCAGCAAAGCAAATGTTTGGAAAAATACCATAATGAAATCTAATTCTGTGTAAGCTATGAAAAAAGATTAAAGGAAACATGAATACCGTGGACAGTTTTACCATATTCAATTTTCTCTATTGATAGAATTAATCTTGAAATTGAAAAGACCCCTTCAAGTCAGTAAGTTCCTACTTACAGAATGCAAACATCCTAGAAGGCCCGCAGTCTGTGTGAGGAAGATGCAGGGCCTTGCACCACCTGGCATCTCAGCTTGAGTGATGGCTGCAGCAGTGGTGGGGGAACAAAGGATGGATGGAGCAAGATGGACTGAAACAGAAAAGCCCACAGAAAGGGCACTTCATTTTCAAAATGTCAGCAAGCAGATGCAAGGGAGAAATACATCATTTAAACAAATGGTGCTCAAAATGCATATGCATAGGAAAGAAAACACTGAATAAATCTCTGCAATCTTTGACAGCAGAGAATTCTTAGAAACTAAAGCCACAAATGTCCAAAGAAAAAAGAAACTATGATGAATAAAACTTTGCCCTGAACAAAAGACAGTATTATGAAATATAGTATTGTGGCTAGCATAACATGTCTATGCATATTAGTAAAGGATTCAATTCTTGAGGTTATAATTGAGCAGCAAAATTAATCCATGGGTAAAATATGGGAATATACTGTTCAAAGCAAGTGATATGTAAATAGCTAGTAAGTTCATGAAAACATTTTCCACATCATTACAAAACAAGTTGGAACAAGAATATATTTTTTAAATTGGAGGCATTTTGAAAGCTGATAGCTCTAAATCTTCAGGAAGCTGTCAAGAAATGCCCTGCTCACAGGATGCAAAAATCAAATATTCACCTTGGAAATCAATGGCTATTCTTCCCCAAACACACACATTCTTGCCAATTTAACAAAAAGATGCAAATATTAAAGATAAATTCACTTGAAAGTAATGAGATTCTGATATTTGCTGCAATATATCCCAACACTGGAACTAAAATGGATTCAAAAGGTTTATGGTTAGAACCAACGTCACTCAATGAAAAGTATTCGGAAATAAAAACAATGATTTCAAGATACACGCAGCAGCATAAGTAAAACAACATATATTATTGGAAAAATACAGACACAGAAGTCTGATTACTGCCTAATAATTCCATACATACACATTTATAATTCTAGAGACACAGAATCCAATATCTAGGGACAAAATTGTATTAGTTTTCGACAAGAACAAGGGACAATAGAAGGAATGAATTCAAGGTAATACTTTAAGGACGATACAATGTTTTCTGTCTGGATTGTCACATTGGCTTCAGAAAAGTAAACATACAAAATGGGTGAAAATTTTTTGAAAACTGTTCATATCACACTGACTTAAAATTTACGTAGACCAGATATAATGTAATATGACTAAAACTTTAAAAAGTCAGGGACTTTTTAAAATTTTAAAGCAAATGGTCAGAATTTCACCTATCTGAAGTTCTTAGATGTCAAAATCACTAAGGCACAAACAGAGTGTTGGTTCCAAATCCTTACAAAAGGAAGAAAGAAACTCTTGTGAACATGGAATGTGGTTAACTGACCATTAAGAATGTCTTCAATCCTCATAAACCATATAGCTGGGAGTGAATTAACAAGGAACCTTGTTATATATATATATGTATATGTATATGTATATGTATATATACACATACACACATATATATATATATTGTCTGCAGAAAAACAATGTTTGTTTAGCTCAAAGCAATGTTTTGTGGCATTTTTTCTCAGTGGGTGATGGTTCTATCCTCTGCACCTATGAGAAGGAATTTAATGTGTTTGCAGATTTGCATTTCTGATTCTTTACTACAGAACTGAAAATATTTAAGCTTCATTTCATAATTGTTCCACACATAGTTCTCTAACAAAACACTCTGGACATTTTTGCCCTGTATGTCTCCCATGACATCTCCATTTTCATAATCCCAGGTGCATTATGCAGATGGGAAAACTTATTTGGAAGTCACAACTTCACTTCA
The DNA here is from genome assembly GCA_023101885.1 of Typhlomys cinereus. Lineage (NCBI taxonomy): Eukaryota > Metazoa > Chordata > Mammalia > Rodentia > Platacanthomyidae > Typhlomys > Typhlomys cinereus. Next base: position 2,044,878 of record JALPQD010000301.1, on the reverse strand, counting down.
CAGCCTACAATTGCAACAGGCAAAGGCAATGGCAAAGGAATTGTAAATTCTATAAAAGATAGATTTGATGGGCTATATATAAATCCCAAAGCAAATTAGTCCCAAATTACTTTCTGCTTTGTCAGAGTGCCCATTTGACCCCATGAGATCACTGTGAGTCAGCAACAAACAAGCTCAGCCTAAATTTATAACACTCATTTAAAAGTCTTTATGAAAATGTTAACAGGTATATATTGATTTTTTTCCTCAAACATATTGAAGCTGCATTTTTCAAAAGTTCAGTTATTAGCTACTTAACCCTAAACCTATGTTTGAACTTGTAAAATTTGACCAGTACATCCAAGTACTGTAGGTCCATGAAAGCTAAATGCCCTGAGCTTATGAGGCATCCAGACATCTTAAGCACGCCTGGCATCCGAGGGCTCTGGAAAGTGGGCCTTGCCTTGCCTCACCTCAGAACCCTAACCATGAAGGACACAGAGCACCAGCACATCCCCGTGTGCTGTGAAAAGCATGAAGTCTCAGTGTTTACAAAGTTTGGCTTTCCTACCAACCTAGACAATTGTGAGATTGATTCAAGCCTGTTGCAATGTTCCCATGTCACGTATGAATGGGAAACTGCTAATCAATCCAAATTTCCAAATTTATAAAGAAGAAAGTTAATATATTCCAATATTTATGTCAGTCTGTATGGAGAACTTTATTCTCTGCCCTCTGTTAACTAACAAGAAAAATAAGAGAAAAGTAGCAAGTCGTTGTTTCCACCAAATTCTTCTCAATTAAGCACTTTACTCATGAAAACTCCTTTATAAGCCTTGTTCTAGGGCTCTTTAATTACTGGTCTTCAGCCTGATGCTGGAATAAAATAATTGGTTCATTGATTGTTTTTCTTCAATGGTAGCTTCCATAGTACTCTCTGGTACCCTGTAAGCTATCAAGCAAAGAGGAAACTTCCTGAATCGTTCCAGTTAATGTTTACTTGTTCATGTCCTGTGAGTCATGGGTATTGCATCTTCAGTAATAGAGTTTTACTACCAGTTTCTACAGAGAAACCAAGAGCAATAGCAAAAGCCTATATTGTTTGGAGGACCTTTGAAACCTGTCTGACAAGCAGCTTATCAAGAAGTATCACATACCTGTTACTTATATCATCATTTAAATTGCTTTTCAATTTGGGTGGAGCAGCCCAGGGCATTTTCTTGTTATGTCTTATCTTCCTCTTTCTGTGTTCCTCTATACATGGACAAGTCTTATCAGTCTATGAAATCTGCAATTTCAATAACAATCACCATGGTAATAGGTGATCATCAGTGTAATAGTGGCATGAATATTAAGAGGACAACTAACAGCTTTCTGATCAAATTTCAGGCCTGCTTATCAGAATGGAACACGTTCCCCTTATAGTAAATTAAGATGAGAACCTATGAAACACGAAGACATAGGTCTCAGAACAAGAGCAGACTATAAGTACTTAGCTAGGAAGACAGTGCAGTACACTGCTTTGTAAATATCTGTCATTTTACCCATAGATTGGAAAAGCACTCAGCCCTCAAACTAGAATCTTCCTTCTACATCAGGAGGAATTTGTTGCTGAAAAATCATAATGTGCCAAAATGCAAAAAATAAGTGACTGTGGACTTCTTGTCCCTAAACAGAATATATTTACCTCACTGATTCCCCATCCAAGACTCAGGGACCATTGCAAACGAGAGGGTGGTAAGACTGTAAGAACCTGAGGTGAGCCAGACATTATCTCCTAGACATGATTAGTTGTGCTATACACAGAGTTGCAGATTTATATACATAAGAATTTCATGGCATCTGTCTCAACACCTCTCCATGTAAACAGAAAGATCTCAAAATGATCTATACCTTGTGAGAAACTGAAATCCACTGATGTGGATGAAAAGAGGATGTTTTCCTCAGTGTTATACATATTGAACTATGATACTTGCTGAAATATGAGGCATATCAGGCATATACCATCAAAGTCAAATTAAATGAAGCATGGTGGACCACACAATTGAAAGATTTAAAAATAGCAGGGAGTCTGTCAGAAGAGATGAAGGATTTTAAGGGGAAACAGAGATTTAGGACTAAGGGGATGAAAATTGAAAATATCGTGAATTCACTATATTCAGGCATGCAACACTAAAAAATTAAAAGAATGGAAAAATGTTATCTGCAAATGATGTTGGCCTGAACTTCTGTCCCTGGAATGCAGAGGCTATGAAACTCCACAACAAAACAAAGGAGGTAGCACAATCTACAGTGATCCCCAAAGTCATCTTTGGAACTCCATGAGCACACACACACATACATGAAAAATAAAGAAGAACATTGTTGACCTTCAATGTTTTTGTCTCAGAAAGGAGATATATGTGTAAACTCAGTTATAAGAAAACAGATTTATGCAAAGTAATGTACAAAATATTACTAGATCTGCTGAAGTGATTTGGGTATTTGATGATAATAATCAGAGTATTTTTTCTTTGAAGGTAAATGGAAAAAATGTTCAACTGTTAGCAGCCCTTGGTTACTCCCACAACTCCTAATGGTGTCATAGGCTGAAAAAGGATTTGAAACATTCATGAAGGATGTGACGCTCTGTTTTTAATTCTCTTTGTTTATTACATGCACTTCAAAGAAAAAATAAATTTTTGAGGAAATAAAGAAGAAGGAGAAGAGAGAAGAAAGAAGAAGAGGAGAGGAAGAGGAAAAGGAGAAGGAAGGGAAGAGGAGGAGGAGGAGGAGGAGGAGGAGGAGGAGGAGGCAGAAAGCAGAAACAGAAGTACCAGAAGCAGCAGCAGCAGCAAAAAGAGGAAGAGAAGGAGGAAGAAGAGGAGGCGGAGGAGGAGGAGGAGGAGAGAGAGAGAGGAAGAGGAGGAAGAGAGGAGAGGAGGAAGAGGAGGAAGAGAGGAAGAAGAGGAGGAGGAAGAGGAGGAGGAGGAAGAAGAGGAGGAGGAAGAGGAGGAGGAGGAAGAGGAGGAGGAGGAAGAGGAGATGGAGGAGCAGGAGGAGGAGGAGAAGGCAACAACAGCTGTTAAATCCAAACCAGCCCCCCATAACTCAGAGCTGGAAATCCTGTGGTTTCCTACCCTGAACTTCCTTCCTGACGCATAGCCAGTGGCCTCTGCAATCATGTTCTTCCTTCCTAAACCACAGCCAGTGAATTTGACTCATCAGCATATCATTTCCTGGCAGACTCTAAGGGAGTTGATAATTAATACTGGGTGAAGCATTGTACAAATGACGAAGCAGAAAGCATTAATAAGAAAATCTGAAGGGTAAGGCAATGTCTTCATTAGTTCTATTAAAATTATAACACTGTTTTAGTTTCCTCATCTGTAAAATCACAATACTCTCTACCTCCTAATTATGCTGGAAAGATAATATAAGACATAATTATAGTTTTAAAATCCTATTCAATTCTGTAAAGCAGTGTATATTAAAACTGAAATATTATAAGTAATGCATTTTAATCCAAAGTAATTAATGGAGACATATTGCATTATGAAGAAATGTGGATTCAGAAAGTACAAAGAAAAAATCCTAAAGCATTTTAATTAAAATTCAGATATTTAGAATTGAAAGAAATCAGTTTTTCTAAGTTATTTGTGTACCAAAAAGAATAGAATTCACAAACTAATTATCTAAAGGTCAAGCAGAAACTGAAGCAGTTCATAAATACTAATTAGTGAATTACCAGTGATTGGATGTGAACATTTATAGATGGGAAATTAAATAATAGAGATTACAAGTAAAATGAGTGGGTGAGTTAATAATTTATTCCTCCTACTTTACTAGGATTTAGCAAAGATTTCATCTCTTACACATTCAGCAACCTTCCTTCTCCCTTAGTCTTTGTCTCCTCTTTCCTAAGGGAACAGGGCTGTCGAATGAACTTTTAATTTATGTTAAAACCAAGGGGGGGCATCTTCTTATTTGGCAGAGAAAAAACTGTGGATGCCCTTTACTTGTCTATAGGCATTTCATTATTCGGCTTCAAAAAATACTTTGTACCACAAAATGATGGGTTGTCCAAGTTCAGTCCTGTTCTTAGATGGATCAAGTCTTGCTTTCAGTGTAAAACTTGCATTTTGCTTAGGGACATTTGCACATTTTATCTTAAGGTTTAATTATTTTCAGGTCATTAATGTCTAATAATGAATTTACTTAGGAAATATATCATTCCTGTGGCCATATTTGCTGAATTCAATCTCATGATGTATACATGTGATAGGTGAGTTTAGAATCTATGTGCTTCCATATATGGCAGGAGGAAGACAAATGATTTGAAATGAGCCTCTTACTTTCCCTCCCAATGACATTTGAACAGGAAGAAAAATAAATGTTCCCATTTACCAGACTCAATTCTCACCCTTCTCTTTTGGTTATTTTGAATGTTTTAGATTTAATATGCAATCAAATTTTAAAAGAGTTCCCACAAACTCACTGCCAATCTCAAATTTTGAAAACTTTGCAGTTATTATCAGTCAATATTTACTGAGCCCATCTTGTTCCCTGGCGTTCCCACTGTGCACATGGCACCTCATTTGTCACTATCACCGAGGCTTTGGACACAGCTTTCTCCTTGTTACTCATTTGTGCTTCTTTCTGCTTTAGGTTGGGACATTTCTGTCAGCAAAATGCAGCATCACTGATTCTCCAGCCATATCCAGCATTCTGATGGAAAAATGAAAGACGTTATTCATCAATTCTTCAGCTTCTTTTTAATTCTTTCAATGTTTCTGTCCTTGTTTCTGTTCTTTTTCCTGACCATAGCTACTTCTTGCTTGGTTTTAACGTAGCCTCACTATGCAACCCGGACTGGTTTCACATTCTCAGTCTGAGACCTTCCTGCCTCAGCCTCCCCAAGTGCTGACCTTACAGGCACGTGCCACCATGCTTGGCTTCGCTTAAATAGTCAGAGACTTTAATATAGTAATTTTGATTATTTCAACTTTCATTAACTCTGCATTGTAGGTTCTGAAACTGCTCCTAATGTCTGCTTTTCATCTTGCAGTTGAGATTTTACCTACCTGTGGCTGCATAGCAATTTCTGTGAAAAACTGCACACTATGCTTTGTTTGACAGGCATTGTGTTAGTTTGGTCCTACTGTGAAGGTTTATGAGACCCTGATCAGAGTTGGATCTGCTTCCTGTTTACAGTAATGCAAAGCCAAAAGCCTCAATTTCTTTGGTTTGTCCTATTGCTCTTACTCTCTCCTGTGGGATGTGAGAGTCCCTAGCAAGCTTCTCTTCAGATCCATGGTCTGCAGCTGGTTGTCCTAGTCATTTAATGACAAGAGAACGATGGACATAGCTACAAGTCCAGAAGGAGGAGTGTCCTATAAATTTGTGGTTTGAGTTCAGATTCTTTTTCCCGGGCTTGAATTCCTTAAAGAATCGCAGAATTTCTTTTCAAGTGCTGTAAATTTTATAATGAGCTTGGACTTACCAGTCAGGTTGAAAATAGTGACTTTTGGTGCTTTTTTGCAGAATGTAGATAAAAATCATTTCAAAGATGAGCACACAACAGGAACCATCCCTCCTTCTGCAAATAGATAGCTCATGATTTCAGTCATGTACAATTAACTCTTGTCAATATCTGAGGACAACTTTACACTTAGTTCTACAGTGGTATTAAAATAAATGCAGAATGTGCATTCAGGTTTTATGTCTAATTGAAAATAAGTGCAGGATAAGACATGATAGAGTTATTTGGGAGTGAAAGTTTAATAAATAAGCAATGGATAGTAACTGATAGAAGCAGGAGAATCTGCAGACTTGCTAAGTAATTGCTTTGCCTGGATGTAAATGACAAGAAAGATAGAGGAGAGAAAGAAGTAAAAGTAGGAAGTCAGACATTCCAACCATGAGAGCAAAGGATGCCTTTTTGGCTCAAGATTGATTGACATAAGAAAAGTATATTGAATATTTTCATAGTGAAATAAACATACTGAGACAGACAGGTGGATTCTTTGAACTGCAAATGCATGACAAAATCATACAGCACTATGAATTTATTTTACAGATAAGGAAAGTAAGGCTCAAAGAAATGAAATGCCAGTTAATTTATATATGTTGCAAATCCATGTACGATCCTAAGAATAAAAGTAACTTCTGGAGCAAGTGTTTGCAACTGGACCAAGATAACTGTGAACAGAATGTATGTGGTATGTGATTTGGTTATAAGTACCCTAACTACCTAAGGTTTGGTTACCTAATTATGCCAGCTCTTGGTATCAATACGTGGAGGTAGCAGATTCTCCAAGAAAAGGCATTCACTGAGGATAACTTGACCTCTGGAAATGTCCCCCTGAGGAAATGGTGGGGTCTGAGTGTCTTACCATTTCCTTTATTTCATACTTCCCAGGAACTGTATGAGGTGACCCACTTCATCTCTCATGCATCCTGCCAGCATACTCAACACACAACCAAAGGCAGTGTGGTCAACTGACCGTATACTGAACATACGAAGCCACAGTTCAAAATACATGTTTCTCTCTCCTGTTAATAGTTTCATGTATGTATATTGGTGCGTATAGGTATTTGCGTATGGTGGGTGTGTGCGTGTGAGTGTATCCACACAAGTGAACTTGAGTATGCATGACTGTGGAGGTGATATGGGAAATCTTCTTCTATCCCTCTTCAATCTTACTGTTGTGAGCTTGGTTCTCTAATTAAACTCAGAGCATGTCATTAGACTTAGCTCGACTAGGCAGCTTCCTCTGGAGATACTCCAGCTCCACTTTTCAGGGCTAGAATT